>CM016617.1:116613047-117170547 GCA_005393395.2 Gossypium australe | reverse complement strand
TCGGCTTGCACACTTATATCCATAATCAAGGCCCTTGGCCGAATAGTATATATGCCTTACCTTGAAGAATCAAATCCCGATAGGCTCCTTTGTAGCACTTACCTTCTACCAACCACTTGAAGAAGAAATCCCGAAAAGAACCTATGCCCTCCTGACATTCGGCCAAAGCAGAACTAATAGAAAAGAGAAGATTTTGGTAGAAGAGTGGAATAGATTCGGCTAGAACAAAAAGGAGAGAAAAAGAAAGATTTGTATGGTATTCGGCTAATGCTAATAATTAGAGGAGAAAAGAAGCACGAATAGCCTTTTTGCTTCTTGGAAATTCGGCACAATGAAAACAATTAAAAAGAAAAAGGAACTAACAAAAGATGGCCACCCTCTAAATATACTACACTATTTAGCACTTATCCTCCCCATATGGCCGAATTTCAACAACCAAAGACACCCAATTTCTGCCACCACATCTTTCCTCTAATTCAATCCCAATTAAAACTCCTATTTTATCTCTTGACACCTATTCAAAAATAAATAAAATACAATAGCCATTATCCCTTATCTTACTAATTTAAACTAAATAAAACACCCAACCTTTATCCCTTTCTATAGCTGAAATTTTCAAAATAAAAGAACCCAGCCTTAGCTTATCTTATTGGAGTCCACATGCTGCCCACCTTCTCTCCCTCTCTTGACGCCAGCAGCAAAAATAAAGCACCAAACTGCTGCCCCCATGGTTCGAACATAGGACCTGATGGAGCATACTGCACTAACGCCCCTAACCATTCTGCCAAAGCGTTTCTTTGTGATATAAACTCGTCACAATTTCTTTTAAGAGCTCCTCCGTTAGCTCCTCTTTGCCTTACTGCCAAAAGCCAAAATAAAAGCACCCTTCCCTGCTGCCCACGTTGCTCGAACCCAAGACCTGCGCCAGGCGTCATTCCAGGCCCTTAAGTGGCGCATGAAAGCCACTTTACCAAGGCCATCTTTGTGTCCAAAAGCGCCTATAACCTCTCATAAGACCTCCCTGGCCCAATTCCCTTCCTGACGCAAAACAAAAATAAAACACTCCCCTGCTGCCCTCACGACTCGACCCTCTTCCCTCCTGAAGCCCCCTTGCACCTTAGCGCTCCCAGCCATTCTGCCATGACGTTTTTTATGACATAACCTCGCCACAAATTGTTTTAAAGCCTCCTTCACCTAGTTCTCCTTTAACGCCAAAAATAAAAACTCCCCAAATGCGATTCCTGCAACTCGAACCCCCTCCCCTTGGCACTCCCTTTGACGCAACCACCCTTGCACCTTAGGTGGCGTCCCTTGCCACTTTTCCACAGCAGTTCTTGTGTCCTAAACACGCCAAAACTTTTCTTAAGGTTACCTTAGCCCAGCTCCCCCTTTTTAACTTAAAAACCAATAATTTTCCAAAGCTTCCACCTTCATCCTAGAATTTCCAAAGCCCCTCAAACACCTCCAAACACACTCACTGAGCCCACTAACACATGAATTATGCACTAAATGCGTAACCCCTAATCTAGGATGTTACAAGGCTGACCAACTTTCTGACAGACCCATGTCTCTCCGGCCGCCGAGTGCCGGCGCCGGCGACGCCGCGTGCAGTGGCCAACGAGGACGAAAACTCGGCCTTTTGAAGATCTCAGCCCTCGGAGCCCAGATCTGGCCTTAAAATGGTCAGAAAATAAATCGGTGACCCTCTTTCCCTTCTCTTTTCTCGATTTCGTTTATAAACAATCTTTTTTTTTTAGAAATAATAAGAACGAAATAAAAAGTAAATAGAAAAATAAATAGAAAAAACAACAGTAGATAACAATAGGAAATAAAATCAACCTTGCAAATTTTCTATTCTTGCTTTTAATCTCAATGTTCGGTTTTTAGTTCCGAAAAATCCTCCTTACACTGGTATTTTCATTCGGTTTATATAACCGAATAAATAATACAAAATAATCATATTTGCTATAGTTCCCATTTTGTTTGCTTTCGTGTTATGTTGCTTCTTTCTTTCTGCTTGCAGGTATCACGGAGGCATGTCGGGCGGTGGCCAAAAGGCAGGGTAAGTGGACTAGGTTGCGGCGCCACTTGTATTAGGGGCTAGGGTTACTGTTTCTCTTTTTTTCTTTATTGGGTTTGGGCCAATTTTGAATTGGGTCTTGTAATTGGGTTTGGTTTGTTTGGTTTATTGGGCTAGGTTAATTTTGGGTTTAATTTGGGTTTAATTGGACTGTTGTTTTTGGACTTTTCATTTTATTGGTTTTTTAATGGTTTTTGTTTTATAGATTGGGCCTCTAGTCTGTATTGGGCCCGGGCATAAATTGGTTATTACAGAGTTAATGCGACGATAGGGGTTTTAATTAGAAAGAAATTTCAATTAATTAACTTAGAGTCAATTGTTCTTACTCTCGAAAGAGATATTAACATAATTTAGGGATTTTTACGGATCAAGACACAAGTGAATAAATCGTTTAATTCAGATTAATAATAATAGGTGAAGTCTAGGTGGATTCTTTCCTGGGTATGTCTATCTCATTGGTTATCTTTTTTTATTTTCTTGTTTCATTCTCTGTTACGTTTTTAGTTAAATTAGATTAGTAAATTTAGATTAAAAATAATCACTCCAATTTATTTGCTAAATAATAGAAAAGCAGTAATTACTAGTACTTTTAGTCCTTGTGGATATGATATTCCCTACTCACTATAGCTATACTATTGTTCGATAGGTGCGCTTGCTTTTGTCGTAATTATAGTTAGTTTAGTGACCATCAAGTTTTTGGCGACATTGTCGGGGACTAACACTTTATTTTTATTAATTTAGCCATTTATTTTTATTTTATTTTATTATTGTTTTTAGTTTAATTTTTATATTTTAATTTTTCTTTTGTTTGCTTCTGGCAGATTCCTTTATTGAGGAGATGGCACTGAATTATTATCAGTGGCAAGTCATGAGAACAAAGCCGATGAAAGCAGCAGATGTTTTCAACTTAGACGCAGTCACCATGTTATCAAATTAGATAGAACAATTAAATAAGAAAATTAATGGTTTTTATGTTTCTACGTAGGTAAATCTGGTGATGCAATACGATATAAATGGAGGTGGAATGAACAATCCAGAATGCTTACCTGTCGCTCCTAGCATAGAGAACAAACAATCAATTACATAGGTAACAATTCTAGGCCTCAGAATAACCCTCAAAATAACGGTAAGGTTGAGGCAAGCCAAAATGAGTAAAAACCGGTTGGCATAGGATATAAACCTCGAGTGTCATATCCTAACGCGACAAAGAAAGACCACACGAACGAACAATTTGGTAAATTTCTTAAACTTCTAAAAAAATTTCATATTAACTTACCGTTTATCGAAGCTCTTTTGTAGATGCCCAATTCCGTTAAAGTTTTAAAGGAGCTTTTGGAAAACAAACGGAAGTTAGATGATTCATCACATGTGGAGCTAAATCCAGTGTGCTCAACCCTTTTGCAAAATAAACTACCCAACAAATTGAAAGATCTAGGGAGTTTGTCTATTCCTTTGTTTAATTGGTAGTTTGAATATTAATAATGCTTTGGCTGATTTAGGTGCTAGTATTAATGTCATACCTAATAAAATGTTTAAGCAATTAGGTCTTGGGGAACCCAAACAAACTACGATGAGTATTCAGTTAGCAGATAAAACCATTAGATTTCCTAGGGGTATTATTGAAGATGTACTTGTAAAAATTGATAAATTCATATTCCCAGTTGATTTTTTTTGTTTTAGACATGGATGAAGATAGTGATGTACCTCTGATTCTAGGTCGACCCTTTTTAGCAACTGCTAGAACTATTATTGATGTTGGTACATGTGAATTAATACTTCGCTTAGGTGACGAAACTATTACTCTCCAAGCTTGTGATTCTGTTAAGACATCTAGTGATCGAGATGATTTTACAAGTTCTATTAATATGAGGAAGCATGTGGCTCAAACTTCTTTGCAGGAAACCCTTCAGAAAAACATGACGGAGTCATGTTCCAATCCATTCGACAGAAACAGAATGACTCATAAAGAATGAATGTTACATTTCGATGAACTAGATGAATGGTGGACACATGTCAAGCAGAAACTGAGAAAACACGATGAAGAGCCAAAGCGACGTCATGATGAGCATGTGGATAGAACGTACCAATTTAAGGTTGGAGAAAATAAACTTCTAGATAAAACGAATCCTCAAATTACCACTTCAGAGCTTGATGCAAAAGGATCAAACCCATTTACAGTACTAAATGTCTTCCCATACGGTATAGTCAAGCTAACTCATTCTGAATTTGGTACATTTAAGGTAAATAGTAGTCGACTTAACCCTTATTTTGATAATAGAATTGATAACGAGAAAGATGAGCTTCGGCTCTACAAACCTCCGTGACCACACGAGCATAAGGTAAGTTGAGCTTAGACTTTAAATTAGCGCTTCTCGAGAGGCAACCCGGATGTTTAACTTATTCTAATACTTTTAATTCCACTGTGTGCTAATTTAAAATCTTAAAAAAAGTGTGTTTTTGACCCACATGGCCTAGACACACAGGTGTGTGGAACACACGGCTTGGATACATGAGCGTGTCGCAGGCCGTGTGTGAAATGGGGTAATCGACAGTGAGTTACACAGCCTGGCGACATGGCTGTGTGACCCACATGGGTTGGCTAGACGAGCATGTGGGATCTCACATGGGTGTGGGAGAAGTGAAGGAAAACACACACGGCCTGGAGACACGACCGTGTGGCACACATAGCCTGGACACACGGGCATATCCTAAGTCGTGTGACACTTGGAGCTAATTTTTTCAATTTTAAATCAAGTTAGAGAGTTACATGAGCAAGGCGCAAGGCCTTGTGGGATCTTACATGAGTGTGAAAGAAGTGAACACACGGCCTAGACACACGGGCGTGTCCATGGCCGTGTGAAAACTGGGTTAATTTTTAATTGCACACGGTCATGTGGCCCAAACCCTAGAATTCCTTCTCAATTTGTTTTCTTCTTCTCCCCCAACCAAGCCACCCCATTTTCATTTTATTTATTTATTATTATTTGTTATATTATTTATTTTTATTTTACTATTTTATTTTTATTTTTATTTTTATTTATTATTCTTATACTTATATTTTAAATTTTTTTGCTATTTCTATTTTTTTAGTATTTTTGTACTATTATTATTACAATTACCTTTAAGTTTGTTGGTATCATTGAGTTTATTACTATTATTATTCGTTTTATTTTTATTTTTATTTTATTTATTTATCTTTCTTTTTAATTTTGTTTTAGTTGCTTTATTTTTTTATTATTTTCTTCAACTTATTTTCATTATTATCTTTTAAATATATTTTTATGGGTGTTTCTAATCAAGTTATAACCCTTTAATCTTGTCTATTATTTGTGTTTATTTTCTTATTAGTTTGCTCGGAATCATGCGTTATATTTAGATTTGACTACAATTCCACTTTTCACTATTCTGAGAATTTCATCCAATATTTAGGGTAGTTTCAGTTTTCTCCCTCTCTTATGATATTTTCTTTATACTGTGATTATATATGTTTGTACATTGAGGACAATGCACATCTTAAGTGTGGGGGGGTTATTTATATAATTATTAGAAAATCCCTGAATTATGTCTTGTGTTTAAGCAATTTTCTCATACTTCCATTAGAATGATTTTTTATCGATTTGTGATTTTTATTGATGTGTTTTGGATTAAATTCATAGATATTTGTGCATTGGTTGTTTTAAACTTCAAGACATGAGAGAATCAAACATGATAAGTTTATTTTCAGAATTAAAAATTTTAGGTGGTTTCCCTAAATTGAGGTATTATCTTGAAGTTTTAAATTTACAAGTTTGACATCAAAAACCATAATTTTTTATGAGATATTGAGCCTCTAGAGCATACATTTTTCTTGCTCATTTTATTATTGGTTATGAGTGTGTCAATTTGATTTGTTATTCTAGAACTTGCTTCGATTATGCATGTCGAAACCACACTTTTGATTTGATATACTGAGATGAGAAAGGCACTTAGATTTTAACCCACTTATCCCATAAAAAGCCTACCTACATAATTAACCCTTAGTGAACCCCATTGAGCCTAACACACCGTTTCTTGATTTACCCATTAATGTTAACCCATAACTCTCTTTTTTTTCGTTGAAACTTTTTCCGTTTTATTGACTCCCTTTTTGTCGAGATTTAATTTGGTTAGTTGCCTAATTATGCTATTTTGCTTGATTTGCTAAATTATTTCTTATTTTTTTTAAAATGAAGAAAAGAAAAGAAAAGAAAAGAAATATTGATTATTATTTAGTTCTATGTTGCTTGAGCTTGAACAGTTAAATTCATATTTTGAGAAGAAGCTCGTTTTCTTATTCTTAAATACTTCTTAATTTATTCATTTTCTTTTAATTCAACATTTGTTTATTTTTCTAGTTTGGTAATTTATCAATTCGATCTCGATTTTAACCAACTTTTTCAGCCTTCATCCACACCCTTAACCTAAGCCCCATTACAACCTCTTAAAGACCTTTTGATTTGTGTATCATACTATTTTATAGTGGTGGAGATTTGATTTTCATTCAAGTCTATGGTAATGACTTTTCATGTTTGACTATTACGTGCTTATTCTTGGACCTTAAACATTTTGAGTGATTTGAGTGAACCTTTAGTGAGGATGTCAAGTCTTGTTGATTTTGAAATAAAAGTAATTACTTAGATAAGAGGAAATACCTATGTTTTCATGCTTTAAAAATGTTTGACTTGGATTGTTTGAATCTTTAGTGCTCTTTTAGTTGAATTATCAATGTATAATTATCTGTGAATTATTTCGAAACATTATTGATGAGAATTATAAGTTGAGAAAGATAAATTTTAATTGTGAGTTGAGGATTTTGCTTGAGGACAAGTAGACGCTTAAATGTAGGGATATTTGATAAGCCCTAAAATTAACATATTTTTAATCTCATTCTTGATGCGTTTTTGGATGATTTATTATGTAAATTAGTGAATTTGATGCTCCTAATCTTTTAAATTCATGTTTCTATACTTAGGTGAGCATAGGGGAGTGAAAGGAGCGAAAAACAAGCCAAAATCGGACAAAAAGAGTTTTTTTTAGGATCCACACGCCTAGGCATTTCCACACGAGCTGGCCACATGCCCATGTGCCAGCCCGTATCGATTTCACACCCTGCTTCCCTTTTACGCGAAAAAACCTAATTTTTAGGGTTTTAGAGCATTTTAAAGTCTATGAATACCTATTTGAAAAAGACCTAAGGGAGCACGCAAAAAAGATTGAAGAAAACACTCAGAGAACACCATCGGAGCCAACTCAGAAGTGAATCTCCTTCAAGATTGAAGATCTCCTTTTAACTTCTTTTGAAGTTTTATTGAATTTCTTTATGTCTTGTAGTTTTTCTGACTTTGAGATGTTTTCATTTAGGATTATGAACTAATCCCCTAAATACTAGGAGAGATGAAACCCATGATGAATCCTATTATTTAATTTATGTTTTATGCGATAAATACTTGATTCTTGTTCTCAATTATGTATGCTTATTTCGTGTTTTAATATTTTCAAGATATTAATTCATGTTTAATGTGCTTATTTCAGTGGAGCAAAAGTCCCTGTTTAAGAGTAGATCTAGTATAATTGAGTAGAGTTGCATGCAGTCTTAGAAATAGGACGGCATAAATCTACTGGATTAGAGTAAAATTTAACAGGGGAATCCATAGATCGAGTTAATGCGATAATAGGGGTTTTAATTAGAAAGAGATTTCAATTAATCAACCTAGAGTCAGTTGTTCTTACTCTTGAAAGAGATATTAACATGATTTAGGGATTTCTACGGATCAAGACACAAGTGAAAATCGTTTAATTCAGATTCATAATAATAGGTGAAGTCTAGGTGGATTCTTTCCTGGGTATTGTCTATCTCATTGGTTATCTTCGTTTATTTTCCTATTTCATTCTCTGTTGCGTTTTTAGTTAGATTAGATTAGTAAATTTATATTAAAAACAATCACTCCAATTTATCGGCTAAATAATAGAAAAACGGTAATTACTAGTACTTTTAGTCCTCGTAGATACGATATTCCCTACTCAGTATAGCTATACTATTGTTCGATTGGTGCGCTTGCATTTTTCGTAATTATAGTTAGTTTAGTGACCATCAATTTTATACAATATCCAAATAATAACAACATAATAGTAGCAACATAATAGTAAAATGATAGCAAAATAGGCAGAAAACAAGAAAATAATATTAAAAAAAGCATTTTTTTGTCCTTCAGTGACTTCGAGCCGAGCCGGGTCTGGGTGTAACGCCCCAAATTTTGGAATTTATTTTTGGGCTTCGCGTGCCGGAGGAATTGGAATTTAGTTGTGCATGTGAATAACCTAAAAGTATGTTTGCTTTGGTGGTTAAGGGTCTTGAGAAGTATTGAAGAAGTCTTGGGTTCAAACCTAGGCTTTAGGAAAATTTTGGTTTTAGGTGAATAAAACCCTGAATGTAAGTAAGCAGGCTTTAAGAATATTGTTGGGGAAAACATGACACAAGGAAGTGAGTGGTCTAGTGGCAAGGCGTCATTGGGGTTGCAAGGGAGCATGGGTCCAAGTCTTGGCCCATACAATTTATTTTGATTTTCTTTTAAATGAACCTAGACACTGACACTTAGGCTTTATTAATAATAATGTTTGGTTAGTGACACAAAATGAGCTTGTGTCCTAGTGGTGGTGGCGGGACATGGCTATCTAGAGGACTTTGGTTCGAATCCCTTTGCACGCAAAGGTTGATTATTTTGCTAAGTTGGGACGGCAGATGGTTGTGATGGAATTAAACTCTGCTGAAGGTGAAATCCCACATCGGGAAGCTATCATGAGCTTAGGCGAGAAGCTGGCTTTAAATAAAGCGAACCAGGAGGAGAGTAGGGATACCTTTCTTGGCTTATCCCTTTCGTTTTATGGCGTGTTCGTTCGGAGCGTGGATTAGCTTCAAATTCCTATCAGGTGTGCATTTCGCACTACTCTAGCTGTAGAGCGGAAAATGTCGAAATGCCAGTCACACGGCGATGGTAGCCACACGAGCGTGTGAGCACACGTGTTGAAGCTTCGACGCGATAGTTGAGGCCATCATGAGTGTTCTTGTGGGTTTAGGCTGTTTGGGTCACGATGGGCCGAAAAGAGCCATGTGGGGCCAATGGGCCCGTGGGCCTAATCGGATAAGTTGTATGATTGTGTAGTAATTATTGGACTGGACTATGTGAATCTCATATCTGTGGCTAGGTTTGGGCTAAATGGGCCACACGAGCGTGTGGGCCTATTTGTTCCTAGAATGGGCCCTAGGCCCATTCGCATCGTTATCTCTGTTTAGAATGCATCGGTTTGCAAAATTACCGAAATACCCTGGTTCACAAAATTACCGAAATACCTCGTTTTGTGAAATTATCAAAATACCCCAGTTTGCAAAATTACTAAAATACCCCTAGTTTGCAAAATTACTAAAATACCCCTGGTTTACGAAATTATCGAAATACCCTGGTTTGTAAAATTACCGAAATACCCTCGGTTTACAAAATTACCGAAATACCCCCGATTTGTGAAATTACTAAAATACCTTCGATTTGTAAAATTACTGAAATACCCTCGGTTTACAAAATTACTAAAATACCACCGGTTTGCAAAATTACTAAAATACCCCTGTAGAGTAGAATTACTGAATTACCCTTGTAGGGTAGAATTATCGAATTACCTCTGTAGGGTAGGATTACCGAAATACCCTTATAGGTTAAGATGACTATTTTGCCCTTGGGGGTAAATGACAGACTTAGACTATGAGTTGATTAATTTGACTGTGGTTGTATGACTGATATGCTTTTATTACATGTTTACATGATTGTTACTGAGCATGGCCATTTTGCATACATGTGTAGTGATTGAGCATGACATAAACGACATATTGCATGAGGTTGGGACATTGATACGGAGGAAGTTCTAATAGGGTCGCATAATGACTGTAGATCCAGTATTGATCTGTTAAGGTCGCACGGGTCACATAAGACGACTGTGGACCGACGGACGGCTTAAAGCCGCATAATTTGATTATGGCTCTGTGTCAACCTAAACATGGCTTTGTGCCATCTTGATTGTGGCTTTGTGCCAATCGTATTTACCCGTGGCTATGTGCCTAACATATATATCAATGACTCTGTGTCGATCATATCTACCCAATGCTGTGTGCCGGTTATATTACCGTCGCTGATGGCTATGTGCCAAACATAATACAATTACTGATGGTTTTATGCCAATTATAATACCGCTACTGAAGGCTTAGAGCTGTATATATATACTAGAAGCTTTGCTACGATTTCGGTTAGGGCCGCAATCGGTGCTAACATTGGTGTGCTGGCTGGGTGGGTCGATTTTATCCCTACGTAAGTGTAGGGTTGGTACGAGTCGTGTGTTGGCTGGACCGAGGTGGGATGCATCCTCATACTATTGCATATCTGTTATGATATCTGTTATTGTACTAGGCTTAGGCCCACTTGTTCTGTTATTGGTTTGGGCTAGGCCCAATTGATTCTGTTATGGGCTGTAACCCAAATGATATTGTAGTGGGCTTTGGCCCACGTATGCCCTAATCTATACTGTACTGTACTGTTCTGTTAAAAGGGCTTTGGCCCAAACTGTTTAAGTTTCTGTTTCTGTATACTGACTGTTACTCTAGTAAGGGGATTACACACTGAGTTTTCATAAACTCACCCCGTTTTTAACTGTGCAAGTAATCCCCAGCCTTAGACGGATCAGTGCTGCGAGAGACTCGAAGAAGGCCACACAATGCTTGTGTTTTCCGTTTTGATTAGTAACATTCAAGTATTTTGATTTGGGTTGTAATAAGGCCTCTTTAAGTTTCTGGATTTTTAACAATGGGTCTTTCTTTACTTTGAATTATATCCGTTAGAAGTAAATCACGGTTTTCCAAAATGCTAACTGTTTTTAAATCAACACTGCGTTTTCACAACATTTTCGAAATGGTTTCGCGGCTTAATCTTTTTCGTAAATCAATTACTTTCAAAATCAGCTTCTGCAACTGAAAAGATATTTTGGGATTAAAACTAATAATTTTTCAATATACCACATTTTAAAAATAAAACAAAGCAACTGGGTTTTTACTTAAGCCTTTTAAAAAGAAGGGTTTTCAATGAAAACATAGTTTTCGAAAAACACTTCAATGTGATACGCCAGATTCGAGCCTAACTTTTAGGCCAGGTTTGGGGTGTTACATTGGGCCAAAAATGCCTTACCCTAGGCCCGGGCCATTTTTTGAACGGCCTTTTTTTTTTTGTCCAACCCCATTTTTCGGGCCTATATTTTTGCCCAAACCCTCCCACATTTCAAGCGAGCCTTCGGGCCGGGATGGGTAGCCCGACCTATGAGCAGGTCTTGATTGTCTGTCAGAGTCTTAAAAATTTATATAAAGAATTATCGAACCTAGAAACTAACTATGACAACGATTTGAGACAAGTGCACCTATCGAACAGTAGTATAGTTTAGGCAAGACCGGAATGTCGAATCCAAAGGAACCAAAAGTACTAATACTAACTCTCTCTTAATTATTTAGCCTAAGAATTAAAGTGATTTATTTAATCTAAAATTAACTAACTACTAAACTAAAGACTCTAAGACAAAGAAGAATGAAATTGGGAAAAATACATTGAGAAAAAAAAACCAATTGATTAAGACGACACCCAAGGAAGAATCCACCTAGACTTCACTTGTTATCTAACCCTGAACCAGGCGATTTATTCATTTGACTTGATCCATAAGATTCCCTAAGTTATATTAATCCCTCTCTCGAGGCGACTAACGTCTAACCCTAGGTTGATTAATTGAAATCTCTTTCTAATTAAAACCCCTAAAATCGCATTAACTCGACCTATGTACTCCCATATTAGGTTTCACCCTAATCCGGAAAAATCTCGTCACCCTATCTTTAGGCGTGCAATCAACTCCACTTAATTATGCTAGATCTCCTCTTAGGCAGGGACTTTTGCTCCTCCACCTAAGCACATCGTACTTGAATTAATATCCCGAAAATATCAACACAAGAATTAAGAACACATAATTAAGAACAAGTCAAATATTTATCATATAGTTCAAACGATAATAAGATTCATCTTAGGTTTCATCCCCTCAAGTATCTGAGGGTTTAGTTCATAACAATAAAAGAAAATATCTCAAAAGAAAAGATAAAACAAAACATAAGAAATCCCTAAAACCCCCTGAAGGAATTGAAGGAGAGATCCTTCGTCTTGAGTATAATTCCGGCTTCTTGAGATGGATCAACTGACTTTCTTTTAGTAAATCTCTACAAATCTGCCTCCTCTGGCCTAGCTGGACGCCCCCTGACTAAAGCCTTGGGTTCCCCCTTTTCTGGTCATACTTAAGGTGTTTCTATAGGCTTTGGAATGTGTTTCTTTGCCCCTAAGTATCCAAATCAGAGTGAAACTCTTCTTTCCTACAGCAGGGACACGCCCATGGCACACGCCCATGGCACACGCCCGTGTAAGTCGTGGCTAGGCCGTGTTCGAGCCTGTTTGAATGAGGCACGGCCGTGTGGATTTCGTGATATGGCTCATAATTCAAAGGATTAAGAGCACCAATTTACATAATTCAAGGCTTAAATCATCCAAAAGCATGCTAAATGTGGGCTTAAAATATGTTACTTTTACGGTTTATCAAAAACCCCCACACTTAAGCTTTTGCTTGTCCTCAAGCAAAATTCTCAACTCACAATTAAAACAAACTTCTTCGATTCATAATATTTATCAATAATGTTTCATCATAATTCAAAGATAATTCATACATGAGTAATTCGACTCAAAGAGTCCTAAAGATTCGAACAATCAAAGTCATAGTTTTTATAGTATAAAAACATAGGTGTTTCCCCTTACCTGAATAATTACCTCTGATTAAAAATCGACAAGGGTTGACATCCTCACAAAAAATTCACTCAAATCACTCAAAGTGTTTAAGGTTCAAGAAAAAGCACTCATAAGTCTAACATGAAAAGTTAATCCCATAGGCTTGCATGAAAATCAAATCTCCACCACTATAATATGAGATGATACACAAATCAAAAGGTCTTTAACAGGGTTGTAACGGGGCTTGGGTTAAAGGTGTGGATAAAGGCTGAATTAGAAGGTTATAATCGAGATTGAAGTAATAAGTTACCGAACTAGAAAATAACAGAACTGGAAAATAATTACATCAATTGAAAATTTCTAATACTAATATTCTGAACCTAGCTTTTTTTTTTAGGAACAAGTCAAATATTTCAAGATAAATTCATCTACTAAAATAACCTAAATAGGTAACTAATCAAATAAAATCTCGATATAAAGGTAGTCAAAAGGAATGGTGATAACAAATACGAGATAGGTTTTGGTTTAATATAAGTGGGTGAGTCAATAAATGGGTTGTTAAGATTAAAAGGGGTTCACTAGGGGTTAATTGTAAAGGTAGGCTTTTTAGTAGTGTAAGTGGGTTAAATCCTAGGTGCCTTTATCATCTCTGTATATCAAATCAAAGGTGTGGTCTCGACATGTATAATCGATGCAAGTTCTAGAATAACAAATCAATGTTGACACACTCATAATCAATAAAGTGAGCAAGAAAGGATGTATGCTCTAAAAGGCTCAAAGTCTCACAAAAATTATGGGTTTTGATATCAACCTTGTAAATTTCGAACTTCAAGGTAACATTCAAATTCAGGTAGACAACCTAAAAAAAAATTTAATTTTGAAAAATAGACTTATCATGCTTGATTCTCTAGTATCCTTCAAATTTAATCATCAATGCACAATTATCAATGACTTAATCCAAAACATATCAATAAAGATCATAAATCAGGGAAATTTCATTCTAATCATAATATGAAAAACTTACTTTAGAACAAGGCATAATTCAGGGATTTTCAAATAATACTATAGTTAACCCCCCAAACTTAATATGTACATTGTCATCAATGTAAAAAGATAAATAATAGCAATATAATAATAAAATCATAAGATAGGGAGAGAAGTGAAACTTCCTGAATTTTGGATGGAATTAATGAGAAGAATTCGGATAGGATAGGATTGGAGGTGAACGTGAGGAAGCGCCTCGAACCATTTGAGATTGAATCCTCGAAGCAACCGTCCTGATTTTATTGTATCCTAAGCTAAATCTAAATAGCACGAAGAATAAGAAGAAAATAATAAAGGAAAAAAATAAAAATAGGAATAAAAGTAAATAATTCAATAGAGATATGGTCCACGCCCATGTGCCTACCTGTGGTGTCCACACGGCCACGGCCACTGCCGTGTGCAAGGCCGTGTGGGTATGGAAACCTACGCCTAAATACGAAAAGAAATAAAATCGAACTAATTAGTACAGTTAGTGCTCGGGTCGCCTCCCGAAAAGCGCTCATTTAAAGTTTTGAGCTAGACTTACCTGTCATTCGCATAATCAGGGTGGTTTGAGGAGGTGAAAATCCTTTCTCATGCGATCAATTCGATTTTTGATATATATTTTAAGTCGAGTAGTGTTTACCTTAAAAGTGCTGAATTTAGGATTAGTTACCTCGACTGTTCCATCTGGGAAGATTTTGAGTACCTGATCTCCTATCTTAAACTGGGTTGTCCCCTCATTAAGTTCGTCGTTGCCTCGTTTTTGCTTCGTGTGTTTTTAGTTTCTCTTTGAAGTGTATTTTCCACTCGTCTAGTTCATCGACCCTAAGCTTTCATTCCTCATGAATTTCTTCTTTACTGACACGAGGTCTAAGATCTGGAATCTGCGAAAGAGCTTCAAGAAACGGCAAGTTAATAAGAAACTTCTTTGGAGGTTTAAGAAATTTACCAAATTGTTCCTCTGCGTGGTCTTTCTTTATCGCATTGGGGTATGGCATATGAGCTTGGTGCTCTGTAATTACCGGGTTTGGTAAATCCTGGCGTACCTCAACCTTACCTTCACTTACAACAGGTTCTTGCCTCGGGTCAGATTCCACTAACCTTTCACTGTCATGAGCTGTTACGGCTTGAATTTGCTCTTTTGGGTTAGTTTCAGTGTTGCTTGGCAAGCTTTCTTGTAGTTGTTCTGAGATCAGCTTAGCAAGTTGCCCTAACTGATCCTCGATCTCTTGTGTTGATGCCTCAAGTTTCGTTTCTATATTTTGGAAACGTGTTTCTATGGCTGCTATGAATTTTGTCAGCATCTCCTTGAGGTTCGACTCCTCTTCCTGTTGGTGAGGTGGTTGTTGAAAATCTGTATTTTCTATGGCTGCTATGAATTTTGTCAGCATCTCCTCGAGGTTCGACTCCTCTTTCTGTTGGTGAGGTGGTTCTTGAAAATCTGGATTTTCTATGGCTGCTATGAATTTTGTCAGCATCTCCTCGAGGTTCGACTCCTCTTCCTGTTGGTGAGGTGGTTGTTGAAAATCTGGAGGAAGTTCCGGTCTTTGGCTACTTTGATCATCCCACGAGAAGTTGGGATGGTACCTCCAACTTGCATTATAAGTGTCACTATAAAAATTATTTTGAGGTCTAGAATAGTTACCCATATAGTGGACTTGTTCGTTCTCCATGCCATATCTGTAGGGTGGGTACTCAGGATTTGCCACGCCTTCTAGATTCGAGTCATATTACCTTACTGGGTGTACCTGCGAAGAATCGTATAAACCATCAAAATTTTTATGTAACATCTCTACCTGGTTTGATAGCATGGTTATTGGGTCGAGGTTGCAGATATCGGCTACTTTTGTCGGCTTTGTCCTCATAACTTGTCACTGATAGTTATTTAGTGCCATCTCCTCTATCTTCCAAAATCAAATAAAAGAAAATTTAGCAAAGTAAAAAAAATTAAAATAAAAATAAAAAAATAATAACGAAAATAAATTGCAATAAAAAAATGGCTAAAGTAAAAAATTAAGCGTTCTTAATATTTTAGTTCCCCGGCAACGGCACCAAAAAGTTGATCGTGTGTCAGAGTCTTAAAAATTTATATAAAGAATGATCGAACCTGGAAACTAACTATGACAACGATTTGGGGCAAGCGCACCTATCGAACAGTAGTATAGTTTAGGCAAGACCGGAATTTCGAACCCAAAGGAACCAAAAGTACTAATACTAACTCTCTCTTTATTATCTAGCCTAAGAATTAAAGTGATTTATTTAATCTAAAATTAACTAACTACTAAACTAAAGACTCTAAGACAAAGAAGAATGAAATTTGGAAAAATACATTGAGAAAAAAAAACAATTGATTAAAACGACACCCAAGGAAGAATCCACCTAGACTTCACTTGTTATCTAACTCTGAACCAGACGATTTATTCATTTGACTTGATCCGTAAGATTCCCTAAGTTATATTAATCCCTCTCTCGAGGCGACTAACGTCTAACCCTAGGTTGATTAATTGAAATCTTTTTCTAATTAAAACCCCTAGATCGCATTAACTCGATCTATGGACTCCCATATTAGGTTTCACCCTAATCCAGTAAAATCTCGTCACCCTATCTCTAGGCGTGCGATCAACTCCGCTTAATTATGCTAGATCTACTCTTAGGCAGGGACTTTTGCTCCTCCACCTAAGCACATCATACTTGAATTAATATCCAGGAAATATCAACACAAGAATTAAGAACACATAATTAAGAACAAGTCAAATATTTATCATATAGTTCAGCAAACGATAACAAGATTCATCTTAGGTTTCATCCCCTCGGGTATTTGAGGGTTTAGTTCATAACAATAAAAGAAATTATCTCAAAAGAAAAGATAAAACAAAACATAAGAAATCCCTAAAACCCCCTAAAGGAATTGGAGAGATCCTCCGTCTTGAGTATAATTTCGGCTTCTTGAGATGGATCAACTGACTTTCTTCTAGTAAATCTCCACAAATCTGCCTCCTCTGGCCTAGTTGGACGCCCCCTGACTAAAGCCTCAGGTTCCCCCTTTTTTGGTCATACTTAGGGTGTTTATATAGGCTTCGGAATGTATTTCTTTTCCCCTAAGTATCCAAATCCGAGTGAAACTCTTCTTTCCTACGGCAGGGACACGCCCATGGCACACGCCTGTGTAAGTCGTGGCCAGGCTGTGTTCGAGCCTGTTTGAATGAGACACAGCCGTGTGGCTAGGGCCCAGGCCGTGTGGATTTTGTGATATGGTCCATTTGCTCCGTTTTGGGCCAGTTTTCCATTCTTTTCGTCATTGGGTGCTCTCCCGAGTATAAAACATGAAAACAAAGGATTAAGAGCACCAATTTACATAATTCAAGGCTTAAATCATCCAAAAGCATGCTAAATGTGGGCTTAAAATATGTTACTTTTACGGTTTATCATGTCTAATCTAGACACATTCAAAAACATCCATGGCAAGTCCTGCAGCCTTTAACAATTTTGCAAATTAACCCCCGGGCTAGCTAGATTAAGCTAAAATGAACTCAAACATAAAAATCATTAAAAACGGGGCTTGAATTCACTTACATGCATCAAAATAAGCTTGGCCAAATGTTTCTTATTCTCCAATGGCTAATTTAGGGTTTGAAACAAAAATGAAGAAGATACCATCTTTATTTTGTGTTTTATTTACTTAATTTTTTCTTTTATTTACCAATTTATTATTTTAACCTTATTATTAATAAAAAAAAATCAACAAAACCTATCCATGCATATCCACTAACTTTAAATATAGTATATTTACCAATCAAGTCCATTAAGTTTCATTTCCAAAGCCATTTAGCCCGTTTAACTAATAGAATTCAACTTTTACACCTTTTACGATTTAGTCCTTTTTACTTAATTAACCATTTAAACATCAAAATTCCTTAACGAAATTTTAATATGACCTTAATATAATCCCATAGGCATTTAATAAATAATAAAATAATAACTCACTCTTCAAAATTGTGGTCCCAAAACCACTATTTTCGACATAACTAAAAACAAGTTGTTACAGTTATGAGGCGTATCTAGCTTATATATTTGATTCCATGGCTTCAGAATTGAAATTAGAGTCAGTTCCTACTATTTGTGAGTTCTCAGATGTATTTCCAAAAGAGTTACTTGGGTTTCCGCCGGTTAGAGAGGTTGCATTTGCTATCGAGTTAGTACCGAGAACTTCTCCGATATCGATAACTCCATATAGAATGGCACCCACAGAGTTGAAAGAGTTGAAAGTATAGTTGCAAGAATTGCCAGACAGAGGATTTGTTTGGACTAGTTTTTCTCCCTAGGGTGCTCATGTACTGTTTGTTAAGAAAAAAGGACGAATCAATGCGATTATGTATTGACTATCGACAGCTTAATAAAGTCACGATAAAAAACAAATATCATTTGCCACATATCGATGATTTGTTTGATCAATTGAAATGCGCGCCAATATTTTCAAAGATTAATTTTCGTTCTGGATATTATCAGTTACGAGTTAAAGATTTTGACGTGCCGAAGATTGCTTTTAGAACTAGGTACGTACATTATGAATTTTTAGTTATGTCATTTGGTTTAACCAATGCACCTACTGTATTTATGGATTTGATGAACAGAATATTCAGGCTGTATCTAGACAGATTTTTGGCTGTATTCATTAATAGTATTTTGATATATTCTCAAGATGAAATTGAGCATGCACAACATTTGAGAATAATTTTGCAAACTTTGAGCGAGAAACAATTATTTGCCAAATTTAGCAAGTGTGAGTTCTGGCTTTGAGAAGTTGGATTTTTGGGACACGTGGTATCGACTGATGGTATTAGAGTGGATTCGAGTAAAATATCAGCTATAGTAGATTGAAATCTTCCGAGAAATGTTTTAGAGATCAAAAGTTTCTTTGGTCTAGCCGGATATTATCAAAGATTTGTAAAAGGGTTTTCGATGATTTCTACATCGTTGACTTAAAAAAGATGTCAAGTTTGAATGGTCCGAAAAGTGTCAGCAAAGCGTTGATTTTGGTATGTTCCTCAAGTAAACCGGTTTCAAAATTCTTTTGTTACTTAGAGAAAAACTTGTGTGACTTAAAAAAAAAATTGTTTGGGTTGGGCTTGAGTTGAAAACAAATTTATCTTATGTTAAAACCCATTTATTTAAGGTAACAAAACATTTAGAGTTAATTTTAAAAGGAATTTACTTAAACTTTAATTGATAAAAATCCAAAAACCTAATAAATAAAAGAAAAATAAAGTAAACCACAATGGCCTTATTATATCAATGATCCCAAAGTAAAACTTAAAATACTTAAAATAAATTGAAAGTCCAAATCATAAATTTCTTGCTATGCATGGCCACCTTTAAGCTCCTGCCGACCCGGTCCATTACTGCTCATCACCTGAAAAATATTCCCCAACGGGGTGAGTCAACAGACTCAATGTGTACACAACACTAAGTCATAATAGAATCAGGCATACAAATGATACACATTCAAATCATAGAATACAATTAATGTTGCATTCCCAAACCCAAACCTAATTGTCCATCCGCTACACACCCCCGTACCTGCCAAACACACCGTGGGGACTACTAAGTCGACCCTCCTTCCGCTACACACCAATTTGCAGGCTTAAGGCTCCGCATCTGTGGTTTTGGGAAACCACTTTTCAGATTACTGTGGTCTTAGATCACCACTTTTCAGATTACTGTGGTTGTAAGTCACCACTTTTCAGATTACTGTGGTCGTAAGTCACCACTTTTCAGATTACTGTGGTCGTAAGTCACCACTTTTCAGATTACTGTGGTATTAAATCACTACTTTTCACTTCCCCTTTCAATATACAACCAAATGCCCCATTAATATGCATAATATACCATAGTTCAAATTCTTATCATATTCTCATGTTACGAATAACATATTTCATATTCCTAGTAGAAGTAGGAAACGTACCTGAGTACTTAGTACCATAACACGGTACTTTAGCCCTGCTCATATTTTTATTAACATATATTTTAATATATGCAACCATAATTCATATTACAAAGATAGTGTGGAGTACACACATTCTTAATAATACATTTAATTTAAACATAGCCATGAACCTATCAAAACTTAGGGTAGGGTACACACCTGATTTGCTTAACGAATTCCTTGAAATCCCGAAAAAAAACCGATCTATTGCTTTAGATCTCAATTCCTACATTTGGTAACCTTAGTATGTTAGCATAAAGCCTATAAAACCAAATCCTAGTAGGATTTGTATTCTTAAAACCTACCTTGTTGTCGAATTGACTATAGTCAAATCCCGAAAACTTGTATTCTTCTCCTTTGAAATCAGCTACTCACTAGATCCCTTGAATCTGTTAGTTTTCGGCTTAAAACACATAATAATAGATCTAACTACTAAAATAGGCCTTGGCCGAATGCTATAGACACTTACCTTGTGGATTTTAAATCCCGAAACTCACTGAATAACTAGGGAACACGCGGCTTATGGTGTACCTTCGGGAAAAGAACTTCTCCTTCCTTGTAGTCGACACTTAGTAAATCCCGAAAGATCTCTTCAAGGTTTCGGCAACAAGATATTAATGGGGTTAGTCCTAGATTTCGACAAATCTTAAAAGAAAAAGGATGGAAATCGAATGAGATCTTACCCTTACTTTAGATATCGACAGTTCCTTTGCTTGAAGTCTCAAACTATTCGGCTATGGCCTTGATCTTAGCAAGCTTTCGGCTTTTTGGAATATTGAGAGGAGAAGAATGAAGAAAAAAAGAATAGGGGTTGCAGAGAAAATTCGGCAGAGGTTATCAAGGAAGAGTAAATAATGCTGAATGGCCTCTCTATTCCTTTTATAGCCGAATTTACTAGCTAGAGTCCCTTACTTGGCCACCACTCTTCTATTTGATAGCTTTATCCTTTGTATTATCACTAAATAAAAGAATTTAATCCAACCATTATCTCTTGAAAATAATGATAAATAAATCCCTTATTTATCCATCATTTAGCCGAATTTTAAAGAGAATAAAACTCTTCCTTTTTAAATAGCTTGTGCCGTCCACCTCACTTCTTCTGGAAGCAAAATAAAATTTCTTTTATTTGTTTCCCATGTGACTCGAACTCAGGCCCACTTGCTCATGTAGGTGGCATCACTTACCTGGGCCTTAAGTGGCATTTCCAGGCCACTTTTCCAAGCCTGTTTGTGTGTCAAATTCCTCCTATTATTTTTCTTAAGGCCACCTTGCCTTAGTTTTCTCTTTTTAAGCCTTAAAACTTGACATTTCTTTACATTTCCAAGTTTCCAAAAATTTTCGTTTGGCTCTTTAAACTTGACATTTCCTTACATTTCCAAGTTTCCAAAAATGTTTACTTTCCTCTTTTGAATCATTTCCACATCATTTCCTTACATCCCCTAGTTTCCAAAAATGTTCACTTTCCTCTTTTAAACTTAACGTTTCCAAAGCATTTCCTTACATTTCCTTACATTTCCATACATTGCCTTACATTTCCATACATTTCCACACATTTCCATACATTTCCATACATTTCCACACATTTCCATACATTTCCTTACATTTCCATACTTTTCCATACTTTTCCATACATTTCCATACATTTCCATACATTTCCATACACCTTAGGGTTCTTGGAACTCCTCAGAACACATCCAACACATCCACTGAGCCCACTATCTCATGAATTACACACGAACGCATAACCCCTAATCTAGGATGTTACAGTTCTACCCTCCTTAAAAATAATTTCGTCCTGGAAATTACTTATTAACAGCCGTACAATCCTTCTCACTGCACTATGCTTTCGCTGCGCACTCTGATCTTAATAGAACCATCATACTTTCTAGGCACAATCCCTAAGTTCACGTCCCCTAGAACTTATTTCTAACGTCGCGATTTAATCCGAGTAAAAAGTATTATGAATTAGTCCTTGTTTCACTGATTATTCGCGAAGATTTTTTTATGAAAAGAGTTTTAGGAGTGGTTCTTTCGTATTCATACATACACACAGTCTTTTCATTCATGCATCCATCAATCAATTATGAACTTGCGTTCATTCAGAGAAATGTTGTAGTTTTCATTGTTGTTGTTTTTCCACTACCCAGGGGTATTTTTGTAATTTGTTAAAATAAGGTTCCTTGGTGATTTTGTCAATAAGGGTATTTTGGTAATTTTTTTTGAAATCCCGGGGGTATTTCAGAAATTTTTAAATTACAGGGGTATTTCGGTAAATTTTGAAACTCGGGGGTATTTCGGTAATTTTGGACCTCAGGGGTATTTTGGTAATAAACCAGGGTAAATTTGTAAAGTTTAATATTTCCGGGGTATTTCCAAATTTTGCAAAACCTTGAGAGTTCTTTTTGAGAATTGTTCTTTCCAAAACGGTGATGTTACAAAAATCTGGAAATCAGGGTCATTTTGGTAATTTTGTAAGTCAGGGGCCATTTCGTAATTTTCCAAAATCAAAGTATTTTGATATTTTGCAAATTAGGGCTTTTGAACTTTTTATAAAGTAATGAAATCTTGATAAGAACTGTGGGTATTTTGGGAATTTCATAAACCATGGGTATTTTTGTAATTTCATAAATCGAAAATTTTTCGGAAAATTTTGTAAAAATAGTTCTCACAAATTAAAAAGGTAATTTTAAGAGTTTTAAAACTAGGGTTTTTATAAAAACACGGCTAGTTCTCTTTCGGGTTTTAGTTGTTGTGTTTAGCCTATGACCGAGTCCTCTTGGTTAGGGTGAACCGAAGCTACGCACCAGGTAGGATTCCTGCGAAGAGGAGGTGAGTCACTAGGACTGCTTAAGTACCAGGCTCTTCCGGATCCAATCCTAGACATGCGCACAATGGTTACCACACCCTAACTCGGCGACTTAGTCATAGGTTTGTTTAATGGTCCTTAAGTCTTATGTACTTGTGTTTGAGTAGACTAGTCCTACGGTTCGATAGATTCTAGTTCACTAATCTACGTTCCATTCCATTTCTACCCTTCTACAAATCATAATATAAATCACACAAGAGATCGAAGTACTTACCTGGTGGACTTCGGGTCGGAGACTTAGGTGCCATGCCAGAAAACCTGCTTACTTCCAGAAATATTTTCATAAAACTCATTTGGGCTCGATTTGAAAACGTTTTGGGCCTTAGACCACAGGCCGAGAGTTTAAAACTGGGCTCTGACACCAAACTGAAACACCCCAAACCCTGCCCACAAGCTTTGACCAGATTTGGTATGTTCCTCAAGTAAACCGGTTTCAAAATTCTTTTGTTACTTAGAGAAAAACTTGTGTGACTTAAAAAAAAATATTGTTTGGGTTGGGCTTGAGTTGAAAACAAATTTATCTTATGTTAAAACCCATTTATTTAAGGTAACAAAACATTTAGAGTTAATTTTAAAAGGAATTTACTTAAACTTTAATTGATAAAAATCCATAAACATAATAAATAAAAGAAAAATAAAGTAAACCACAATGGCCTTATATATCAATGATCCCAAAGTAAAACTTAAAATACTTAAAATAAATTGAAAGTCCAAATCATAAATTTCTTGCTATGCATGGCCACCTTTAAGCTCCTGCCGACCCGGTCCATTACTGCTCATCACCTGAAAAATATTCCCCAACGAGGTGAGTCAACAGACTCAATGTGTACACAACACTAAGTCATAATAGAATCAGGCATACAAATGATACACATTCAAATCATAGAATACAATTAATGATGCATTCCCAAACCCAAACCTAATTGTCCATCCGCTACACACCCCCGTACCTGCCAAACACACCGTGGGGACTACTAAGTCGACCCTCCTTCCGCTACACACCAATTTGCGGGCTTAAGACTCCGCATCTGTGGTTTTGGGAAACCACTTTTCAGATTACTGTGGTCTTAGATCACCACTTTTCAGATTACTGTGGTTGTAAGTCACCACTTTTCAGATTACTGTGGTCGTAAGTCACCACTTTTCAGATTACTGTGGTCGTAAGTCACCACTTTTCAGATTACTGCGGTATTAAATCACCACTTTTCACTTCCACTTTCAATATACAACCAAATGCCCCATTAATATGCATAATATACCATAGTTCAAATTCTTATCATATTCTCATGTTACGAATAACATATTTCATATTCCTAGTAGAAGTAGGAAACGTACCTGAGTACTTAGTACCATAACACGGTACTTTAGCCCTGCTCATATTTTTATTAACATATATTTTAATATATGCAACCATAATTCATATTACAAAGATAGTGTGGAGTACACACATTCTTAATAATACATTTAATTTAAACATAGCCATGAACCTATCAAAACTTAGGGTAGGGTACACACCTGATTTGCTTAACGAATTCCTTGAAATCCCGAAAAAAAACCGATCTATTGCTTTAGATCTCAATTCCTACATTTGGTAACCTTAGTATGTTAGCATAAAGCCTATAAAACCAAATCCTAGTAGGATTTGTATTCTTAAAACTTACCTTGTTGTCGAATTGACTATAGTCAAATCCCGAAAACTTGTATTCTTCTCCTTTGAAATCAGCTACTCACTAGATCCCTTGAATCTGTTAGTTTTCGGCTTAAAACACATAATAATAGATCTAACTACTAAAATAGGCCTTGGCCGAATGCTATATACACTTACCTTGTGGATTTTAAATCCCGAAACTCACCGAATAACTAGGGAACACGCGGCTTATGGTGTACCTTCGGGAAAAGAACTTCTCTTTCCTTGTAGTCGACACTTAGTAAATCCCGAAAGATCTCTTCAAGGTTTCGGCAACAAGATATTAATGGGGTTAGTCCTAGATTTCGGCAAATCTTAAAAGAAAAAGGATGGAAATCGAATGAGATCTTACCCTTACTTTAGATATCGACAGTTCCTTTGCTTGAAGTCTCAAACTATTCGGCTATGGCCTTGATCTTAGCAAGCTTTCTGCTTTTTGGAATATTGAGAGGAGAAGAATAAAGAAGAAAAGAATAGGGGTTGCAGAGAAAATTCGGCAGAGGTTATCAAGGAAGAGTAAATAATGCTGAATGGCCTCTCTATTCCTTTTATAGCCGAATTTACTAGCTAGAGTCCCTTACTTGGCCACCACTCTTCTATTTGATAGCTTTATCCTTTGTATTATCACTAAATAAAAGAATTTAATCCAACCATTATCTCTTGAAAATAATGATAAATAAATCCCTTATTTATCCATCATTTAGCCGAATTTTAAAGAGAATAAAACTCTTCCTTTTTAAATAGCTTGTGCCGTCCACCTCACTTCTTCTGGAAGCAAAATAAAATTTCTTTTATTTGTTTCCCATGTGACTCGAACTCAGGCCCACTTGCTCATGTAGGTGGCGTCACTTACCTGGGCCTTAAGTGGCATTTCCAGGCCACTTTTCCAAGCCTGTTTGTGTGTCAAATTCCTCCTATTATTTTTCTTAAGGCCATCTTGCCTTAGTTTTCTCTTTTTAAGCCTTAAAACCTGACATTTCTTTACATTTCCAAGTTTCCAAAAATTTTCGTTTGGCTCTTTAAACTTGACATTTCCTTACATTTCCAAGTTTCCAAAAATGTTTACTTTCCTCTTTTGAATCATTTCCACATCATTTCCTTACATCCCCTAGTTTCCAAAAATGTTCACTTTCCTCTTTTAAACTTAACGTTTCCAAAGCATTTCCTTACATTTTCTTACATTTCCATACATTGCCTTACATTTCCATACATTTCCACACATTTCCATACATTTCCATACATTTCCATACATTTCCTTACATTTCCATACTTTTCCATACATTTCCATACATTTCCATACATTTCCATACACCTTAGGGTTCCTGGAACTCCTCAGAACACATCCAACACACCCACTAAGCCCACTATCTCATGAATTACACACGAACGCATAACCCCTAATCTAGGATGTTACAGATTAGTTGAAAGTATTGTTGATCAAAGCCCCTATTTTGATTCAGCCAGAGTTCAGCAAGGAATTTGTGATCTATAGTGATGTTTCACTGAATTGTTTAGCCTGCGTTTTGATGCAAGAAGGCAAAGTGGTAGCTTATGATTCCCGTCAATTGAAATCGTCTGAGAAAAATTTCCTGACTCATAATTTAGATCTTCTAGCCATAGTGTTTGCATTAAAGATCTGGCGACACTATTTATTCAAAGAAAAATGTCACGTCTTCACGAATCATAAAAGTCTGAAGTGTTTGATGTCACAAAAAGAATTAAATTTGAGACAATGTATATGGTTAGAGTTGCTAAAATATTATGATTTGATCATCGATTATCATCCAGGAAAAGCTAATGTTGTTGCTGATGCTTTAAGTAGAAATCTTTATTTGCTTTGCGAGCTTTGAATACTCGTTTGGCATTGATTGATGATGGTTCCATTGTAGCAGAATTAAAACCTAGACAGACATTTCTGTAACAGATTTATGAAGCTCAGCAAAATGACTCCAAATTGATTGCTAAATGGGAGCATATTGAAATGACACTTGATGCAATATTTCATATTAGTCCTAATGGTAGTTTGTATTTCCGAAACAGAATATGTGTTCCAAGGAATTCTGATATTATACAAAAGGTTTTACAGGAAGCTCACAGCATTAATTTTTTGATACACCCTGGTAGTAACAAAATGTACTGTGATTTGAAACAAATGTACTGGTGGCCAGGTATGAAACGAGAGATTTTAGAGTTTGTATCAAAATGTTTTATTTGTTAGCAAGTCAAAGCCGAGCATCAGGTACCTTCTAGACTATTACAACCTGTGATGATTCCAAAGTGGAAATAGGAACGGGTTACAATAGATTTTGTATCAGGGTTACCTTTGTCTCCACAGAAGAAAGATGTTATTTTGGTTATTGTTGATCGGTTGACTAAATCCGCACATTTCATTCCAGTACGTATGGATTATTCACTTGAGAAGTTGGCAGAACTGTTTCTGAGATTGTTAGACTGTATGGTATGTCAGTATCTATTATCTCCGATAGAGATCCCGATTCACTTCTCGATTTTGGAGTAAATTACATGAAGCTTAAAGTACTCGACTACATTTCATTACAACATTTCATCCATAGACCAATGGTCAGTCTTAGCGAGTAATTCAGGTACTCAAAGATATGCTCTGTTGTTGTATTTTAGAGTTTGAGGGTAGATGGGAGAAATTTCTTCCGTCGGTTGAATTTGCCTATAATAATAGTTATCCTGTGAGTATTAAAGTGGTGCCGTATGAAGCTTTGTATAGTTGAAAATGTAGAACTCCATTATATTGGGCTGAATTGAGTGAGAAAAAGTTATTCGGTGTTCATTTGATTCGTGAAATTGAAGAAAAAGTCAAAGTAATTCGTGATTTTTTTAAAAACTGCTTCTGACCGTCAGAAATCATATGCGAATTTGAAAAGAAAAGACATTGAATTTCAAGTTGGCGATAGAGTGTTCTTAAAAGTATCGCCCTAGAGAAAAGTTCTTCGTTTTGGCCGAAAAGGAAAGCTTAGTCCACGATTCATCGGGCCGTATGAGATCATTAAAAGAATTGAGCCAGTAAGTTACCATTTAGCCTTATCGTTTAGAGAAAATTCACAGTTTGTTTCATGTATCGATGTTACAGCAGCATCGATCTGACCCTTCATACATGATTTCACTTGTTGATAATGAGATTCAGCCAGACATGTCATACAGTGAAGAACCGATCAGAATTTTATCTCGGGAAGTTAAGAAATTAAGCAATAAACGTATCTTTAGTTAAAGTTCTTTGAAAACGGCATGGAATCGAGGAAGCTACTTGGAAACCTAAAGAAGCCATGAAAGTACAATACCCGAACCTATTTTCTTGTAAGATTTTCGAGGACAAAAATTCCTTTAAGGTGGAAGAGTTGTAACAATCCATTTTTAGTGGTGTCAGAAATAGTTGTTTCAGAACCACAATTCTGACAAGTGAGTTATATTTTTTAATGTTTATTTAAAGTCTATGGAATTATATTAGGGCCGTATTAAAGTTTCGTTAAAAACTTTTGAAGTTTAAATGGTTAATTAGGTAAAAAGCACTAAATCATAAATGTTGCAAAAGTGAGTTTCTATTAGTTAAAAGGGCTAAATGGCTATGGAAAAGAAATCTAAGGAACTTAGATAGTAAATATACCATGTTATAAGTTAATGGATGTTTATGGATAGGTTTTAATGAAATTTTAATAGTTTTTAAAGGACAAATTAGTAATTATAAAAATAAATAACATAAACTAATCAAATAA
Organism: Gossypium australe; assembly: GCA_005393395.2. Lineage (NCBI taxonomy): Eukaryota > Viridiplantae > Streptophyta > Magnoliopsida > Malvales > Malvaceae > Gossypium > Gossypium australe. Next base: position 117,142,303 of record CM016617.1, on the reverse strand, counting down.
AACAAAAGTAGCCATCTTCAACCTTTATTTTTCTTGTTTGCAACCGAAAACCATAGCAAAGGAGGAGCTAGGTTCGACCAAGGCTGATTTCACATGCACATTATGTAATTTTTGTCCGTTTTTAATGATTTTTATGTTTTTGAGCTTGTTTTAGCTTAGTCTAGCTAACACGGGGGTTAATTTGCAAAACTGTTAAATGTTGAGGGACTTTCCATGGTTGTTTTTTTAATATGTTTTGAAGTTATTTGATAGATTATTAATCTTTTGTTAAACAAACTTGTTTTGTTAAGTGATTTTTGATGAATTTTGAAATAGGGATTAAATTGTTGAATGTGTAAATCCATGGGTTTTATTGTAAATTGTTGGTAATTATGGGTTTTTCCAAGGTCCCATGTAGCATTGGTTAATATGGATTTAGGTTAAAATGATTAATAATCAAGTTACGAGCTTAAGGACTAAATTGTGAAAAGTTAAAATATTAGGGGTAATTTCATAATTTTACATTAATATGAATTATTGATTGAATTGAATACTTGAAGTACTTAATTGAATGAAATTATCTATTTAGATTAGGATAAACAACAACCGGATTTAAATCGAGGAAGGCGAAAGCTTCGAATTAGTTTTCAACTCTACTTCTACGAATATAGTTATCGAGGTAAGTTTGTATAGATTATGGTCTTATTAATGATAGTTTGATTTGATTATCAGTTATATTGTGTTAGTTATAAACTACCTTGAAAATACATGTATATCGATGCTTTGAGTAATTGACGGATAACGAATCCTGTTTTAACCTTAAGAATCCTTAGAATACAAATGACATGTTATTAGGGATTTCATGTTTCGAGTGCTGGTCTTGAATGTCGTACCCATGGCTGAGGTCCTACATTTGCTGCAAATTCTCCATAACTCGTGTGAGTAGAATCATGTAGCTAACATTTCGACCCACAGCTCGTGTGAGCACTATTGAAAAGGAAATGTTACGGTTATATGTAAAGGCACACTATGTGTAAGCATTCCTGAGTATCAAGTGTGATTTCCAAGCATTCTTGAGTGTTTATCAATTGTCGAAACATTTTTGTTGTTCAAGGACTCATAAGCTAACCTAAGAGAGAACAAGTGTGATGGTGGTTGATAAGCAACATTTCTCAAGACTATCGATTTGGATCCGGTGAGATCAAGAGATAATCTGGATTAATTTGTCTAACTTGGTAAAGTGGAGACAGAGAGGTAAAATGGAGCCATTTTGGGAGTTTAAACGATTTGGATCCCTAATTCAAGGATTAGTGAACCACATCAATGTCAATCAACCACCGTTTGTCATTTAATTGTTAATTTCGTAATTTTGCATGCTTTACAATTTAGTCCTTACTAGCTAGATAGTAAAGTAGATTAATTTCTCTTGATTTTATGATTTTTCATAATAGCTTTTTGCAATTATTTTTGTAGACTCTTTATTTTTACACACATGTTTTTTAGAAATTGTTCAATCCACGATTCTCTTGGGTTCGATCCTTGGAATACTCTAGTTTTCCATTATAACACTACAAATATTACAACTGACTTGCCACACTTGCAATAAAGCCGAGATAATTACATTTTATTTTATTTTTCGAGTGTTGATCTTTATATCTCTCTCTATTCGTTCGCGAGGAGGGAGGGGGAGAGAGAGAGAGAGAGAAGCAGTCAATTACTACCGACTAGATTCCAATTCTTTCGGTGATGGAAGCATGTATGCCATCAACTCTCGATACCTTTAGAGGCATCATATCAAGCACAAAATTTTTAACTTCATTATCGCTGATCGTAGTGTATAAGCCCTTAAGCTCATTCTCATAAAGTTTGTAACATGAACCACGAGTAGTATAGATGCTAACAACATATTGATCCATAAAAAAAAGGTTAAAATAAAAATCCAACGTCAACTATTTCAACCTTTCTTGGTCAACACACCAAATATTATCACTAGTCCTCAACGCCTTATCGAGTTGATTTTTCTACGATTAATATTGTTACTATGGAAGAAATGGGTGTTTCTATTCCCTCTAGTCAACCACTTCCTATGAGATTTTCGGTACCATGGACTTTCCTCTTATGCTAATACCACGTCAAACTCTTTCTTTAGTTGTTACTTAAGATTTAACAGGAAATTGAATACGATTTTTCCAGTGCTTTCTTGGTCGTTTTGTTCCTTAATAAGAGCCTTCTCTTCTTGCCATTGATGTACCCCAAAACAATACAATTTCCCTAGATTCAAACATAATAATATTAGTAATTAAATTTCATCAAATTAACCCTAAAATCCAACTTGAACACTAAAAAATTAACACCATTACTAGTGGATACAAAAAAATACTTTTTTATCAAATACAAGTACCAAATTAGACAAAAAAAATAACACATGTACCATATTAAAATGATTGGACAAAACAAAATATTAGGAAATTGCCAATGAGCTTCGGGCTAAGGCACTAGGGAATGGTTTTTTGGCTAAGAAACTTTAGTAGCTCTTTGGTAGAATTATTGAACAAAAAGGGTTTCTTGAGCTCAAAGCTGTTGAAGTTTTTTTTTTTCCCTACTATTAATGTTTTTCAATTATTTTTTATCTATAAACTTTATTATTTTTATTTGGGATTTTTTTATGAACTTTGAATTCTTTGCTTTTTATTTTGGTGAACTTTTTTTTTTTCAATTCATCTTGCTATAATATAATTTAAAGTACTTTGATTATTAATACGTTCATCTTTTTAACAACATTAATGATTGATTTGCTTTATTATGCTAATAGTTATGAATGATTTATTAAGGGGGGTACTTAAGGGGAGCTTTTGTTTCTTTTGTTCTATATGTTCTCATGTTATGGTTTTGTTCAAAAAATTTCTAAAAGAGGAGATTCTTTAGGCAATTTATGAGCAGTGCCAATGAGCAATTGTAACAACTCAATTTTTAGTAGTACCAGAAAATGTGGTTTCAGAACCCCATTTTTGTATATCGAATCCATAAATATCAAATATGAATATTTACAGAGTTGGTAAAAGTATATTCATGTTTCGTCCATCAATTTTGTCAATTAAATAGTTAATTAGGTGTAGGGACTAAATTGTACAATTTCAATCACTATAGGTTTTTAATTGGTCAAAGACTTAGGAACTTAAATTGCAATTGGCCAAATTTCTACAACGGTAAATAAATCATTTTTCAACATAAGATAATGGATGATGATGTTAATCTCTACTAATTTGGCTATTGGTAATTAAGGTTTAATTAATTAACTAAGGTTAATTCTTAGTCAATTAATATTTAATCCAAGTATAAAAAGGATAAAGTAGTGAAATGTTGTCATCTTTTTTCTTCTTCTTTACCGTCCAACCTTAGAAACCTAAGGAGAAAAGGGTTTTTAGTTTCAAAACTTTCGACCATACATTTTGATGTAATTTCAACTCATTTTCTTGAAATTTTTATGTATTTGAGGTTATGAGAGCTTGATTTAGCTAGCCTATGTACCAATTTGTAAAACTGTTAAAGTTTTTGAAAATTGCCATAGATAGATTTTAAGCTTAGATTATGAAAAGGACTAGATTGTAACATTTAATTGTTAGTTTCGTACATAGGGACTAAAGTGAATAAAATGAAAAATTGTTATGAAATATTAGTAGGAATAGAAAGTGTAGGTACCCTAATAAATGTTTATAAAATCATATTTTAAACCGATGTTTAAAATTGAAAGTTATGGCTATTTTGAATTTAAGGACTAAATTGAATAAAAAAATTAAAAATATAAAATTAAAATTAATCAAATTAAAATACATGAACTAAATACACAATTTTTACAAAATATAGGGACTAATACAAAATTTTAACCCCACTTCTATCAACACCAACTTTCATTATACTATTTGCTTCCCTGAAGACATTAATCAATCGATCATTAATAATCTTTATCCTTAAATGATTGTTTTGGTTGAAACGTTCCGAATGTTCCCAAGATCTAAAAGACACATTGCAACACCAATTAAGAGTGAGTAATCGATCTAATCGAGTGAAAATTTTTTTCGAATTAATCGAGTTAACGAGTCCTATTTTATCATCTAAATTCCATCTAAAAAATTTTCGAATTGAGTGAAATTAAAAAATTAAACATATCAAATCAAAATCTTATTACAATATAAATAATTTCATATTACAACATATAAATTTGAAACCATATATACTTGAATTTTTTTTTCAAAGCAAAATAAATAAATAAAAATACGATAAACGTGAATCATTAATTAACTTATTTAGGTCCCCTAAATTATTATTTTAGAAATTTTTAAAAATTTTAATTTTCTTTATATATTATTTAGATTTTTTTAAAAATTTTGTATAATTTTTATAAATATGTTGAATTTTAAAAGTTATTTTGAATTATTTTGTATTTTTTTAGAGAGTGACCAATTTGCTAATTTTTAAAATTGACAGGGACTAAAAGGGTATTTACACCAATCTAATATTTGAATTGTTCTAGTTATTCGAATTGTAAAGTTCAACTCGATTCAAACTCAAAACTCAAAATTTAATATTTTTTTTCGAATCGTGTCGAATTTTGGTCACCCCTAACACCAATTAATAGCCACCAATGTGCCCGGTTCAACAATATCTTGTTTGATAGACCAATTTCTCAAGCTTCGTTTCCTGTAATAGGACCACCTTTATCCTTCTTCAAAACCTTGAAAAACAAATGTAGTATTCTTAGGAATAAAACCATGTGGCATCATTCTATCCTTACTACTTTTATATATATATATATATAAAAGTAGTAAGGATAGAATGATGCCACATGGTTTTATTCCTACTATCATGTGAGTATATAATTACATATATGTTTTGAATTGCATGTTAATCGGTACTTAAACACCCTTCCAAGACGAAATCAATCTTTCTCTACCACCTTCAAAACTCACTATCCTTCTTTTCAAAAAGATATCAACTAGACCTATTTATAAGAGTTTTGGCCGATCAAGGGTTTTAGAAGTTAAATCAGTTAGATTATCAATTATTAAGTTAATTGGTTTGTCTGATTTAATTAAATAATTTTTTATAAAAAAAATCGATTTAACCAATTCAACCGGCTGATTTAATTAATTTGCAAGTCAATCAATCTAATCCCTTATTCTGAATTGATATCTCAATCTATTTTAGATCCGATTTTGAAAACAATGAAAGCAATACTAATTTTTGGATATTTTTACAAAGAAGTCAATAAGGACCTATAAGATTAAAAGTCATTACTGTTTGAATCAATTTAACAATAATTGTATAAATCATTTGAATTATTTTATATTTATTGTAACAAGGTATTGTGAATTTAAGTAGTGGGTTGGATGTAATAATTAAAAATGATGATAAAACAAGACAAAAATAAAAGAATCCAAAATTGAAAGTTGTGAGGTCAACGACTAACTGCTACCTCCCAAAAACCAACGGTTCTACGTAACACAAACATGTTCAATCAATCTAACATCGCTTTTTACGTTATATTTTCTTTTTTGTTGAACCCCTCTCTCATCTTCTCAAAATCCACAAACAAAGTAAAATAATTATGGATAAGGACGATAGTTTCAAATTGGAGATTGTTAATGAGAATGAAAAAGCATCGAAACCAGCTGGTTTTAACCTAGATCAGACCCTGGAAGAGGTTGACCAATTCATCCAAAAGTTGGTTCCTGGTGAGAATAAATTTGTCAAGTGTATTGACCCATTGCAGGAGCTGGTTGATTCCAGGATTGCCCTCTATGAACAGAAGGAACCCGCTGCCAAGTTTGGCCTAAATATCGACGAAGACAACTCTTTTTTCGAAGCTGTGAGGCGTCTTTCCTTGATCGTAAATAATCTTGATGAATTCCCATCTGATTTAGCTGCAATTTCTTGCTTGAATCGAGCCAGCTCCGCTCACTTTCGTGCCATGTTGTTATTCGAATGCGAGTTTCGTGCTCTTCTCGACAATCCTAGACGCACCGGCGATCCGAATGTCGATCCTAAATCTCCCAATACGGATGGATCCCAAGGCAGCTCGAAGCCGGAGGAGGAGTTCCCGTATTTTTCGTCCCAATCGATCCATGTCATGAACCAAATCGCCACTGCAATGATCTTTGCAGGGTACGAGGCTGAGTGTTGCACTGTTTATGGTGGTCTTAGGCTAAAAGCATTGGATGTTGAGTTTAGCAAGCAATGCTACGAGAACATCAATGTGGACGATGTTCAAAAGATGAGCTGGGAATCGCTCGAAGGAGAGATCGATAATTGGATTCACATTATGAAATTTTGCACGACCAATCTCTTCCCCGCCGAACGCAACCTTTGCGATTCTGTATTTTCGGATAATCGTTTAACTGCTCAGAGATTGTTCTGCGATCTCGCAACATCCTTGAGCATAAGGCTTCTTAATTTTCCGAATGCTTTGGTGTGGCCCAGACGATACTCCACGGAGAAACTATTCAAGTTCTTGGACATATACGAGACGTTGCGCGATTTGGCGAATCTGGATATTGGCAATGACTCATCGACTGAGGAATTCATGTCTGAGACATCGATGGCTCAATGCAGGATCGGTGGAGCCGTGGTGAGCATTTTCTCTCAGCTTGAGAATTCAATCAAGAATGACAATGCAGGCAGAACCCCAGTGGCAGGCGGTGCAGTTCACCCCTTGACTCGCTACACAATGAATTATCTAAAATATGCTTGTGAGTACAAGGACACACTAGAGCAAGTATTTCAAAAGCAAGACAAGGTGCAGGGATCTCCCAGGCAGAAAGTTGTGGAGCAGGAGTCTAAGGACGTCACCGAAGACGACGACCGGTGCCCCCAACTCTCCCCTTTTGCATTAAAGTTAATGATGGTCATGGATCTGTTAGATGCCAACATCGAGATGAAATCAAAGCTATACAGGAACCCGGCATTACGTTTAGTTTTCTTAATGAATAATGGCAGATACATTTTGCAGAAGATCAAGGAGTCAGCTGAGATCTATGAAATGATGGGTCCTTCTTGGTCGCGGAAACGAACATCCGAGTTAAGGCGGTACCATAAGACGTACCAAAGAGAAACATGGAGCAATGTGTTGCAATGTATTAGCCATGAGGGTGTTCAAGTTAATGGGAAGGTGTCAAAGCCTATATTGAAAGAAAGGTTCAAGAACTTCAACACCATATTCGACGAAATCCTCAAGACGCAGAGCAGTTGGATCGTAAGTGACGGAAAGCTTAGATCGGAGCTTAGAGTTTCGATATCATCCGTGGTGATTCCAGCTTATAGGTCATTCTTGGGGAGATTCAAGTCATACTTAGATAACAATAAACAAGCTGGGAAATATATAAAGTATCAACCAGAAGACATCGAGGAGTTGATTGAACAACTTTTTGAAGGAAATACGGCATCAATGGCTCCCAGAAGATGAAGATGATCATCGTGTGCCTGCTCAACAAGCTAAAGCCATTTTTTGTGAACTACCATGAGATAAGTTTTGGAATATTACAACAATTTTCTTTTTCTGTTTTGCGAATTAAACTAGCTAGAGACATTATCATTCATAATAGGGACTTTTTAACATTTTACGAGAAATTTTGTAATAGCCAACTTGATAAGTAGAGTTGCAATGGATGGTCACTAAGAGGCAGCCAGATTTGGATTGTATGGATTTGAGTGTACAATTTATTTGCATTTTTTATGGTAATGAAATTTAACTTTTTTCTGGTAATTTTGGTGAGGGGTGTTTCCATTGCTCTGTTTTGGATTATTGGGTTCTATAGCTCATGCGATGGAAAATGAGTGTTTATCAGAATCGATTCTTTGGTTTTGAATTTGGATTTTCTAAAAAAACATTATTAGAGTGAGATTAATGTGTCTAGTGGCATAGTTGATTCAAAATTGATTGAATAGACTAGGTTCAGTTAATTATCAAATTAATTGATCAACATGCTTTCTTGACTCTTCTTCCCGAACAAGAACTTGTCTCTAACAAAGACTGATGGATGCAAGAAATGAATTTTCAGAATATTGGTGCACGCCCAATGTCATTCCCCCCAAAGTCTCATGCAAAGGATGACAAAGAGACTTTCTAAAAAGTCAATGGTGGGAAAGTGGAGAAATACCCCAGTGCTTCAAGCAGATCAAGATAAGAACCCTACACCCTTGAAAAACAAACACAGAAAAGAAAAAGAACATTTCAGAAAAAGAATGCCTACAGATAGAAGAAGAAATGAAAAAGATCACTACTCTTGAAAGCCCTACAAATGACCCATTTATAAGTGCTTGGTAGGAAAGCAAACCGACATCCCACATGAAATGAGGGTAAAAAGAAATGATGTATATTCTAAAAACCTTCAATCAAGGACAAGCACACTTCTGAAGGCAATCAATTCAAAGGTGTAATGGTTGGGACTTCAAAAACTCTCTCAAACCTCATCAAGAGTCCAATAAGCCTCACCAATAAATCAACTCAAGCCAAGTCCTTTCATAACTTGTTCTTTGTTTTTGGGCAATTGTTATACCCTCACCCTAAAACCCTCTTGCTAGATCAGTCAATGACTAAATAAATTCAGGGAAGTGCAGCCTTATAAATGAAAAAGCTTGTTCTCATGACCTTGCCAAGAAAGTAATACTCTTTTTCACCTAAATATCTCATCATTTCAAGTAGATCCATACAATACTTAAAAGATATATGAAAAAGAGTGCCTCATAACATCTATCAACACATCATTTCTAGGTGTGACAAGTGTCTCATCCATCCCTTTAGATCGACTCCAACAATACCACTTAGTTGATATCTTTCGCCTTCCAACTACACATAAAAAATAGGAAACTCAATGGTTGAGGCCCACGCCCAACCACCCTCCCCTATAAATACCCCCTTAGTACTAGGGTGAGTCATCCATATAATCTTTACTCTATCAAAATTCAATCTCAAAACTTTATCAAGCTACTGACCTAACAATTCTTTGTATCACATATGGTATGAGTCATTCCTAATCTAAAAGTTTTTCACACCCCTTAAAGTATGGGCCATCCCTGTTAACACCTTGTGCAACTTAAGTATTGTAACATGTACCAATGAGATTAAAAAAAATTTAAGGTTCTGTTTGTTTCAACATAAAAGCTTTTATGGAAAATATTTTTTAACATTTTCCAATGTTTGTTTCATATAAAATAGGATGGTCAAAGTAAAAAGCTTTCTGGTTAACGTAAAATTACCCCATTATTCCCATAAAATGTTGCATTCTTTACTACATTCTTCCCTTATCAAATATTTTCTTATAAACTTTCATAACTTTTCAATTTAGTCCCTTTTGTCATAAAAATTCAATATTCAATAATTAATCATATTAAATCAATTTTATTTTTTGTTACATTTTAATCATATAATTTATCTCAATATCTCACATGTCAAATTTCTATGTATTTCATTTCTATTATTTCATCCTCATATTTTCTCAAGTTTAACAAGTTAGTCCTTGTCATCATAAAAATTCCATATTTTTTCACAATTTCACTTTTACAATGCTTTATGCATATTTCATCATTTCATAACACATTCATTAAACTTTTATCATAATTTCATTATTCACTTATTAAATTGTTTCACACTTAATCTTTTGTGCAATTTTCAATTTAGTCCCTATTGCCATGCAATTTATTTTTCACCATATAAGCACTTTAATCAAATAATTCATTATAATATCTTATTTCACATAACAAATTTTCATGCATACCACTTCTCTTGTTTCAATTATAAATTTCACAGTTTACAATTTAATCCTTAACATCACGAAGATTCATTATTTACTATAATTTCACCTTAACCAGGGGCGGATTTAGGGGGCTGGCAGGGGCCCCGGCCCCCTAAAATGTAAAATTTATATTTAGCCCCTTGACTATTTTTAAAAATTTTAAATTAGTAAAGGTAAAATTACACTTTGGCCCCCTTAAAATTATAAAAATTTGATTTAATCCTTTAAAAATTATAAAGATATAAACTATAAAAAATTAAAATTTCATTCGACCCCCCTAAAATTTTGTTCTGGCTTCGCCCCTGACCTTAACATCACTTTGTAATAAATTCACTACTTCATTTAAATTATTTATCATAAATCTTAAATGTATGTTTATTTTATTGAAAATAACTTTTATAAAATATTTTCAGAAAGTCTGCGAAACAATAGAAAATATTTTACACAGATTCATCCAAACAACAGAAAAAATAAGTTATTTTCCAAAAATCGTTTTTCGAAAGTCATTTTCAATGAAACAAACGGAGCCTAAGTATTAAGTTAAGAGAAATGATCATCTACACTTTAATTGAATTAAAATTCTATTTATAAAAATTTGAATTTAATACAATTATACACATTAAACTAAACTCAAAAGGTCTCTAACAGAACTAAATAGAAATGGTTAAAGTTTGTTCCTTGGCAACCTTAATATATGAAAATTGTATAACATATATAAAAGTGGATATGTTAGGATTTATATTATAGTCACGTTCCTGTCTATTTCACTTGATGTGTAATTTCTTAAGAAAGAATCAGAGCACCTATCTATTCTGGGAAAAAAGTCCGATATATTCTGAATCCGTCTCTAGCAAAAGCAATATCCCACTCTCTCATCATCGAATAAACACAGTGCCCACACCCAGTTGTATGTTAAAGCTGTAAATCAACTTCCAGACTCTTCAAAAACTCTGCCTTTTCCTTTTTCGAAACAGTGAAAATTACTGTACCAAGTTTATCCTTTGTCTAATAACCAGCTTAATTCCTAAAAGAAGCGCTGGGATTCTGCTCAGCATGCGTGGGTGAAGGTCAACCATATAAAGGAAAAGGAATAATTAATTAAAAGGGTCAATTGTGTTACATATCCCTAAACTAAGTCCAGATTTTAAATTGATCTCTAAACTTTAAAACGTTTTAATTGAGTCCTTAATGTATTCCTATCATATCAACCAGGTCTTTTGATCAGCTTAGTCCTCAGCTTGAGCATTAAATATGTAAACTCATGCCACCTCAAAGCCACTCACATGGCTAACAGTTTCGGAACATGAGTGAAACAACCATAAACCACTGCAGAAATAGCAGCAAAACTAATCATACTCCCTTCTTATCACACAGCCCCACATCCATCGAACAATAGCCATCAAACTTGCCTCAACCTCCCCACCTCCATCACCATGCATGGTGAATGGTCAGTTTAATATGTAAGATCCAGGTTTTCCATGTGAAAGGTTCAAAATACTTAAAAATTTAACCAGTGTGTTTTAATATGCTTCACATCATACTCAAGTTAGTATTTATCGTCCAAGTTGATAGAATGATCTAATTAATATGATACTAATAATCTAAAACCTGAACCATAATTTAGAAGAGAGGTATAGTGGAATTAACCCTAACTAAAAAGAGACCGAGGAAAAATAGTATAGAATTGAGTTTGATAATATGAGCGTGAGAAAAGAAAGACTAGAGCGACATAGCAGCAAAAAATTGGTCATGTATGTAGTTGGATCTACCCGACCCACAAAAAAAAGGGATCCTGATATTTAGCCGGCATTCGGCGCTAAACCGTACCCGCCGTCCCAGTAAGGCCTGTGGGTGCAGGTCACGCCTCAACTTTGCTACTTTTTTTTTTTCTTTCCTTTCACTACAAAGCAACTGCTGCCACCTTGTCTTGCCTTTAGGTGAACATCTGATCCTTGCCTCACAGTCACTCTCGTTCTTTTATACCATGCATATATATACATATATATATATATACATACATACTCTGCAACTCTACTGTTTTACGCAATTAATGCAATGTTATACAGTAAAAACAACTCAAGTTAATTGTGTACTTGAGATGGTCCCCCCCTTAATTCCCTCTCCACCATTTCACTGTTACTCCCTTTGATTTCTTTCCTTCCAAACATGAAATTGTACCTAATTCATCAACATGATCGGTTCAGTCGGTTTAATATTTCTAACATCCCAACAAATGTAGTCTCATTAATATTTGCTAATTTATTCAACTTGTGAGTTGCTATTCTCAGTTTCCCACTATATAGCTAGTGTGGAATCTACAACACTCACACACATATGTACATATAATTATTGCCCCAACTTTTTCAAATCTCTACAAATGTTTTCGCACAAGCTGTGGGCATTTCGCCTCAAGTTTTAACTGATTTTAGAAAGCATGGATGGTGACTGCTGCTACAAAGATGTAATAATTTGATATGAAACTATATAATCTTAGTTCCATATAGTGATGACCACCTTTGTCCTAAAGTAGATTTGGACATTACATAAGAATTGAAAAGGTAATAGAGCATATTATTGTTGCTTTTAGCTAAAAAAAAACATCCTATGTCATACATGTAAAATGTTTGAAGTATTTTTGTTTGGTACATGGTCCCCAATGGAGAAAGTAGGGCAAACATTGTTCTTTGGTGCTACTAATATATATATATATATATATATATATACATATACATGTGTGTGTTTGCTTTTGCTTTTGCTTTGGAGATATTGGAAGTTAGATCATATGACTTGGTTTTTTTCAATTTTCTATGTAACAGCGACAGCAAATCTTACGTTAAACCACGTAATTTGCAACTGACCAGAAAAGAAACTAATTAGCTAAGCAAAAGTAAACAAATTAACAATTTAGTACTACTTTTTCTTTTTTATTATTAAAAGAATTTCTGGTTTGACCATGACCGAATGCTTTTAGAGGGTACAATGCTACACAGCCCTTTTCATTGGAAAAGGGGATACAAGGAAGGAGGTCAAGCAACAAATCCAAGAAAACATGGATGATCAAAACATCATCTCCAAGACTGAACACATCAACATGTTGGTTTGTTATGTTTGAGAGTCACTCACTCCACACAAAAACTAAGAAGAAGGCTAAACATGCGCCCCAAGGGTCGCGTCATGTCACAAAAAACCAAAAGTTTAATCTCAACTCAAGGTCCCCCGACAACAAGGACGAACCAAGCCGTCCATGCGAGAATAACCCTTCAGTTTTGGCCTGAATGGAACAAGGGTCTGCTTTTAATACAAATGTGTGATTTACCAAAGCCCAAAAACAGAAAAAGAAAGCATTATTTGTCTTTAAACTCATAGGTAAATGGCGTAACAAATTACCCCTAGCCGCCTTCCACAACTGACACCTATGTTTCCACTAAAGCTTCCTCTAGGATTTTATTTTGTATTGTTGTCCTCTCCTCATGCTGCAGACAAAAATCCTTTTAAAGCAAATCCCACGAGACCCTTCACGCACGCGGTGCGACAACAACGGACAAACCCCACTTTTATTTACTACCATGCCCTCGCCACCACCGACCCCTTATAAAATGCTTTCACATCACTGCCTTACCCCATTACCAACTTCCTCTCCACAAGCTTTCACTAACTTAACTTCATCACTGCCTTTGAATTAGTTGCTTTTTATTTCTTAAGAAAGAATGTATTGTGAGGGTGATTCTTGGGGCTGCTACTTGCCAATGAGCTTGAGGAGCATGGGGTCGGACCCAATGGAGAGGGTGGTGAAGCTGGCCTCAGAGAGCGCAGTGGTGATATTCAGTGTGAGCAGCTGCTGCATGTGCCATGCTGCCAAGAGGCTGTTCTGTGGAATGGGGGTGAACCCAACCGTGTACGAGCTGGACCAAGACCCTAGAGGGAAAGAGATGGAGATGGCACTCACCACACTTCTTGGCAACTCACAGACTGTTCCTATTGTTTTTATTGGTGGGAAGCTGATAGGTGCTATGGACCGGGTCATGGCTTCCCATATTAATGGAACCTTGGTACCACTTCTCAAGGAGGCCGGAGCTCTTTGGCTCTAATTCTGACTAATAGTATCAGATAACTAGATGCCTAATCAAATAATTCACCATGTATTATGATCCAAGATCTTTATCATTTTTGTCATATACATTAGCTAGTTTTTCTAATTAATTAGCTAATTCTGTTTAAGTTTGTTTCCCAAGGAGATTTTGAGGTCTACTTAACCCTTTCCTTGTGGGAATTGAAATGGAATTTAATGCTGCTTTAATGTATAGATCAGAATGAAAGCTAATGATCCATCTTTTCTTTTATTTGTGGATAAATTAGTGTGGTGTGTTTTATTATCTAAACCAAAGCAGCATATGCTGCTACATGAATCTGTACCCACATTGGGTCAGTTCAAGTGAGCAGCATCAACTAGAAATGTTTCCTTCAAACCCCAGTAAAGAAGATAGATCCAATTAAAGGTAGGATACAACTCAATTATGAAATTATTCTAAGTTTTTTTCTTGCAGCTAAGCATTGCTTCTTTGGTTGTACTATAGATTTATATTATTAATTTTACATTTTAATCCTAATTTGATTCCGTAATTGAATTCCTAATTCCAGTTTCAATCCCTTAAGGCAACAACATAGGAGGAAGTACCAGTACCTAAAATTTTTGAATCTTTTACTCAATGAAATGTGAAATCTCTGATAAAAAGATTGATTGAGTTTTTGGTAAATTCAAAGACAAATTTTATGCATGACAAATTTAGTTTTTAAAAGTTTACTCATTTTTTCATTTTGATCTTAAAACTTTTTTTTAGATAACTTGGGCTCTCACATTTAAATTTTAATCAAATTGCTTTATCTTGAAATGAAAAACTAACTAAACTGTTAAAATTTTAATAACAATGTGGTTGCTCGTGTAACAACTATGTGCACTTTATTATTGGCATGAATAATTTTTAGAATTTTTTTTATGATTTTTTATAATTTGATGACTTCTTTATAATCTTATACTTTTCTGAATTTTTATGCACACGTGAATAGTCATATGAATTACCACATAAATGTTGTTAAAATTTTCATGGTCTAGTTCCATTTAGAAAAACGTAATTTTACTAAATTCTAAAGGTTAAGAGCCGAAGTGATAAAAAAAGAAGTAAAACTAAAGTGATAAAAAGAGATAAATATTACGAACTGAATTTAGTATTATACCTAAATTTTAGTTATACGTGTGAGTTTATTAAAAAAAATGATAAAACCAAGGAAAATGTTAAGTACTTAAAAGGTCTCTATATTATAGGGATTGAATCAAATTAATTTATCTATTATTAAATGTATCAATCTAATTCTTATACTATACTATTAAAAAGAATCAAATATGTTAGAAAAAAAAAACTAAATCTAAATTTAAAACTAAAGAAATGGAGTTGACGTGAAAGAGGAATTTTGGGTTCTTTCTCTTTTTATTTGCAATTATGAACAAACATTGAACCATTTTGAATCACATAATAACATGGAACCATCGATATTTGTGAAAAGGATTGTCCTTTCATTGTATATTATATTATTAATTAGTTTATATTTTCGTTTGTTTGCTGATTGGACCGGTTGTATATATATAATTTTAATATAATTTGTGTAAATAAAATATTAAGAATAATATAGTTGAATGTTTAAAGTTATTAGATTTATGAAATGTTATAAGTTAAATGATCATATTAATATATAATCTTATTTTTTGTGAAAATACAATTAAGATACTAATACAAGAATTAGTATTATATTATGTGAAATTAAAAAAATATTTTACATATAAATTCAAAAAACTTATCAAATTAGAAAACTTCAATATAAAGTTATTATGTGAAATGACTAACGTAATAATTTTAATGTTATAATTTCAAATAATTGAAAGAATGAAAAATTTTGAGGGCTAATTGAATAAATCTAACTTGTAGAAGTACTTGTCAAAAAATTAAAAAATGCAAAGGGATTTAATAATTGAAATTTTGTTTTCATACTTTTCATTTTTGCCATGCATTCTTTTTAATTTTATTTATAGCTTGTATTTGGAAAAAATTGTAACAAAGAAAAAAAAAGCCATATTTTTCATCTCCTTAGAAATAAAAAATCATCTTTTAACTTTCATCTTTTCAAATACCTAAATCCTATAGGAATTTTTATCATCATGTCATCTTTTGATTACTCTAGTTTGTGGTATTAAAATTTATTGAAGCTCTATAACTTCTATCAATTTATATTAGTGTTTTGAAAGCTTTCAAAATAATAAAAAAAATGTATTTTTTTTAAATAAACTCAAACAATCTATTATGAAAATAAATAAATTTTTAAACATAAGCCATTTTTTATTCTATATGCAATTGGAAAAAGATGAAATTCCTTATATTATTTCTATTTCTATGAGAGTATATAAAAATGGATTTTTAAAAAAATTAGAAATCCATAATCTCTTTATAGAAAAAGATACTAAAGAATAATTCTATGCATTTCTTCAAGCAATTACAATCTACATCTTTATACTAATTGTTATACAACAAGATACTATTTTATAGCCTAAACATAAGATAATTAATTACAAATAAGTACACAAATTATTTACACAATCTATCAAAGTTGATAATAGATTTTTCTCCCTTAGATTGCTCATGTCAACACTCCCCCTCAAGTTGGTGAATATATGTCAATCATTCCCAACTTGTTAAGTGAGCTTTGAAAATCTTTTCCATATACAGCCTTTGTTAGAACATCTGCTAGTTGTTCTTCTGATGTCACAAATGGAAGACTAATTGTACCTTTGTCAAGATGGTCTTTGATGAAGTGTCGATCAACTTCCACATGTTTGGTTCTATCATGCTGAACAGGATTATTTGCAACTGCTATGGTTGCCTTGTTATCGCATAATAACTTCATAGGTTTTGACAGAGATATACCAAGATAATGTAAAACACGTTTTATCCATAGCAATTCATATACCTTGTGCCATTCCACGAAATTCTGCCTCTGCACTTGATCTTGCTACAACCTTTTGTTTCTTACTTCGCCATGTAACCAAGTTACTCCCAACAAACATAAAATACCCCAATGTAGATTTTCGATCACTTTGACTTCCAACCCAATCAGCATCTGTATATCCCTTGATTTCTTGATCTCCATTTTTAGCAAAAAATAATCCTTTTCCTGGAGAAGATTTTAGGTATCGCTGGATCCGATAAACAACCTTTATATGATCTTCACTTGGTGCATGCATTAATTGGCTCACAATACTTACCGCATATGCAATGTCAGGACACGCATGCGATAAGTATATTAGCCTCACTACTAATCTTTGATACATGTCCTTGTTGGTTGGAGTCTGGTCTTGTTGAATGGCTAACTTGTGGTTCATCTCAATGGGAGTTTCAACAAGTTTACAATTAAGCATTCTAGTTTCTGCAAGTAAATCTAGCGCATACTTTCGTTGGCAAAGAGAGATTCCCTTGCTCGATCTTGCAACTTCAATGCCTAAGAAATACTTCAAGTGCCCAAGATCTTTAAGTTTAAACTCAAACGCAAGGCTTTCTTGGAGGGTAGCTATCTCATTTGAATCATTTTCTATAACAATCATATCGTCAACATACACAATAAGAGCAGTCACCTTTTTAAACTCTTGTTTTACGAAGAGAGTATGATTGGCATCACTTTGTTTGTAACCGATATTCTTCATGAAAGTTTAAGAGCCTTCCAAACCATGCCTGAGGGGATTGCTTCAATCCGTATAAGGCCCTTTTAGCTTGCATACTTTGCCATCACAGTTTATGCCCAAAGGAGGGTCCATATATACTTCTTTCAAAGTTCTATTAATAATTGCATTTTTAACACCAAACTATCACAGCGGCCTGTCTTGATTTGCAGTTATGAAAATGAGAACTCGTATGGTATTTATTTTTGCTATTGGAGCAAATGTATCCCCATAATCAATTCCACATTTTTGTGTATACCCTTTAGCAACAAGTCTTGCCTTATAGCAATCTATGATTCCATTGGGATTGAGTTTGACTGTAAAAATCCACCTGCACCATACCATTTTCTTCCCTAAGGGCAGTGATACAAGTTCCCATGTATGATTCTTCTATAAGGCTTCCATTTCATCATTCATAGCTTTCTTCAATTTTGAATCCATTAAAGCTTCCTGCACATTACTTGGAATAGATACAATAGATTGGGATCATATTGAATTTTCAAAATTCATCTATTTATCCTAATTAGATATATTGGTTCCATTTTAAGAAGAGTTGAATAATGTATTAAAGGTGATGAAGGTTATGATGTTGCCTAAGGAGACACATTCGAAATTTCTATGGCTGTTGGTTAGACTTGGGAAATTGTACTATCTTGATTCTCATGAATGTCATCAACATTCTCAAGATGTACAAACTCAGGATTTGTATCGATAATTGAAATTTCAACATCTAGTTGTATATTAATTATTGCTTGTTCTTGGGAAAATTCATGAGTGTTGTCTTCACCTAAATTAAGTGTTGCATCCCCCTGAAGAGAGCATTCATGACCACTGAAAAAAGGAATATCTTCATGAAATGTAACATCTCGGATTACATACATTTTGTTTTCATTAGGATCATAGCACCAATATCCCTTCTTGAAATCTGTGTACCCAACAAATATGCAACGGACAGCTAGTGGATCTAGCTTGCCTGTAACCCGATGTACATATACAATACAACCAAACACACGTGGTTCAAGGTTCGGACCAATTGGTGCTGAGACAAGTTCATGGATTTTTTTATGTAGAGTTTTAAAATCAATGACTCTACGATTTTAAGAGATAAGAATTGTTAAAATGCTTTTCCATTGCAAGGTTTTGAAATTAAATACGACGTTACACAACTCAATTGGTTATACATTCGGGATTATTTTTATAAAATTAATAAAACAAGGTTTTCGTTAAAGTGCTTACATGCGATCTTCTGAATACTTGTGTTTTGATAAATTAAATAACTTTATTACTCTGGAAATATAACTAAGTCTTCACATAAGTTAATTGATAATGTTTTTATGAATGTTGTAACCTTCATAATCCGACCTTAACATCTAGCCCGGGTTTGGGGTGTTACAATCAGCACTAATTTAGGCATAAGCAATGGGAGAACTCAAATCTAGGAATTAAAAATTTTGTTAGAGTTCGGATACTTTTTTTTGTTAAAGTAAAAATTATTGGGATTCCTAAATCGAAGTAGTAATATTTGTTAGGGATAAAAATATCAAAAAAATTTCTAGATGATTATTTGTTAAAAATGTGTTTTTTGTTATTAATATTTTAATATATACTAGTACGTAATATGTTATTAATATTTTTGGAATTAATTTCTTGAGCACTAATGATGCAAATCACCTTGATTATCACTATATGATTTTAAAGATTTGTTTCTTTAGTTAATTGAATGTAGTAAATTTCATTATGTCATGCTGAAAATTTTTTCTTTATTAGAAATTGTAGAGTAAATTTGGAAGGGATCCCCCCACGCGCTATGTAATGATGGTTAGATGGCAAGTCCAACATGTAAACATCATCTTACACAGGATCTCTACCTATAAATACCTCCAAGAGCGATGAAGAAAGGATCCACCCTTCAAGAATACTAAGCCTACAATCTGCCAACACTTTTTCAGTCATTAGCCTTTACGTTCTCTTCTCCACCACTATCCATAGTTGTCTCTTGTTGTACATTATATCAATAATTTCCTTCTTTAAAAAAGTTTGCAAACGTTTATGCTTATCAGCAACAACATTATTTAACATTGGTCTTTTCAAATCTTTGCTTGACCTTTTCTTGTATATCATGTACTTGTTTCACTCATATGAATTGCAACTATGCTTGATCCTAGGACGTGTGGAGGTTGTATTAAGTCCAAAGCATGTTGAGGGCATTAAACATAGACAATGGAAAAAGGTGAATTTCTCGGTTGCTCTATGAACAATACTATAATAGGTAAACTCAGCTTGGAATAAAGCAAAATCTGTAACATCCCGGTTTTGGGCCTAGCCAGAATAGTGGTGCGAGACCACAAATACGAGGTCTATGTATGAGTTTTTGAGGTTTATGTCACGTTTGCATGCTAGTGTGAAAGTTTCATGAAGCAATTTTGTGAAATTGTGGTCGAATTGTCCAAAAGGACTAAATTGCAAAAGTTGCAAAATGTGAGATTCTAGAAGCTATTTGTGTGAAATTGCTTTAGAATATTAATTAGAGGTCTTTAAATATCAATTTTCCCAATTTCTAATTTTTGGACAAAATTAGGCATGAATAAGTTAAATAGAAAGTTTATCAAAAAGGGCATTTTGGTCATTTAATAATTAAATGACTAAAAAGGGAGAAAAGATGAAAAAAATTCATTCATCTTCTCCCTCAAGCTGCCGAAATTTGAAGGAAGCCATTGTCAGGGCTCTTCAACTTTTCAAGGTAGCTAGTAAGTGTATTCTAGGCCCTTTTTTTATATTCTTTGTATTTTTGAAGTCCTTGTAGCATGAATAAGCTATTTTTAGCCATTTGATGAGCTATAATGGATGTTCAAAAATGTGGCCATGTATGACATGCATGTATTTTGATGTTTTATGGAAGATTATGAAAGCTTGATGTAGTAGGAACATCTTTTGTTAAGTGATTTTCCATGAAAATGCATGTAAGGACTAGTTTGTAAAAGTTTTAAGTTTGGTCATACATGTGTGGTTTAGTGAGAATTGATGATTGCTTTAGTTGAGTAAGTGATTCGGCTAAGCATGAAAGGCTAGAAAGTTGAATAAAAATCACTTTACGAGCCTTGAGGCTAAAGTGTAAATATGAGGAAGTTTAGGGGTAAAATAGTAATTTTCTAAAGTATGAGATGTGGGTCGATTTAGTCAATGTGTGTATTGAATAGCTGATTTGTCATTATAGGTCAAGAAAAACGAAGCCCGGATCGAAACCGAGGCAAAAGTAAGGTGGTGGACTAAATTGCACGTTTCTATACTTTTGAGTATCGAGGTAAGTCTATGCCTAAACAATACATTCATACTTACAATTTGTTAATTCTAGCTAGTGTGTAGCATGATTGAGGATGATTGTGAACCTATGTGGGATGAATGTGGTAGAATTTGTGAATGGATGTATGGTTAAGTAAGTAGATATGTGAATGTGTAGT
Source organism: Gossypium australe (assembly GCA_005393395.2). Lineage (NCBI taxonomy): Eukaryota > Viridiplantae > Streptophyta > Magnoliopsida > Malvales > Malvaceae > Gossypium > Gossypium australe. Next base: position 117,121,319 of record CM016617.1, on the reverse strand, counting down.
GATAATGCTAAATGGTGGGCTAAGTGCGATACCATCCTAATGAATACTGACGATGAGCTGGCTATGTGCGATGCTATCGTTAGGTATATTATCTAGTGGGCTATGTGCAAAACCACTATGAATACCTTTGTGGTAGGCTAAGTGCGATACTACCTTATTAATTGATTGTGGTAGGCTAAGTGCGAAACCACCGAGAAATTAGTTGTGTGGAATAGCTGTGTGGTTGTATAATTGAATTAATTAGCTGTATGGATTAGCTGTGTGGTTGTATAATTGAGTTAATTAGCAGTGTGGATGAATTATCGAGAAATGATGTTGTGTTGTATATTGTGTAAATGTGATATTGAAATGCAGGGGTGTATTTCAATGGTTATGAGTATATGACTCATGAGGTGTTGGAAATGTGGTAAGGGATAGAAAAAGTAAGCATAGTTGTACATTATATGTTAGTATAATGTAAATTGTTGTTTGGCTTATACTATGATGCTTATTTGTTTATGTGTAAACTTACTAAGCTCAAAGCTTACTCCTTTCTTTTCCCTTGTCTTATAAAGAAAAAATGTTGAATCGAGATACGAGGATCAATTGGAAGACCGCCCACACTGTCAGCTCACTCTGGTACATGAGATTCAATTTTTTGTATATGACATGTATAGGGGCTAGACAAGTTAGTAAATTTTGTTGTAAATGGTTAAGATGTGTTGGTCTTTAAATGGATGATACATTTTGTATAATGCCATAGTTGTTGGCCATTCTATATTATATGAAAAGATGTAGTTATCTATGTGAGATTGCACTTCAATTTGAGTTGATTATGGATGTGTTGAATGAATGCATATTGTGTATGCTAGAGGGGTGAAAGGAACTTAGCACATAGCTTTATTTTTGTCTATGTGGATAGACACACGGGCGTGTGTCTAGACCATGTGTGACACACGGTCAGACTATGGGCGTGTGACTTGGCCGTATGTCCCCTGCATGTTAACATTTTAAGTCAGAATAGACCACGGACTAGCCACACGAGCGTGTGCATAGGCCGTGTGAGTTTAGTCAATGTTGGCCACGGGCTAGCCACACGGACGAGTGACTAGGCTTTGAGGCCGTGTGTATGTAGTCAGTAATCCCCACGGTTGTGGAACATGGGCGTGTGGGTCTATGCACGGGCGTGCCTCATCTTGCACGGGCGTGTGAGCCCTGTATAAAAGAGGAAAAATTTAAGTTGGGAAAAAGTTCTGAGATAGTCTCGAGAGGCCTCGTGTATATGAGTGAGGCCTCGTATGTCGAGAGTGAGGTTGTTGAGGTGACTTAAGAGAGTAGTCGATGAGCCTAAGCGGCGATCAAGTAGTTTTAATACGGTAATGCCTCGGGCTTGGTTTCGGCGTAGAATTCGGGTAATGGGTGTTACATTTAGTGGTATCAGAGCTATGGTTTAGTCGGTTCTAGGACTACCGTAGCGGGTGTAAGAGTCTAGCTATACATGCCATAAGAGTACTATGATAGTGTGGTGGTTTCTGATGATTTTAAATCTTGTTTTATATAGTATATGGATCCCTATCAATCTACTGCTAATGAAGCAGCTAGTAATGCGCCGGCTCCTACGCAAGGAACCGTGCCGGTACAAAGTGGACCTGAGGCTAGGGGTTAAGGGGAAGAGGCACGGGAAGCCTTTCTCCAGATGATGAGCAATTGGTACTCGGACTATGTTCGAGTGAACCCTAATGCTCAACCTCATCTACCTCCTCCTATACCTCAGCCAAATCCAGTAGCTCCTCAAGGTATTGATGTTGTGAGGATATTGAAACCCCTGGTGGATAAGATTAGGAAGCACAGGGCTGAAGAGTTTAGAGCAAAGGTAGATGATGACCCTGAGAGGGCGGAGTTCTTGTTAGAGAACTTGATGAGAGTGTTTGATGAGCTTTCATGTACACCCGAGAAGAGCTTGAAGTGTGTCGTATCCTTGCTGAGAGATTCGGTATACCATTGGTGGAAAACATTAACGTTAGTGGTCCCAAAAGAGCGGGTGACGTGGGATTTCTTTCTGGAAGAGTTTCGAAAGAAGTATATAAGCCAACGGTTTACTGATCGAAAGAGAAAAGAATTTTTTAAGTTGAAACAAGGAAGAATGTCAGTAGCGGAATATGAGCGTGAGTTTGTTAGGCTTAGCAAATACGCTCAAGAGTGTGTGTCGACAGAGACCATATTGTGTAAAAGGTTCGAAGATGGACTGAACGAGGACATCAAACTCCTAGTGGGTATTTTAGAGTTGAAAGAGTTTGTGGTGTTGGTTGAAAGGGCAAGTAAGGTCGAAGAGTTGAGTACAGAAAAGAGGAGGGCCGTGAGTGAAGCCCGAGATACGAGAAAGAGGCCGATGGGCGAGTCGTATCAAGCCCAGTCAAAAAGGTCCAAGGATGTGAATCCTCGGACGATAGCACCAGTGGGTTATTCACATCGAGATTTGGGCAATACTCGTGATAGTTTGAGAGTCCAAGCCACCTCAATGGAAAGTGTGGGCAATACGAATAATAAACCGGAGTGTCCAAGTTGTGGTAGGTATCACACCGGAGAATGTTGGGGAAATAGTCGAAAATGGTAGGTATCTGAAATTGCCCCAGAGGGATGATAAGGAAGAGAAATAAGAGATGAGATCAAGTGATGTGCCTACCAGGGGTAGACCACCAAGAAACCCAAGAGGTGGGGTTAGTGGTAGAGGTGTGTCTAGAGACTCTGCTGTGAGACAGGAGGGTCGGGCACCTGCGAGGACGTATGCTATTTGTGCTCGCAAAGAGGCATCCTCCCCAGATATGATAACGGGTACTTTTTCTCTCTATGACACCTTTGTTATTGCTTTAATAGATCCAGGGTCTACTCACTCTTATATTTGCATGAGATTGGCATCTAGTTTGAGTATGACCATTGAGTCTATAGATATTGTGGTTAAGGTGTCAAACCTGTTAGGATAGCATGTGTTAGTGGACAAGGTGTGTAAGAGTTGTCCTTTGACAATTAGAGGTCATTGTTTTCCGGCAAATTTGATGTTGTTGCCGTTTGATGAGTTTGACTTGATCCTAGGCATGGATTGGTTGACTACCCATAGTGTCTTAGTGAACTGTGGTAGTAAGTTTATTGAATTGATTTGTGAGAGTGGAGATGTTGTTCGGGTTGAACCAGGTGGATTAGATAGTCTATCAGTGATGATTTCTTCTCTAGTGGCTGAGAAATGTTTGAGAAAAGGGTGTGAATTCTATCTCGCCTTTGTGTTGAATACTCGAGAGGTTGGAGTTAAGTTTGAAACAATGCCGATAGTATGCGAGTATTCAGATGTATTCCCGGAAGAGTTACCCGGATTACCTCCAGTGAGAGAGGTCGAGTTTGGGATTGAGTTAGTTCTGGGAACGGCACCTATTTCAATTGCTCCATATAGAATGGCACCTTTAGAGTTGAAAGAACTGAAAGTTCTGTTGCAAGAGTTGACAGATAAGGGTTTTGTAAGACCGAGTTACTCACTGTGGGGTGCTCCGGTATTATTTGTGAAGAAGAAAGACGGGCCTACGAGATTGTGTATAGACTACAGACAACTCAATAAGGTGACAGTGAAGAATAAGTATCCTTTACCAAGGATAGAACTGAAAGGAGTTACAGTGTTCTCCAAGATAGACCTGAAGTCTGGTTACTATCAGCTGAGAGTGAAGGAACAAGATGTGTTGAAAACTGCATTTCGAATAAGGTATGGCCATTATGAGTTTTTGGTTATGCCGTTTGGTTTGACGAATGCGCCTGCGATTTTTATGGATCTGATGAACCGTGTTTTCAGACCGTATGTGGACAAGTTTGTAGTTGTCTTCATTGACGACATATTGATCTATTCTCGGGATGAGAATGACCACGAAAAGCATTTGAGAATTGTCTTGCAAACTTTAAGAGATAAGCAGTTGTATGCTAAGTTTTGCAATAGTGAGTTTTGGCTCCGAGAGGTCGGATTCCTAGGACACATTGTGTCCGGTGATGGCGTCAGAGTTGACCCGAGTAAGATTTCAACTGTTGTGGATTGGAAACAGTCGAGGAACGTGTCAGAAATCAGAATTTTCTTGGGATTAGCAGGATATTACAGAAGTTTTTCAATAACCAAAATACACAATGGATATTTGATTGCTGCTGTATTGTTGACAACTTTCAACACTCCTCATTGACTACAAAGCAACAGACTCCAATTTCTTTCCTCAAATACTCAAATCTTGTATTAGCCAATGGCTTGGTTAGAAAGTCTGCAAGCTAAACCTCCGAGCAGCAGTGAGTCAAATTAACTTCCCTTGACAATTCTATCTCCCTTACAAAATGATATTTGATCTTAAAGTGCTTGGTCTTACCATGAAATATAGGATTTTTGGCAATAGCAACAGCTGTATGATTATCCACTTTGATCTCTGTTGCTTCCGGTTGATCAACATTCAAGTCACTCAAAAGCTTCCTAAGCTAGATGGCTTGATTAACAGCAGTAACAGCTGCAATGTACTTTGCCTCTGCAGTGGATTGAGCTACTGTTTGTTGTTTCTTAGAACTCCAACAAAAAACCCCTGAACCTAGAGTGAAAAAATAGCCTGAGGTGCTCTTCATGTCATCAACTGAGCCTGCCCAGTCACTATCTGAATAGCCAACCAGTTTCAGCTCCTCAGCTTTCACAAACTTCACTCAATGGCTTAAGGTTCCATTGACATACCTTAAGACTCTTTTAGCAGCTTTGAAATGAGCAACATTGTAGCAATGCATGAACCTCGATAGAAGGCTGACTGCATATATGATATCTGGCCTTGTTGCTGTTAGATAGAGCAGGCAACCAACTAGACTTCTATAGCCCTTCTCATCCACTCGTTCATGATCACTATTGCTTGAGAGTTTTTCTCCTTATTCCACAAGAGTGCTAGCAGGTTTGTTGTTTGCCATGCAAAACTTGCTTAAAATCTTTAAAGCAAAAGCCTGTTGGCTTATGAAGATGCCATGCTCAGGCTAGTTTACTTCCGTACCAAGAAAGTAGGTCATCAATCCTAGATCAGTCATCTCAAAAACATCTTGCATCTGTTTCTTGAATTCTTCACTTAATTCATTCTTACAACCAGTAACCAGTAGATCATCCACATACAATGACACAATAGTAAGGTTTCTTTCTCAAATTTCTTCAGATAAAGTGTAGGCTCACTAATGCTTCTTTCAAACCCTAGCCTTGTCAAGTAGGCATCAATTCTATGATACCAGGCCCTTGGAGCCTATTTTAGGCCATACAAAGCCTTTTTTTAGCTTGTAAACTTTGTGCTCTCCACCAAGAACCTTAAATCTATTAGGTTGTTCAACAAAGATCTCTTCCTTGAGAAATCCATTTAAGAAAGCTGATTTAACATCCAGTTGGTGCACTTTCCACAACTTTTGAGCAGCCAAGGCAAATAATAGCCTTATGGTGTTCAACCTTGCAACTAGTGCAAAGGTTTCAGAGAAATCAATGCCATGCTGTTGACTATACTTGTAACACCCCCAACCCGTATCTGTCACCGGAACAGGGTTACGAGGCATTACCAAGGAGTACAGAACGGTTACAGATAATTTGAAATCATTATCATTCAAATACCGAGACTAATTATAAACATTCCTTTAACGGACCTTCGAGGTCCAAATCATGCATTAAGATTAGGTCGAGACTAAACCGAATCCTCACGAAAATTTTTCTCGTATATAAGGGTCACACACTCGTGTGACTGGGGACACAAAGTCAGACCATATGCCCATGAGGTAGACCGCTTGTCACACAAGGCCCAGACACGCCTGTGTCTACCCGTGTGGACAAAAATTAGGCTATTTTCCAAGCCATATTTCTCACTCACTAACATTTTAATACAGTCAAGAACCAATTTAAGATATTCAACCAAGCCTTATACTTATCACCATTTGTTAGTCGTACACTTCATATAAATAACAAGAAACGTATATAGGCTCAATTCTTATTAAATTCCTCTTATACCTATACTTTTTCACATTATGTATTCATATCACATATAATAATCACACCTCTGTATTTCATATACATTTTCATAACAATTTGTCTTGGTTTCTGACTACTACATATTTGAGTTCTACTCATCAAATCATTTGAACATCATCTTTACACAAATAGTACACTTTAGGTGTACAGTTCTATAATTATGAATAAACACATTTATCAAACATATTCCATGTTTTTATATATCGTATCTCATATTTTCCATGTATCAAATACCATCATTTCCTCGTATTTCAGAAAAATAAATGTAACAATTCATAAACATACAACTCACTAACTCTTCCTGCCAATCACAATTTAAATTGTCAAATCACTTATTGAGTCCAATTTCAATGTTCACTAAAATTTATCATATAAATTTGGATGTACGTATCCAACCAATAGATCCCATGTACAATATCATCATCTCAAATTTCTACATACATTTACTTTTCACATTATGAACTCAAATAACATATACAAGATATATCAATGTATTTCAAGTACGTTTTCATAATATTTCATTTCGAATTCAGATTATTTCATATTAGAAATTTTCTCATTAACTCATTTGGAATACTAATTCATACGAATAATACACTCAAGGGTGTACAAATATATAATCCCAAATGAACTCATTCATCAACCAAATTCTATGTTCATGTCTCATCAACTCGTAATTCCTTATATCACATAATTCTATGTAACACTTACCAAACTTTGTCAAATTAGTGAATGTCTTACGGAATTGGTCTGCACCAGTATACACTGAATTTCACTGCTAATCAATGATGCCATAACATAGATATGGTCTTTTCACTAGAATGTCATAGCTCAGCCATGGTCTTACATCTTCACTATCATTATGTCATGGTACTACTCAATCTCTTTCATTTGGTTCACTCCTGTTGTTTTACTTATTCTCAAATTAGAAAACATCTTACGAATTTAAGTACGTCGTTGCTCAGTGCCATGTTTCACAACTCAGTATGGTTTTCCTCATTGAAATACCGTACCTACATTTCACAACTCAGTATGGAAAATGCCATACCTACATTTCTTAACTCGGTATGGTTAATACAATACCTACATTTTGCAACTCAGTATGGATGATACCATACCTACGTTTCACAACTCAGTATAGATGATACCGTACCTATGTTTCACAACTTAGTATGGTTAATACCATACCTACGTTTTACAACTCAGTATGGATGATACCATACCTACGTTTCACAACTCAGTATGGTTAATACCATACTGACGTTTCACACTTTGCCATGGATCACCCATGATCTTATCCGTCAAATCATCACTTTTCACTAGAATGCCATAGCCCAGCTATGGTCTTACATCTTAAACACGTATCACACCAATGCCATATCCCAGATATGGTCTTACACAGAAATCACTTGTCACTTGTAGCCGAAGCTACCACTATTCACTGATCAGGTAGCCGGAGCTACCACTTTTCACTGATCAAGTAGCCGGAGCTACCACTTTTCACTTGATCAGGTAGCCGGAACTACCACTTTTTACTTTCACTTGTCCTTGATCAGATAAGTGTAGCCGAAGTTATCACTTATCGCTTGTTTCCATGGTTCAACCATGGTCTTTTCCGTCAATTCATCTTGTCACTAAACTGAAGTGCTCAATTTGATCAGTTATTCAATTTTCATGCTTTTACATTATTCACGATTTTATCATCAATACATATGAAATAACACATCATGAAGTTCATAAAATTAACAAATGATCACTACAATTTAGCCATTTAAACTCACAAGTTCAATTTTTTTATTATAACGATAATCATAATTTCATAATAAATATTCCAAATAAAACATTATATCTTCTAATTCAACATTTATCAATTATAATCAGGCATGTGATCAATTTATACACAAGTCATTCATATATTCTTCCTCCTCCTCCTCTCCATCCGCAACCTTAGTATAAATAAAACATTTTTAAGTAACATTATCTATAATTTTTCACTATTTATTTATGTGAATATTCAAGTTGTCCATCCGTGTCATAGTCACAAAATTATTTTTATCTTGAGATACAAAAATCCAAATTAAGTCCGCTAATTTTCCCTGAAACTAGACTCACATATATTCTCACCATAAAGTTTTCAAAATTTTTGGTTTAGCCAATAAGTACAGTTTATTCTTTAAAGCTACCCCTGTTCTGCTATATGACAGTTCCGACCCTTCTTCACTAAAAATTAATTATCTCCTCATACGAGATTCGAATGATGTTCCCATTTGTTTCTATTAAAAATAGACTCATTCAAGATTTTAAAAATATAAATTTAATCCCATAATTACTTTTATCCAATTTTTTATGATTTTCCAAAATATAGGGGAACCCAAAATCATTCTGACCTTGTCTCACAAAACCTATTATATCTTGTGGTTTACAATTCCATTACTTACATAGTTTCTTCTATAAGAAACTAGACTCAATAAGCTTTAATTTCATATTTTATTCATCCTATAATTCGATTTTTACAATTTTTTGTGATTTTTTAAAGTTAGACTAGTACTGATGTCCAAAACTGTTTTAGTGCAAAATGTTGATTTCCATTTTGCCCCAAATTTCACAATTCATATAATTCAGTCCTTGTCTAGTTAACCCCTCAATTGGGCTAATTTTTCTCAATTAATAATTTATTTTATCATTTTAAACTACTTCATAACCCTTGAAAACCAGAACTTTAGCATCAGACCTTAATTCCAAACTCTTTCACAATTAGGTCCTAAAACCAATTTCCATCAATTTTACTTGATAAAATCATCATATATCAAAACTAAAGCTTCAATTCTATGTTTATTCATCATATGCTTCCAGCACTCATCCATAAAAACTTTAAAAATTAGCCATAGAATCAAAAACTAATGACATAGTAAGTTGGACCCAATTGTAAAAGTCCAAAAACAAAGAAATTTCAAGGAGAAAGCAAGAATTAAACTTACATGAAGCTAGAGTATGAAAACCAGCTTGAACCCTCTTCCATGGTTGTTTTTCAGCTGATGAAAATGAAGAGAAATGGATAGAATTCTAGATATTCCAATTTGGTCCCATTTTTATTTAGCTAAATTTGGCAATTTTCCAATTTTACCCTTATTTGACCCATTTCCTGATTTTTCTCAGCTATTGCCACCCAAAATATCTCCTTTGGGCTTATTTGCACTTTAGGTCCTTCCTCATTTGACAATTGCGCTATTTAATCCTTCTAGCAACTTTTACACATTTTTCAATTTAGTCCTTTTTATTTAATTAACCACCCGAACGTCAGAATTTTCTAATGAATTTTAATACTACCTTATTGACACTCCGTAAATATTCATAAAAATATTTATGGCTCGGTTTATAACACCGAGATCTCAATACCTCTTTTTCTCAATTTCTTGACCAAATAAATATTTATAAAACACAATTTACTATTTCAAAAATCTTTTAAAAACTACATTTGGCTAGTAAATATTAAATAATATAGTCTACGAATTTATTTTTCGGATTTGGTGGTCTCGAACCACTCTTTCTGACATCAATAAAATTTGGGCTATTATAATACCCTTTCACAACCAGCCTTGCCTTGTGCTTGTTCAGTGACCCATCTACATTGTGCTTGGTCCTGAACACCTATTCCACACCAATAATTTTTCTGTTTGTTGGTCTATCAACCAGATCTCATGTGTCATTTTTGTGAATCATTTTCATTTCTTCCTCCATTGTTTCTTTTCAACAGCCCTCCTTTGCAGCCTCATCAAAGTTGGAAGGCTCTCAACAATGGTCATATCACATCTTTCATAGATGTCCATAATAGTCCTTGTACCTCTAATAGGTACATCATCATATCCATCCTCAATTTTAGCTTCATTCTTAACATGATGTAGGTCAAGATCTTGCTGGTCTTGCTCAGACAAACTTGCATCTGTTCCACCCCATTTCCAACAGCTGCCCTCATTGAATTTCACATCCCTGCTCACAACAATCATTTTAATGGATGGATCAAAGACCCTGTAGCCTTTCTTTATGGTGCTATAGCCAACAAAGACTTTAGGCATGGACCTTTTTTCTAACTTGGTTCTCTTTTCAACTGGCACAAGTGTGTAGCATATGCAGCCAAACACCTTCAAGTGTGAGACAATTGGTTTGTGTCCAAGCCAAGCTTCAAATGGTGTTTTGCCTTTGACTGTATTTGTTGGCAGTTTATTGAGCAAATACACAGAGGTATTTATTGCCTCAGCCCAAAAACTGTTAGGCATTTTCCTTTCAAACAGTAAACATCTAGCCATATCGAGAACAGTTCTGTTTTTTCTCTCACAAACACCATTCTGTTGTGGTTTGTAGATGGTGGTTAATTGATGCTGAATTCCAGCTTTATCACAGATCTTTTGAAACTTTTGAGACACATACTCAGTCCCATTATCTTACCTCAATACCTTCAACTTGCAACTTGCTTGATTCTCAGTTAAGGCCTTAAACTTGTAGAAGAAATCAGCCACATCTGACTTTTGTTTCAAGAAACTAACCCAATAGAATCTGGTGCAATCATCAATAAACAACACAAAACATTTGCTGCCATTTAAGGAGGAGGTCTTCATGGGTCCACAAATATCAGTGTGGACCAGTTGGAGCCTCTCTTGAGCTTTCTAAGCTTTGTTAACAGGAAAAGGTAATCTGGTCTACTTGCCAAGCTGACAGACCTTACATACATCAGTTTTAGTCTTGATCTTGGACATGTCTTCAACTAGGCTCATCTTATGTAGTAAACTAAGTGACTTATAGTTCACATGCCCCAACTTCTTGTGCCACAAACATGATTCATCAGTCAGAGCAGTATGTGCCTTTACTTTTAACTGATTCACATCTAAAGTGAAGGATCTGTCATGCATAGCTACTGTCATTAGCTCTTGGCCAAAGAGATCCTTAATCACACAAGTTTTTCCTTCAAAAATAAGAGAGTAACCATTCTCTAACAAATGACCAACACTAAGTAAATTCTAGTTAATATCAGGTACAAAAAGAACTTCTGAAATTGTTTTGTTACCTGATTGAGTGCAGATCACAGCCTTGCCTTTGCCTTTGGCCTCAATAAACTCACTATTCCCAATTTTAACTTTGGTAACAAAGCTGGTGTCTAACTCCCTAAACATGCCTTTATCTAATGCCATGTGATGAGTGCAGCCATTGTTAATCAACCAATTATTTCTGACTTTGCTCGAACTTGCAAAACAAGAAGCAGTAAAAACATACTCCTCCTGAGCTTAAACATCCTCAGCAGCTTGAGCTTGATTTTGCTGCTGTGGTTTTATTTTTGCCTTGTTTTTGCAAACTTTTTCCATGTGGCCAAGTTGTTTGCAGCTTCTACATTGAATGTCAAGCCTGTACCAGTAATACTTTTCTAAATGAGTGGACTTCTTGCAGTGAGTGCATGGTGGAAACTTCTTTTTAGCAGCATCATTCTTTCCTTTTTTTTTTTCTTTCTTTTTAGACCAAGGCTTCTTGCCCTTGTAGCTTGAGCTCAAGCTTGAGCTTTCTTTGCTTCTAGACTGAAAGGCTCATTCAGAAAACTCCTCCATCCTGTTTGCTCTTCTCTACTCTTGTGCATAGAGAGCATTTATCAACTCTGCTGATAAGTCCCTAGAGTCCTCCAAAAAAGAAATTTTTGACTCATACTTTTCTGGAAGAGTTGTAATGACCTTTTCAACTATTCTTTTGCCACTGAAATCATCCCCAAGAAGCCTGATATTGTTTACTGTAGCCATAATCCTATCAGAATACTGCCTGATGGTTTCAGACTCCTTCATTTTCAAATTCTCAAAGTCCCTCCTTAGGTTGATCAACTGCTGCTAACTGGTTTTGTTTGACCCTTGAAACACTTCCTTGAGTTTGTCCCAAGCCTGCTTTAGAGTGTCACAAACCATTATCCTTGTGAAGATCACATCTGAAACTCCATTTTAAAGGCATGACATGGCCTTATACTTTTTGGCACAGTCATCATTGTCCTGTCTAATTTGAGCCATCGTTGGATTAGCTCTTGATGAGTCACTAAACTAACTAAACTCACGACAAAGGCAAGCGCACCTATCGGATAGTAGTATAGCTATAGTGAGTCAGGAATATCGTATCCACGAGGACTAAAAGTACTAGTAATTACTATCTTTTTATTATCTAGCCTATAAATTAAGGGAGATGTTTTTAATCTAAATTTAACTAAACTAATTATTAAGAACGCGATAGAGAATAGAATAATAAAATACTTGAATATAACCAAAGAGAAAGAAAATACCCAAGAAAGAATCCACCTAGACTTCACTTATTATTCTGAATGTAAATTAGACGATTTATTCATTTGTCTTGATCCGTAGAAATCCCTAAATTATGTTTACATCTCTTTCGAGAATAAGAACAATTGACTCTAGGTTGATTAATTGAATTCTCTTTCTAATTAAAACCCCTATTGTCGCATTAACTTGATCTATGGATTCCCCTATTAGATTTGATTCTAATCTGATAGATTTATGTCGTCCTATTTCTAGGATTGCATGTAACTCCACTCAATTATTCTAGATCTACTCTTAAACAGGGACTTTTGCTCCACTGAAATAAGCACATCACACTTGAATTAATATCCTTAAAATATTAAAGCAAGAAATAAGTGTACATAATTGAGAACAAGAACAAATATTTATCATAAAATCCAGAAAATTAAATAATAAGATCCATCATAGGTTTCATCTTCCCTAGGTATCTAGGGAATTTAGTCATCTTCCCTAGGTATCTAGGGAATTTAGTTCATACTTTGGTAGGAAAACATCTCAAAATTAGGAAAACAACAAAACATAAAGAAACCCAAAAACTTCTAGAGAAATTGAATGGAGATATTCAATCTTGAAGGAGATCCTGCTTCTGAGTTGATTCCAACAGCGTTCTTCGAGTAATTTCTTTGTTCTACTCTGCGTACTCCCATAGGTCTTCTTCTAATATGTATTTATAAACTTTAGAATGCTCAGAAACCCGAAAAATTGGTTTTTTTCTGTGTATTAGGGAAATAGGGTTCGAAATTGACACGGGCTAGCACATGGGTGTGTGGCCAGCCCGTGTGGCTCACACGGGCGTGTGCTCAGCCCGTATGGGAATACCTAGGCCATGTGGTTCTTGAAAATAGCTCGTTTTGTTCGATTTTGGCCCGTTTTCTACTCCTTTTGCTTCCCTATGCTCTCCTAAGTATAGAAACATGAAATTAAAGGATTAGGAGCATCAAATTCACTAAATTATATAATAAATCATCCAAAAACATGCTAAGCATGGGATTAAAACATGTTACTTTTATGGTTTATCAAATATCCCCACACTTAAGCGTTTGATTGTCCTCAAGCGAAATCATCAACTCACAATTAAAATTAAACTTTCTCAATTCATAATTCTCATCAATAATGTTTTATCATAATTCACAAATAATCACACATTGATAATTCAACTAAAAAAGCGCAAAAGATTCAAACAATCCAAGTCACACATTTTTAAAGCATGAAAATATAGGTATTTCCCCTTATCTAAGTAATTACCTTTAATTCAAAACCAACAAGAATTGACATCCTCACTAAAGATTCACTCAAAGAACTCAAAGTGTTTAAGGTTCAAAAATTAAGCACTCAAAAATCAAACATGAAAAGTCATTACCATAGGCTTGCATGAAAATCAAATCTCCAACACTATAAAATGAGATGATACACAAATGAAAAGGTTTTTAACGGGTTGTAATGCGGCTTGGGTTAAAGGTGTGGATAAAGGCTGAAAATGAAGGTTAGAATCGAGATCGAATTGATAAATTACCAAACTAGAAAAATAAACAATTGTTGAATTACACCAATCAAAATTATTTAAGAATAACACGAGCTTCTTCTCAAAATATGAATATAACTGTTCAGGCTCAATCAACATGGAACACATAATAATCAATAACTATAAACGTACATGTATAAAAAAAATTTGTATTTTTTTTGTATTTTTTTTAGAACAATAAGAAATAACTCATCAAATAAAGCAAAAGAACATATCTAGGCAACTAATCAAATCAATTCTCAACAAAAAAGGGAGTCAATAAAATGGAAAGAATTCTCAACGAATAAAAATTGAGTTATGGGTTAACATTAATGGGTAAATCAAGAATGGTGTTTTAGGCCCAAAGGGGTTCACTAAGTGTTAATTATGAAGATAGGCTTTTTATGGGATAAGTGGGTTAAAACCTAAGTGTCTTTATCATCTCAGTATATCAAATCAAAAGTGTGGTCTCGACGTGCATAATCGAAGCAAGTTTTAAAATAACAAATCAATATTGACACACTCATAACCAATAATAAAATGAGCAAGAAAATTGTATGCTCTAAAGGCTCAAAATCTCACAAAAAGTTATGGTTTTTGATGACAATCTTGCAAATCTCAAACTTCAAGGTAATACTTCAATTTAGGGAAACAACCTAACAAATTTTAATTCTGAAAATAGACTTATCATGCTTGTTTCTCTCATGTCTTAAAGTTTAAACAATCAATGTACAAATATTTATGACTTTAATCTAAAACATATCAATGATAATCACAAATCATAAGAATTCATTCTAATAGTAATATGAGAAAATTACTTAAACACAAGACATAATTTAGGGATTTTCTAATAATCATATAAATAACCTCCCCACACTTAAGATGTACATTGTCCTCAATGTACAAACAAAAATAATCGCATTAGAGACAGAATATCATAAGAGAGGGTGAGAATTGAAACTGCCCTAAATATTGGATGAAATTCCCAAAATAGTGAAAAGCGGAATTGTAGATAAATGTAGATGTAGTGCATGATTATGAGCAACTGATAAGAAAATAAACACAATGCTGAAGAAGATTAAAGGGTTACTCGATTAGAAACAACATAATAAATAAAATATAGTTCAAAATATAAAAGCAAAAAAAGTCTATGAAAATACAAATAAACAAAAAATAAAAATAATAACTAAAAAGAAAAATAAAATAAAAATAAATGGACTCAATGGCCCTCATCATCACACGCATCAGCATCGTGAGTCGTCGGCACTGGAGGAGAAATATAGAAATGCTGGCAAATCTGCTACAATGTCGCATCAATATTGTTGAACCTTTGAACGCAGTACTGATGGAAGCTAGTGAACTCCTCGGTGGATACTCCTTGGAAGCTAGCAGCAAAAGGAACAAGTCGATGACTCGAAAGGGAAGGTTGTGGTGGGTCCTCGTGATAGGGAGGAAAATCATCAATGAAGTCCTCGGGTTCATTTTGAGCATCAAAATGAAACAATCTGTACTAAGGAGGATCCACTCCACAAAGTCGCTCTATCATCCTCATGTATATCATGCTCAAGATGCCCTGTGGGGATATCTGGCCGACAAGTGTGAGTGTGGAGGACTGCTCCGGTGTGTCTAGGAGACCGAAGTGTCGAGCGAGGCGAGTCACGTAATGGCCTAAACAAATAGGGCATTTCATGTGGCAGTCAATCTGATGGCGGAAGGCTAGAGCGATGAAGTATGCAAAATCAAATATATGTCCATGCACCATGCTCCATAGAAAGTAAGCGTCGTGAGTGCTAACAACTCCGGTGCTTTCTCTCCGACCTATTAAAGTGTGAGCTAAGAGTGGTGAATGTACCGTAAGGCCGGAGAGAGAGAAGTCGCCTTCGAGCGGCTCGTGTCATATGGTGTCTGACTAGCTGTAAGATTGGCCCAGCAACGTGATGGCGAATGATGGATATGCTGATGAAGTCGAAAGTAGTCCTCGGCGCTCATAAATTCGTCTGTGTAGAGTCCCATGGCAGCACCGAACTCAGGAACGCTCATGTGGCGTACTAAACCACCAAGTCAAAAACTAATGGTGCCAGGCTCATCATGAACCATCATGACCTGCTGTACCAGATATGTCGAGCAAAACTCCAACGTCAGCTCCATGTAGGTGGGCTCGATGATGGCAAAGAATCTATCCCACGGAGCTGTGGCAACAATGGTGCGCACGTCATCAGCTAGTTGGACATGCTCCAACGTAGCCTTATCAATGCAGCGGCCTAGGCCGAGTGGTCGTACACGAAGGAGCTAATATAAGTCCTCTTGGGGGCCCACCGTAAATTAGATATAAGGGTGGCGAGCCTCGGCAAATGCACTTGAGGAAGAGGTCGCTTCGGGGTCCTTTCGCTTTTTCGAAGCGAGGACAGTGGTCTTAGTCTTTTCACAAGTGTTCGTAATGTGTGCCTGAAAAGATAAAAGATTTCATCAGGAATTAAATAAATCAAGCAGCACCCGAGGCCAAGAATGAAAAATCTAAGTAGTCCTAAATAGCAAATTTCTCCTAAATAATAAAGAATCGGGATATTCTAAAAGCAAGAGTAATAAAAAAACAGAAATAAACAGAGAAATAATCCTAATACTAAGAACAATAATAATATTAAGAGAATAAATAAGCAATAAAATTCAATAAAATAAATTGAGAAAATAACTATCATAATAGTAGAAAATAGTACAAAGAGTAACTAACAGACTAAGAATGCATCCTAATAATGATTATAGAAATAAACTAAACAGTGGCATGAATATTAAAAAATGGATAAAAAAGTAAAAGAATAGTAGGTAAAAATATAGTCAGAAAAAAAACAATTCAAATAACTAATAATAATTAGAAACAATAAAGAAATAATAAACTCAGAATAAATAAGAAATAATTAATTAATTAATTAAAGAAAACGGAAGGGAAAAAGGGGAAAAAGGGATAACCGGCAGCGAGAGGGTGGTGGGTAGGGTGGTGTGCGCGCAAGGGGAAAGAGGCTGGGGCTAGTGAGGTTCAGGCGGCTGCGTGGGTGGTCTGTTGGGGTGTTCGATGAGGTGAAGAAGGGGTAGTGTGATGGTTGGTTGGTGGTGGAATAGGGAAAGAAAAGGAAAAGGGAAAGGGAAGGAAAAAAGAAGGGGAATGAGGGCTGGTGTAGGCGACGGTGGAAAGGTGTGGGGGTCAACTGGTGGCTGGATAGTGAGAAAAGAGAGGGAGTTGCGGCGGTTAGGGTTTTGGTAAAGTTGAGGAAGAAGACAAAAGTGAAAAAAATAAAATTGGGCTAAGGTTTTAAGCGTGACACGGTCGTGTGAAGGCCCATGTCGGGCCACACGCCCGTGTGAGCTCTTTTTAGCCCGTGTGCATTTAATATTTTTAACCCAGTCGTCACACGGCCGTGTCGCATAGCCGTGTTCATTCTCCTTCACTTCTCCCACGCCCGTGTGACCTCCCACACAGCCGTGTGCCTTGCTCGTGTAACTCTCTGACTTGTTTTAAAATTGAAAATTTTAGCTTCAGGTTTCACACGGCCTAGGACACGTCCGTGTGGACTATTTTAGGCCGTGTCTCTGTCGATTTTTGGAAAACTTAAGTCCCAGGATCCACATGGCCAAGGACACGCCCGTATGTCTAGGCCGTGTTGGTCATACGGCCATGTCACCAGGCTGTGTAACTCACTGTCGATTTTCTTCAAATTTTAAAAATAAGTCAAATGAGCCACACGGCCAGGGACACGCCCGTGTGTCCAGGCCATGTGGGTTTTAAAAACTCATCATTTTTTTTAAATTTAATTAATTTTAAAAATATCATGAGCTAAAATTAGTATATTAGCAATGTTAATGCTCGAGTTGCCTCCCGAGAAGCGCTTATTTAAAGTCTAAGCTTGACTTACCTCATATTCGCATGGTTACGGTGGTTCGTGGAGTTGAGACTCCTCTTTCTCGCTATAAATTCTATTATCAACATATGGTTTGAGCCGAGTAATATTTAATTTAAAAGTGTCAAATTTAGAATGATTTACCTCGACTATACCGTATGGGAAAACATTCAGTACCGTAAAAGGAGTCGCTCCATTCGAATTAAGCTCTGAAGTGGTAATTCGAGGGTCCGTTTCATCTAACAGTACCTGGTCCCCAACCTTAAAGTGGTTCGTTCCATCCTTATGCTTTTCATGGCGTTCCTTTGGCCTGTATCGTGTATTCTCGATTTTTCCTTGACATGTGTCCGCCATTCGTCTAGTTCATTGGTCTGCAGCCTTCGTTCTTCATGAGTTGATCTGCTTTTGTCATATAAGATGGACTGTGGCTCTATCATGTTTTTTCCGAGGTCTTTCCTGCACAGAGTGTTGAGCCAAAATGTTAATTATATTAACAGAACTCGTATAATCATCTCGATCACTAGATATCTTAGCAGAATCACGAGCTTGGAGTTTAATCGTGTTATCACCTACACGGAGTATGAGTTCACCTGTACTAACATCAATGATAATTCTAGAAGTTTCTAAAAAAGGCTAACCTTGAATTAAAGGTACGTCACTATCCTCATCCATGTCTAAAACAACAAAATCAACTGGAAATATAAATTTATCCATTTTAACAAGTATGTTTTCAACAATACCCCTTGGAAATCTAATGGTTCTATCAGCTAATTGAATACTCATCCTAGTTTGTTTGGGTTTCCCAAGACTTAATTGTTTAAATATTTTATAGGGCATGACATTAATACTAGCCCTTAAATCAACCAAAGCATTATTAACATTTAATCTACCAATTAAACAAGGAATAGTAAAACTCCTTGGATCTTTTAATTTGTTCGGTAGTTTATTTTGCAAAATGGCTGAGCACATTGCATTTAACTCTACATGTGACAAATCATCTAACTTCCGTTTGTTTACCAAAAGCTCCTTTAAAAATTTTACTGAATTGGGCATCTGCGAAAGAGCTTCAATAAATGATAAGTCGAAATGTAACTTTTTCAAAGTTTAAGAAATTTTGCAAATTGTTCGTTTGTGTGGTCTTTCTTTGTTGCATTTGGATATTGCACACGAGGTTGATACTCCTTACTTATCGGTTTTTGTTCACTGTGGCTCACCTCAACCTTACCCTGACTTACCACACTTTCTTACCTTAGTTCTGGTTCAGGTTCAACTAACCCTTCTTCATCTCAAACCGTAATTGCATGAAGTTGCTCCATTGGGTTAGTTTCGGCATTACTCGGCAAGCCACCTTGTGGTCTTTCTGGAATCGACTTAGCAAGCTGACCTATTTTATTCTGGCGCCCTTGAATCGATGCTTGTTGATTTTTAAGTGTTGTTTTGGTGTTTTAGAAGCGGGTTTCTAACACCGAAATAAAGTTCGTCAGCATCTCCTCAAGGTTCGGCTTTTTCTCTTGTTGGTATGGTTGTTGTTGAAAGTCTGGAGGGGGTTGTGGTCTCTGATTTCCTTGACCACCCCAAGAGAAATTGGGATGGTTCCTCCAACCTGCATTGTAAGTATTACTGTAAGATTATTTTGGGGTCTAGAATTATTACCCATATTGTTGACTTGTTCGTTCTCTATGCTAGGATCGTGGGGTAAATATTCTGGATTGTTCATTTCTCCTCCATTCGTATCACATTGCATCACCGGATGTACCTGCGTAGAACCATATAAACCATCAATTTTCTTATTTAAAAGTTCTACATGATTTGATAACATAGTGGCAGCATCTAAGTTAAAAACACAAGCTGCTTTCATTGGCTTCATCCTTATGACTTGCCACTGATAATTATTCAGTAACATTTCCTCTATAAACTCATAAGCCGATTCAGGTGTTTTGTTATCCAAAGTCCTACCAGCGGCTGCATCGATTAATTGCCTAGTTAAGGGATTCAAACTGTTGTAGAAGGTTTGAACCTGTAGCCATAGAGGTAGCCCATGGTGAGGGCACCTTCTCAATAAATCCTTATACCTCTCTCATGCATCATAAAGGGTCTCTAAATCCATTTGCACGAAGGAAGAGATATCATTCCTCAACTTAGCTGTCTTAGCCGGTGGAAAATACTTCAGTAAAAATTTTTCAGTCATTTGATCCCATGTAGTGATAGATCCTCGTGGTAAGGCGTTCAACCACTTTTTAGCTTTATTCCTCAACGAGAAGGGAAACAACCGAAGGTGAATGGCATCGTCAGAAATGCCATTTATCTTGAAAGTGTCGCAGAATTCCAGAAAGTTTCCCAAATGAGTATTTGGATCTTCGTCTTGTAAGCCATCAAACTGAACAAACTGTTGAATCATCTGAATAGTGTTCGGCTTCAATTCGAAATTATTTGAAGCTATGGCATGCCTCACAATACCCGATTCAACCCCAATTACAGTGGGCTTGGCATAATCGTACATAGTACGAGGAGCAGGATTCAGATTAACAAGATTTGCGGCAACCACAGGAGGTAGCTGATTATTCTGATTATCAGCCATCTCCTCAGAAATGATAATAATGCCTTTTTGCTCTTCCACTATATTTTTTCGACTCTGCCTTTCTTCTGTACAATTTCTGTGAGCTGTGCATTCAATCTCACTATTGAATACTAAGGGTCCTGACGTGTTTCTTCTAGTCATAAACTAAAAAAACTTGCCATAAACAAATAAAACAAAAAATTAAACTAAAATGCAATAAAAATAAAAATAGCTAAACTAATAAAAATCAAGTGTTCCTAATATTTTAGTCCCCGGAAACGGCGCCAAAAAACTTGATGAGTTACTAAATTAACTAAACTCACGACAAAGGTAAGCGCACCTATCGGATAGGAGTATAGCTATAGTGAGTCGGGAATATCGTATCTACGAGGGCTAAAAGTACAAGTAATTACTATCTTTTTATTATCTAGCCTATAAATTAAGGGGGATGTTTTTAATCTAAATTTAACTAAACTAATTATTAAGAACGCGACAGAGAATAGAATAATAAAATATCAGGAAAGAATCCACCTAGACTTCACTTATAATTGTGAATCTGAATTAGACAATTTATTCATTTGTCTTGATCCGTAGAAATCCCTAAATTATGCTAATATCTCTTTCGAGAATAAGAACAACTGACTCTAGGTTGATTAATTGAAATCTCTTTCTAATTGAAACCCATATTGTCGCATTAACTCGATCTATGGATTCCCCTATTAGATTTGACTCTAATTCGATTTATTTATGTCGTCCTATTTCTAGGATTACATGCAACTCCACTCAATTATGCCAGATCTACTCTTAAACAGGGACTTTTGCTCCACTGAAATAAGCACATCACACTTGAATTAATATCCTGAAAATATTAAAGCAAGAAATAAGTGTACATAATTCAGAATAAGAACAAATATTTATCATATAATCCAGAAAATTAAATAATAAGATCCATCATAGGTTTCATACTCCCTAGGTATCTAGGGAATTTAGTTCATACTTTGGTAGGAAACATCTCAAAATTAGGAAAACAACAAAACATAAAGAAACCCAAAAACTTCTAGAGAAATTGAATGGAGATCTTCAATCTTGAAGGAGATCCTGCTTCTGAGTTGATTCCAACAGCGTTCTTCGAGTAATTTTTTCGTTCTACTCTGCGTGCTCCAATAGGTCTTCTTCTAATACGTATTTATAACCTTTAGAATGCTTAGAAACCCTAAAAATTGGCTTTTTCTGTGTATTAGGGAAACAAGGTTTGAAATTGACACGGGCGGGCACATGGGCGTATGGCCAGCCCGTGTGGCTCACACGGGCATGTGCTTAGCCCGTGTGCGAATGCCCAGGTCGTGTGGTTCCTAAAAATAGCTTGTTTTGTCCAATTTTGGCCCATTTTCCGCTCCTTTTGCTTACATATGCTCTCTTAAGTATAGAAACATGAAATTAAAAGATTAGGAGCATCAAATTCACTAAATTATATAATAAATTATCCAAAAACGTGCCAAGCATGGGATTAAAATATGTTACTTTTATAGTTTATCAGCTCTCAAAAGTGGTGCCTCTGTGTCAACTTGAACAACACTCCACAGATCATGAGCCTGCAGATATGTTTCCATTTTCATAGCCCAAATATTGTAGTTTTCATCAGAAAAAACAGGTGGTGGTGGTGGTGAGAAACCCATTCTTTTACAGCAACTAAACAAACTAACAAAAATAGCTTCTGTTTCTTTTCTTTCAAGCACGAATCACTCAAAGAACAACACACAGCAAAAGGCCCTCAAAGATGATAGGCTCTTGATATCATTTGTTGAGTTAAGTCAGCATCCAAAGATCAAAAACAATAAAATTTGTGTTTGAAAGATGAAAAATAGAAGCAAAAGGGATGTTGGTTGAGAGAAAAGAGTTGACAATTTTCATTACTTTAATAAGCAACATTACATGTACATAAGTAGTTCTATTACATTAGAAGAAAACAAACATACCTTGTGCTAGTATCCAAGCTGTAAAATCAGCTCAACGATAACCTAAGAAGCTACTAAATGAGCTAAGTACTTGACTAATCCTTAGAAAAACAACAAATTACAATCAAACTAACAAAAGTCACATGTTACAAAAGTTTTTCAGTAACCAAAATACACAATGGATATTTACTTGCTGCTGCATTGTTGACAACTTTCAACAGAAAGCTATTTGGTCACCTTTTCCATGAAAGCATTGATCCAATTCTGACTCAAATTTAAGAACTTGTTCAAAACTAAGCAAAGTTAAGACTAGGGTGCTAGTCAGGTTCTCCTTAATGAGGTTGACAATTCTTGATGTGAGCACACCCCGGAGTTCACCAAGGTCGAGCATGGAGCTCAACACCATGCATTCCATACAGCTTTTTGCAAGCTGAATTTTAGTTTAATTAATTCTGGATTGAACTTTTAATATATTTAGTTTAATTAATCAGTTGTTTTGATTTTATTTAGTTGCTTAAATAATTTCGGCATTTAATATGTTCCAGCTTAATTAATTTGCTATAGCCATTAATTTGTTTAATTGTGCTTATAGGTGAATTAATTATTTGAACCAACTGTTACATGGAGTTACAAGAAGTTTAATGGACTTGCATTAAAGAAAGAGATGACTTTAGCTGTTATGAAGATGAATTGAAGGCCAGCAGCTGAATTTAATGGACAAAGAGTTACAATGAGTTACTTTCACAAGCCAATAAGTTTCCAAACGTTTTCTTCATAATGGTGGTTGTTCATTTACACCTTTGGTTGGTTAAATTCAGCATTTACACAAGGAGGACTGTTCGTGTGCCAAAAGATGCTCATTTTCGGCTGGTGACCATTCGGCTGTCCAAAGGGGAATTAAAAGGGTTGTTATGATCTTTTAGTTGATCAAGCATTAAAACTAAATTTATTAAGCTTGTTAGGGCTCATTATTAGCTCATTTGGAAGATTAAACAAGCTGTCATAGTCGTTATATATGTCAAAGTTCATCAAATGTCACATAGTTTTAATTAGCTGAACTAAACTCAACTGAATGTGTATGTCTATTCAGTTGGGGCTTGTCTCATGCCTATACATACCTTGTTGATAAACCGTAAAAGCAACATATTTTAATCCCACATTTAGTATGCTTTTGGATGATTTAAGCCTCGATTGATATAAAAAGGTGCTCTTAATCCTTTCTTTTCATGTCTTATACTCAGGAAAGCACCCGAGGATGAAAAGAATGAGAAACGGGCTTAAAACAGGCCAAATGGGCCAAATCACGAAATCGACACAGCCTGGACTTCAAGCCACACGGTTGTGCCTCATAGATCAGCTAGAACACGGCTTGACCACGATTCACACGGTCGTGCCTCCATAAACAGACCCGAACACGGCCTGAAGTCGATCCACACGGGCGTGTGCATGGCCATGTCCCTGTCGCTGGAAAGAGAAATTTCATTCGGGAAAGGATACTTGGAGGAAAAGAAACACAATCCGAAGCCTATTCAAACACCCTAATAGGAATTCTACTTAAATTAGGATACTTAGGGGCCAAGCAAGGCATCACAAAGTCTATATAAACACCCAAGGGGGCAACTTCAAAAGGGAGTTCGGTAAAAGCCTTCTGCCAGGGCTTTTGTCAGGGCGGAGAATCTAAGCTAAAGAGCCAAGCTGAAAAGGTCAGAGTTATGGGAATCACTCGAAGTTAGCCAGTTGATCCATCCCAAGAAGCCAGAATTCTACTCAAGACGGCAGATTTCTCCTTCAATTCCTTCAAGGAGTTTTAGGGATTTCTTATGTTTTGTTTTATCTTTTCTCTTAAGATGTTTTATTTATTTATTATGAACTAAATCCTTCAGATACCTGAAGAGGATGAAACCTAGATGAATCTTGTTATTGATTTATGAATTATATGATAAATACTTATTTTGTTCTTAATTATGTGTGCTTAATCCAAAATTTGATGTGCTTAGGTGGAGGAGGAATAGACCCTGCCTAAAAGTAGATCTAGCGTAATTAAGCGGAGTTGATCGCACGCCTAAAGATAGGGTAACGAGATTTTTCCGGATTAGGGTGAAACCTAATATGGGAATCCATAGATCGATTTACTGATATTCTAGGGGGTTATTATTTGAGAAAGTGATTTTCGTTAATTAACCTAGGGTTAGACGTTATTCGCCTCGAGAGAGGGTTTAATATACGTTAGGGAGTCCTACGGATCAAATTAAGTAAATAATCGTATGGTTCAGTGTTAGATAACAAGTGAAGTCTAGGTGGATTCTTCCTGGGGGTATCGTCGTGATCAACTGAGTTTTTCTTCAAGTTATTTCTCAATTCGTTCTTTTTGTCTTCGCGTCTTTAGCTTAGTAGTCGTTAATTTAGATTAAAGAAACTTCACTTTATTTTAGGCTAAATAATAAAAAGAAAGTTAGTGTTAGTACTTTTAGTTCCTTTGGGTTCGACAATCCGATCTTGCCTAAGCTATACTACTGTTCGATAGGTACACTTGCCTTTAATCGTTGTCAGAGTTAGTTTCCAGGTTCGATCTCATTCATTATAAATTTAAAACTCTGATTTCAGCGATCACTTGTTTCCAGCTTGATGTAGGGACCTTTTTTCCAAATTTTATAAACAAGTGTTCTTTTGTGAGGGTTCTTCCTCTCTATTTCGTTTGAGTCTCGATTTGACTTATCTAGCTTGCTAGTGGCGCCAATCTGACTATTTCCTGAACTTATCACCATCCTTGGTATGGCGTTCATCCATCTCACTATACCTTCGGTTCCTACCTCTTTAGGTAACGGGTCAAGGTCCATCTACCTTCATCATCTTTCACCTTAAGCGATATAAGTCCCGGGGTAATACTCTTTATAGTATTGAATTATTCTTGAAGCTTGAGTTCTATTTTCCATTCCACCCAATCTATCAACTATCCTTTAATTCTTTTGTTAACCGAACCTATCCATAAACACTTAACCAACTTTCTAAACCCATATTTCATTATTATTTCCCATACGTAGCCAATTCAAACATTTTGAAGAATTTGGAACTATATTTCTCGTTAACGATCGGGCATTTTTAAGATCGTCTCGACTCTCAACATCGAGCCAGATCACATCATTGGTATAAGAACTATTAAAACGAGGAGTACCGACGTTCGTATTCATCCTGAAGTAGGTTCGTGAAAAAAATTCGAAGGGTAAAATAAAAAAAGTGTTGAAGTTTTTGTTCAATCATTCTCTTGTATTCCCGATCAAGTAAAGTTCTTTTCAACTTTCATCTACCACCCTAAACGCCGCATTAAAACCAAAATTCATTTTCTTTCAGCCTACTTTTACCTTATACATTATAACCTTTGTAGCCACTTTGAATCCGACCCGCTAAACAGCAAATAAGTCATAAAGAGACGAATTACGAAGTCGCGAGAGAAAGAAGTGAGTGGTAAAAGGAAAGAGTATGTGAGTACATTAGAAAGAAGAAAAAAAGCCAAAAAAAATGAGTCTAAACACGAGCAAAAGTGATAAGTCATTTATTTCCTTTCAGAGTGATTAGTGAGATTTTTGTGGTGAGGTTTTAAAATTTCTATGTCAAGAAGCCCGGAGCGGAATATGGCGGATAGACCCGAGAGGCAACCTAATTGGAATGTACCGGACTTGAATCTTCAAGCCTTATTGCGCGAGGTTGAACATTTATTTTACCGGAAACTTGAACCAATTCAAGAAAAGCTCGACCATATGGAAGGAAGAGCCCAACGAGAAAGGACTCCCCTAAGTCCACTGAGAAATCGAGGCAGACGATGAGTCTAAGATGATGAGTTATCCGAACCTAGTGAGGCCGAAAGTGATCAAGGTTCAAACATAAGTGACCGGCGGAGAGGCCAACGTCACTGAGACCAAAGAGAATGAGAGAGACACGACGATGATCTTAAAAGCATCAAATTGGCGATTCCTCATTTCCAAGGCCGTTCGGACCCAGAGGCGTATCTCGAGTGGGAAAAAAAAGATAGAACTCATGTTCGAGTGCCACAACTACTCCAAAGCCAAGAAAGTCAAGTTGGCCACAATCAAGTTCTCCAATTATGCTATGATATGGTGGGACCAACTTACCACGAGTCAGAGGCGAAATGGTGAATGACCCGTCAGCATGTGGGACGAAATACAGTCAGTGATGCGACGGAGGTTCATTCCCACGAATTATCACCGTGAGCTCTACCAAAAGCTCCTAAACTTTACCCAAGGGATGAGGAGCATAGAAGATTATTATAAGGAGATGGAAGTTTCCATGATCCGTGCAGATGTACAAAAAGATCACGAGGCGACCATGGCACGATTTTTGGCCGAATGATCGTGTCTGAGAGTTTTAATATTTATATAAAGAATGATCGAGCCTAGAAACTAACTATCACCACGATTGAGGTAAGCGCACCTATCGAACAGTAGTATAACTTAGTGGCAAGACCGGAATGTCGAACTCAAAGGAACCAAAAGTACTAGTACTGACTTTCTTTTTATTATCTAGCCTAAAATAAAGGGGATTGATATTTATCTAACTAATTCCTAAGCTAAAGATGCCAAGACACAGAGAATGAACTGGGAAAATACTTTTGAGAAAATCAATTGATTAAGACAATACCCGAGGAAAATTCCACCTAGACTTCACTTGTTATTTAACTCTGAACCAGACGATTTATTCACTTGACTTGAACCGTAGGATTCCTTAATTTATATTAATACCTCTTTCGAGGCTACTAACGTCTAACCCTAGGTTGATTAATTGAAATCTCTTTCTAATTAAAACCCCTAGTGTTGCATTAACTCGATTTATGGACTCCCATATTAGGTTTGACCCTAATCCGGCAAATTTTCGTCGTCCTATCTCTAGGAGTGTGATCAATTCCGCTTAATTATGCTAGATCTACTCTTAAACAGGGACTTTTGCTCCTCTGAATAAGCACATCAATACTTGAATCAATATCCTGAAATATTAAAGCAAGAATTAAGAACACATAATTAAGAAAAAATCAAGTATTTATCATACAGTTCAGAAAGCAATAACAAGATCCGTTTTAGGTTTCATCCCCCTCAGGTATTTGAGGGGTTTAGTTCATGTTTATAAAAGAATACATCTCAGAAGAAATTAAGTAACAAAACATAAAGAAAAACCCTAAAACCCCCTGAAGGAAATTGAAGGGAAAATCTTCAGTCTTGAACGTGATTCCGGCTTCTGAGATGGATCAACTGCTTTCTTTGAGTAATTCTCTATATTCAGCCCTCTCTGGCTTCGCTCTCCGTCAAAAGCCCTGACAGAAGCCTTCTGTCAAACTCCCTCTTTAGGTTGCCCTCTAAGGTGTTTATATAGGCTTTTGGGATGCCTTACTTGGCCCACAAGTATCCTATTCTGAGTGGAATTAAAACGGGTCACGGCAGGGACACGCCCGTGTGAAACGCCCATGTGAATCGAGCCCAGGGCCGTGTTCAAGTCTGCTAAAGTGGCACGGCCGTGTAGTGAACTCCAGGCCGTGTTGATTTCTTACTTTGGCCCATTTTCTCTGTTTTTGGCCCGTTTCTCGTTCTTTTCATCCTCCTATGCTCTCCTAAGTATAAAACAAGAAATTAAAGGATTAGGAGCATCAAATTCCACAATTCAAGGGATAAATCATCCAAAAGTATGCCAATTGTGGGATTAAAATATGTATATATTACGGTTTATCAAATACCCCCACACTTAAGCATTTGCTTGTCCTCAAGCAAAATCCTCAACTCACATTTAAAATTCATTCTTTTCAACTTATAACTCCTATCAATAATGTTTCAAAATAATCCATAGGTAATCATACATTGAGAATTCAACTAAAAGAACATCAAAGTTTCAAACAATCCAAGTTGAGCATTTTATTCATAAAAACATAGGTTTTCCCCCTTATCTAAGTAATCACCTTTGATTCAAAATATCACAGAGTTAACATCTTCACTAAGGATTCACTCAAATCGCTCGAAGTGTTTAAGGGACAATAAATTAAGCACTCAATAGTCAACATGAAAAGTTATTACCATAGGCTTGCATGAAAATCAAATCTCTACCACTATAAATTGAGATGATACATCGATTAAAAGGTCTTTAAAAGGGGTTGTAACGTGGCTTGGTTAGGGGCCGTAGTCACAGGCTGAAAGAGGAGGTTAGAATCGAGATCGAATTGACAAATTACCTAACTAGAAAAATAGACTAATAATGAATAATTACATTAATAATATGAGCTTCTTTCTAAAGATGTGAGATTTACTGTTTAAGCTCATAAAAACATAGAACTAATAATGGATATACTTTCAACTTTCTTTTTTTCTTTTTTTTTTAGGAATAAATCAAGTACAATAATAAGAATTTAACACTGACATGGAAAACATAGTTAGGCAACTTCTCAAATCAAACCTCGATAAAAAGGTTAATACAATAGGAAAAATTCTTAATAAATCAAAAAGAGTAAGTCTTGGGTTAATATTAAGGGTAAATCAATGAATGGTTTATTAGGATCAAAGGGGTTCACTAAGGGTTAATTATGAAGGTAGGCCTTTTGAGAAGTAAGTGGTTTAAATCCTAGGTGTCTTTATCATCTCAGTATATCAAATCAAAAGTGTGATCTTGGCATGTATAATCGAAGCAAGTTCTAGAATAACAAATCAATATTGACACACTCATAAACAATAAAAAGTGAGCAAGAAAAATATATGCTCTAAAAGGCTCAAAATCTCACAAAAATTATGGTTTTTGATGTCAACCCTGTGAACTTCAAATTTCAAGATAATACCTAAACTTGGGAAACAACCTAGCAAATTTTTAATTTTCAAAAATCAACTTATCATGCTTGATTCTCTAAAGCCTTCAAGTTTAAACAATCAATGCACAACTGCCTATGTTTTAATTCAAGACATATCAATAAAAATCATAAATCAATCAAAATTGTTCTAATAGTGATATGAGAAAGAAAAGACAAAATTTAGGGATTTGAGAATAATGCAAAAAGTTTTCTGAATAAAATTCACCCCCCACACTTAAGATGTACATTGCCCTCAATGTACAAAGATAGATATCTACAATATATAAAATCATAAGATATGGAGAGAAGCAAACTTCCTGAATTTTGGATGAAGTCAAGGAAAAGAAACAGTAAGTTGGGCATAGATGAATGTGGCGGTGGTGTCTATGGTCATGGTGTGATGATTTCCAAGCAGCCTTTAGAACCTAAATCAAAGAAATCAAAATGTAATAATAAAAATTAAAGACAAGAAAGATAAAGGGAAGGAAAATAAAGGAGAAGAGAAAAGAAAAAGAAAAATTCAATGGACTCAAATGTCCTTGGCTTGTCGAGTTGATGAAGCGGCCGACATTAAATTATATAGATCGGTCTCGCACGGGGAGACTGTGCTAGGGTCCTTTCGCATCTTCGACATGGGAATAGTGGTGTAAAGAAAGAATGAGGTAAAAGGGGAAAGGGAAAATGAAGGGGTGAGATAATAGTCAAAGAAAGGGTGTGGTGGTTAGGGTTTGATTGAAGAAGAAATTGGGGAGAAAGTGAGAAAAAGGAGGGTTTAAATAGGAAAGAAGAATCTGGTGGCTTCCCACGCCCGTGTGCCATGGGCGTGTTAGATCACACGGTCATATCTCACGGCCGTGTTGTATTTCGTTCGTTTCATTTTATCGCCGCCCGTGGTTTTGGGGATTTTTTGTCCTTGGTTCATACGATCTCTGCCACGCTGGTGGGAAAATCCGTGGTGTCCACACGGCCACGGCCACGCCCGTGTGCAAGGCCGTGTGGTAGGGAAAACTGCGCTTCATTAATTTGGTTAGTTAGTAGTTAGGTGCTAAAAGTAAAAATAAAAATAAAAATATGAAATTTAATGGGGTTAGTGTTCGGGTTGCCTCCCGAGAAGCGCTCATTTAAAGTCTTAAGCTAGACTTACCTCTCATTCGCGTAGCCATGGTGGTTTAGGAAGTTGAAACTCCTCACCCCTACTATCAGTTCTATGATCACTATATACTTCGAGTTGAGTAGTGTTTACCTTAAAAGTGCCGAACTTGGAATTAGTTACCTCGACTGTTCCATATGGGAAGATATTCAGTACCTCAAAAGGGATTTCTTCGTTTGTATCAAGGTCTGAAGTGGTGATCCGAGGGTCTGTTTTATCCAACAATACCTGATCTCTGATCTTAAATTGGTGTGGCTCATGGAGTCGCTTTGTTTTTGCTTCGTGTGTTTTTAGTTTCTCCTTATAATGTGTCTTCCACTCGTCTAGTTCATCGATCTGAAGCCTTCATTCCTCATGAGTTATTTCCTTGTTGACACGAGGTCTAGGATCTGGCTCAATTGTGTAGTTTCGTGATGTTTCCTGTAAAGAAGGTGGAACCAAATGGTCATTAGTAGAGTTGATGTTTTCACCTTGATTACTCGATGTCCTAGCCGAGTCAGGAGCCTGAAGAGTGATCGTTTCGTCACCTACAATAAGTATGAGTTCACTTGTACCAATGTCAATTTTAGTTCTAACAGTTGCTAAAAAGGGTCTTCCTAAAATTATAGGAATATTATTTTCCTCATCCATGTCTAAACAACAAAGCCTACTGGGAACATGAATTTGTCGATTTTCACTAGTACATCTTCAATTATACCCCTAGGAATTCTAATAGTTTTATCAGCTAATTGAATGCTGATCCTAGTTTGTTTGGGTTTCCCTAGACCTAGCTGTTTAAACATTTTAGAAGGCATAACATTTATGTTTGCCCCTAAATCAGCTAAATCATTATCAACAGATAAACTACCAATTAAGCATGGAATTGTAAAACTCCCTAGATCTTTTAACTTTCGTGGTAGTTTAATTTGGAGAATTGCTGAGCACACTGCGTTTAGCTCCACATGCAACGCGTCGTCTAACTTTCGTTTGTTTTTCAAAAACTCTTTTAAAAATTTCCTTGAATCTGGCAACCGCGAAAGAGCTTTAAGAAACGGTAAGTTAATATGTAATTTCTTTAGAAGTTTAAGAAATTTACCAAATTTTTCATCTGTGTGGTCTCTTTTCATCGCATTGGGGTATGGCACACGAGGTTGGTACTCTGTAATTACCAGTTTTGGTTTATCATAGCTTATCTCAACCTTACCTTCCTCTACCACTTTCTCTTGCCTCAATTCTAGTTCATCTAACCCTTCACTATCGTGAGCTATTATGGCTTGAAGTTGCTCCTTTGGGTTAGTTTCAATGTTGCTTGGCAAGCTACCTTGTGTTCGTTCAGAGATAAGCTTAGCAAGTTGTCCTAATTGGTTCTCGATCTTTTGAATCGATGCTTGTTGATTTTTTAGTGTTGTTTCAGTGTTTTGGAAACAAGTTTCTGACACCGCGATGAATTTTGTTAGCATCTCCTTAAGGTTCGGCTTCTTCTCTTGTGGGTAGGGTTGCTGTTGAAAGCCTAGGAGGGGTTGTTGTCTCTGATTTCCTTGCCCACCCCATGAGAAATTGGGGTGGTTCCTCCAAATTGGATTGTAAGTATTACTATAAGGGTTATTTTGAGGTCTAGAATTATTACCCATATACTGAACTTGCTTGTTTTCAGCGCTAGGGTTGTAAGGTGGATATTCTGTATTACTCATCCCTCGCACTGCATTACTGGATGTACCTATGAAGAACTACACAAAATATCAATTTTTTTATTCAACATCTCTATCTGATTTGATATCATGGTTACTGCGTCGAGGTTGAAAACACTGGCGGCTTTTGTTGGCATTGTCCTTGTAACTTGCCACTGATAGTTATTCAGTGACATCTCTTCTATGAACTCATAAGCCGCTTTAGGGGTTTTGTTATTCAGGGTTCCGCCGGTGACTGAATCAATCAACTGTCTGGTTGAGGGGTTCACACCATTGTAAAAGGTTTGAACCTGTAACCAAAGGGTAACCCATGGTGAGGGCACCTCCTTAGTAGATCCTTGTATCTCTCCTATGTGTCGTAAAGTGTCTCTAAATCCATCTGCACAAAAGAAGAGATATCATTCCTCAACTTAGCCGTTTTAGCCGGCGGAAAATATTTTAACAAAAATTTTTTGGTCATTTGTTCCCATGTAGTGATTGATCCTCGGGGTAATGAGTTCAACCACTGTTTAGCTTTGTTCCTCAATGAAAAGGAAAACAAGCGAAGGCAAATGGCATCGTCAGAAACGCCATTTATTTTGAAAGTATCGCAAAATTCTAGAAAATTCACCAAGTGATTGTTTGGATCTTCATCTTGCAAATCATCAAAATGAACAATTTGCTATATCATCTGAATTGTGTTAGGTTTCAGTTCAAAATTATTTGCAGCAATAGCTGGTCTAACAATACTTGACTCGGTTCCAGTTAAATTAGATTTAGCATAATCATACATAGAACGAGGAGCAGGATTTTGATTAACCGGGTTTGCGGCAACCACAGGAGGTAGCGGATTGTTATCAGCCATCTCTTCGGTAGTGTTGGTATCATCCTCTTGCTCTTCTTCTATGTATTGAAGGCTTTGCCTTATTTCTCTGCGATTTCTGCGAACTGTACTTTCAATTTCACTGTCAAAAAGTCCTGACAGGTTCCTCTTAGTCATAAACTAGAAAAACCTATCAGAACAAATAATAGAGAGATTAGAAAACTAAAAATAAAAATTAGAAATAAATAAATAAATAAAAGAAAAATGGCTAAAGTAATAAAAATTGAGCATTCCTAATATTTCAGTTCCTCGGCAACGACGCCAAAAACTTGATCGTGTTTGAGAGTTTTAATATTTATATAATGAATAATCGAGCCTAGAAACTAACTATCACCACGATTGAGGCAAGCGCACCTATCGAACAGTAGTATAACTTAGTGGCAAGACCGGAATGTCGAACTCAAGGGAAACAAAAGTACTAGTACTGACTTTCTTTTTATTATCTAGCCTAAAATAAAGGGGATTGATATTTATCTAACTAATTCCTAAGCTAAAGATGCCAAAACACAGAGAATGAACTGGGAAAATACTTTTGAGAAAATCAATTGATTAAGACAATACCCGAGAAAAAATCCACCTAGACTTCACTTGTTATTTAACTCTGAACCAGACGATTTATTCACTTGACTTGATCCGTAGGATTCCTTAATTTATATTAATACCTCTTTCGAGGCTATTAACGTCAACCCTAGGTTGATTAATTGAAATCTCTTTCTAATTAAAACCCCTAGTGTTGCATTAACACGATTTATGGACTCCCATATTAGGTTTGACCCTAATCCGGTAGATTTTCGTTGTCCTATATCTAGGAGTACGATCAACTCCACTTAATTATGCTAGATCTACTCTTAAACAGGGACTTTTGCTCCTCTGAATAAGCACATCAATACTTGAATCAATATCCTGAAATATTAAAGCAAGAATTAAGAACACATAATTAAGAACAAATCAAGTATTTATCATACAGTTCAGAAAGCAATAACAAGATCCGTCTTAGATTTCATCCCCATCAGGTATTTGAGGGGTTTAGTTCATGTTTATAAAAGAATACATCTCAGAAGAAATTAAGTAACAAAACATAAAGAAAAACCCTAAAACCCCCTGAAGGAAATTGAAGGGAAAGTCTCAGTCTTGAACGTGATTCTGGCTTCTAAGATGGATCAACTGGCTTTGTTCGAGTAATTCCCTATATTCAGCCCTCTCTAGCTTCGCTCTCCATCAAAAGCCCTGACAGAAGCCTTCTGTCGAATTCCCTCTTTAGGTTGCCCTCTAAGGCGTTTATATAGGCTTTCGGGATGCCTTACTTGGCCCACAAGTATCATATTCCGAGTGGAATTAAAACGGGTCATGGCAGGGACACACCCGTGTGAAACGCCCGTGTGAATCGAGCCCAGGGCCGTGTTCGAGTCTGCTAAAGTGGCACGGCTATGTAGTGAACTCCAGGCCGTGTTGATTTCTTACTTTGGCTCATTTTCTCCGTTTTTGGCCCGTTTCTCATTCTTTTCATCCTCCTATGCTCTCCTAAGTATAAAACATGAAATTAAAGGATTAGGAGCATCAAATTTCACAATTCAAGGGATAAATCATCCAAAAGTATGCCAAATGTGGGATTAAAATATGTATATATTACGGTTTATCACTAGACTTAACCGCAACATAGCCAATATCGTGGAGCTTCAGCACTATGTAGAAATTGTTGATATGGTGCATATGGCCATTAAGGTCGAGAAGCAAATCAAGAGAAAAGGATATGATCCAGGTTACTCCACTTCCAACGTTTCCAAATGGAGCCAAGGCGATAGTAAGAATGTTTCAGCGAGCCAAACTAAAGAGCCAACGGTGCCGGTAAAGACAACTAAACCCGTGGCTAAATCCAGCAAAGGCAAGGCTGTTGAAAATTTTCAAAACTAATCGAGAGACATTAAATGTTTTAAGTGTCTCCGAAGGGGCCATATAGCAAGCCAATGTCCAAATCGAAGTGCAATGGTGCTTCGACCCAATGGTGAGATTGAATCAGAGGAAGAAGATGAAAAGAATGAAAATGAGGCCGATACACCCACTGATGATAAGGAAGAATTGGAGTATGCGATTAAAGTTGAGATGCTCGTTGTAAAAAAGAGCTTAAGTGCGCAAAGCACCGGAAGTGAACCGCAACGGGAAAAATCTGTTCCATGTCCGATGTCATGTTCAAGGTAAGGTATGCAGGTTGGTCATTGATGGTGGGAGCTGTACAACTTTTGTAAGTACACTCATGGTGGAAAAACTTGATTTGCTGACTACCAAACACCCGAGTCCATACAAGCTGCAATGGCTCAACAAAGGTATCGAGTTGACGGTGACTAAGCAAGCCCTTGTTGCGTTTTCGATTGGAAAATACCATGACTAAGTTCTATGCGACGTGGTAGCTATGCACACGGGGCATTTATTATTGGGACGACCATGGCAGTTTGATCGGAGGGTCAAACATAATGGACTTACAAACCAATACACCTTCAAGCACCATGGTAGAAACGTTACTTTGGCGCCTCTATTGCCAAAAATGTAACCCCCCATACCCGAGTCCAAGCCGGATACAAGACATTACTATGCTTGAACTTTCTTAAACATGTACTTACAGACTATAAAATTTCGTTACGAATTAAAAACTTCTCTTTCTTAGTCAAATCATACATTTCATGGGCCTACGAGGCCTCAGACTTTCGTCCCGAAACTTTCGAAACCCATCTAGAAACTTTCTCTCAAAACGGGGGTCACACGCCCGTGTATCCCTAAGACATGCCCGTGTCTCCCACCCGTGGTGGATACTGACAAGTCACACACGGCCTTAGCACGCCCGTGGCCCTAGCTCGTGTGCCATAATTTGATATACTGACTTATTCACAAGGTCTGAAGCACACGCCCATGTGCTAACTGTGTGTCTCACACGGCCTGAACAAACGGCCGTGTGGTTAGCCCGTGGTCTATTCTGACTTAAGACATTAAGGTGCAGGGGACACACAGCCTAGACACATGCCCGTGTGTCTGTCCGTGTGGGTACTTAGAGGCTATCTGCCAAGCCTTTTACCACCTTCATATGCATACATTCATATATCATCACATAATTTCACATAGCTTCAATATAACTCTTGAATTAAAGACATTTAATCAAAGGAGAAATAAAGCCTTCATCCCATACACTAGGGAGAGCTATATCCAATTCAATTACAACAACTTAAGCCATCAGCTATACACAACCAAACTATAAATTCTCTTAGGCCAACACAATTTGGCTACATCAGTTAAAACTTAATCAACTTTAAAAGAATTCCTATACATGCCATGACTCATAAGAACTTGAAACACCATACCAGGAGTCTACTCGATAGTGTGAAAACATCTCTGGCGGAAAGAGAAAAGGAGTAAGCAAATATGCTTAGTAAGTTCATCTGTATAAAATTGACAATTTCTAATATTCATTGAATATCCATGACCACAAGGTATTATAATGAATTTTCTCGTAAATTCATGGTTACTTACTCAACCACTTTTGAAGCTTACTCATTCTACCTCTTACCACATTCTTACCATGCCACAAGCTAATTGCTCGTTTAATTAGCATACATTCCTACACTGATCACCACATGATCATATAAAAAACATATCAAGCATTTTCAATGAGTCACTCATACCACTAATCTCACGGTGGTTTCGCACTTAGCCCACCATTGAATCTCTAATAGGGTGGTATCGCACACAGCCCACCAATCATTCACACTTATGGTGATTTCGTACTTAGCACACCAATCGTTTATACTTATGGTGATTTCGCACTTAGCTCACCAATCATTTATAAGCGATGGTATCGCACACAGCCCATCGATTACTAATTAATCAGGTGGTAACGCACATAGCCCACCGATAACAATATAATTGATGGTATCGCACTTAGCCCATCATTAACATCAATAAGGTGATATCGTACATGGCTCACCGTTATTTTACACTCATGAATGGTAATCCACATGTATATCTTTATTTCAAATGTTCAACCGAGAACATCCTCACACATTTCTATTCTTACTTAACTTTCTACGGTTCTTGTTCGCATTCACACAATGCGTTAATAAATATATTTCATACAACTAAGGTGTATCGATTACACATAACCCACTAAGGGTTCATCATATACTGAATTCATCTCAAATTGTTAGATAACACTATTGAGTCTCATACGCATAGTGTCCCATTAACATCACACTCTAATAGGGTCTTACTTATTTTAACATATCGATGCCATGTCCCTAACATGGTCTTATACGAATTCTTATACCGAAGCCATATTCCAATATGGTCTTACACGGGGCCATAATTATCATCATATCATGCTATATACATTTCCCATTACTCTTAGGTTCAATTTTCTTAACCTCTCATTAAAAGATATTTCATACATTCATAGAGTAAATATACATTCCATACAACATTGGAATATTAAATTAACTCATACGTAATTGCAACATTTGCACATGAACTTACCTCGATGTCGAAAGGCCTAAAAAGGACTTTTTGCCCACATTTCTCTTTTTATCCGTTCTAGGTCTGAAACTCGTTTTCTTTGATCTAGAACAATGAAATTTACTGATTTAACCACTTATAAATCATATTACACTATAATATACACTTTAGGCAAAAATGACTATTTTGCCCCTACACTTTGGCAAAAAATATGATTTTGCCCCTAGGCTCGTAAATAAATTTTTATCACACTTTCCTGTTAAACAAGCCTAGCTGAACATTTAATCTTCTTACAACTATCCATAATTCCATCTATTTCATGCCTTAATGAACAAATTACAACTTTTGCATTTTAGTCCCAATTAGGTGTTTTCATCACAACACATTTCACAAAATTTGTTTATCAACATCCTGTCATTCATTTTCTTCCATAAAAACTCTTCAAACAACATAAACTCTATCATGGTAAGTCCTTTGACTTTCAACCATATTGCAAACTAGTCCTCTCATTAGCTAGCTTAAGCTTTGAGGACTCCAAATATACAAAAATCATCAAAAATAAACATCAAATTGACTTACTTGAATGGAGTAAAGCTTGCTGAAATTTTAAGCTTTCAAACCCTTCCCATGGCTGATATTTTCGGTTGGAGAAGAAAGATAAATAAAAAGATGATAACTTTTGCTTATATCATCTTATTTTATTTATTTTTCCAACTAATATCACCAACTATTCATCATAATAAATGTTCTTGTCCCCTATGTATTTTTATGACTGGTCAAATCACTTAAACAAGGCCAATTTGCACATTTGGGACCTCCAATTAAATATCCATAGCTATTTGGCACCTCTAGGAAATAAAATAGAACTTTAAACTTTATGCGATTTAGTCTTTTTTCACAATTTAGCTAGAAATCGCTAAAATTAAGGCACCAAAATTTTCATGCATCATTATAAACATGTTATAACACATAACATAACATGAAAATAATTTTCTCTAACCTCGAATTAGTGATTTCGAGATCATTGTTCCGACTAGCCCCTAAATCAGAAAAGGTGTTGGAGGACCAGCAAAGATTGAAACAATCGATGAAACAATTGAGAGAAAAAAGAAGAAAATAAAAATGAGGAAGAAAGAAAAGAAGAAAAATTGAGAGAAAAGAAAACAAATTGTGAGGAAAACATGAGTGTAGAAAAAGAAAAAGAAAATAAAAGAGAAACGAGTGAGAAAAAGAAAGGTGTTTTGACTAATCAACATGTTCGATGTCTTTGTGTTTTTCCATCATTCCAGGTTAATCCGAGTAAAGAGCTTCGACTTCACTATCTTTCCGAGGAGAAAAAGTTTATGTTGGTTGAAAAAGGTAACACTCCCAATTATCCTAGTACGTCTATTCCGAAAGGTAAGCAATGTATGATTTCCAAAGATTTTAAGACATCTCAGCTTCATTTGATTGATGGTGAAAATTTCGTTGATGATTTGGTCTTTGAAAGAGAACTGTACTTTGACATAGTTAATTGCCATTCTTTAATTGATGATAATATATTTGTTTTGAATGATGGCAATGAGAGTATCACTATTGGAAATTGTGATGCTGATGAGATTGCTAATGAAGTAATAGTTATTCGGCATTTGCAAGGTTTGAATGTGCAAAATAAAGAATCATATAATCCTATCCATTTACTTGAATATGGTGAACAGGTGCAATCCTTGAACTGTTTTGCGAAATTCAACGACTTAAACAAAAGATGTATGGTTGAGAATTAAGACATATGAACGTTTGAAAACATACATGTCTAAACTTCCTTTGATTCATTTGTTTGATGAAACTTTGTTTGGTGATGGTGTATCAAATCAGCTTGGTTGTATAAATTATGCATGTTTGAGTCAATTTGATCGAGTGAGATGTGGAGTAAGTTCTTGTTTGAATGAATTCTTCATGCCTTCTAAATTGGTTCTTATGCATAGTCTATAGCCGAGTAAGGAGATCTGTTTTGAAAAGGTAAGTCCTATCTATTATCTTGCATTCGACAATCGTACAATCGCTCGAGTATGTATCGAAAATTCAAAAGGTATTTGCATACTTTTCACTTAACATGTTTTTAATCCTTGTCTTAATGGCGGTGATATTATTTTCTTGTGTCAAGTTGCGAATTCTCTTCAGGTTTTTGTGAGACTTTTCCTCCCATTTGTTCTTGACAAGCCGAGTAAGAATATATGCTTTGTAGTGAAGAAACAACTCGACTTGAGGACAAGTCGTTTCGAAGAGGGGGAAATGATGTGAGCACACCCTGGAGTTCACCAAGCTCGAGCATGGAGCTCAACACCATGCGTTCCATACAGCTTTTTGCAAGCTGAATTTTAGTTTAATTATTGTTGGATTGAACTTTTAATATATTTAGTTTAATTGATTCAGTTGTTTTAATTTTCTTTAGTTGTTTTAATACTTAGTTTAACTAATTAAGTTGTTTTGAACTTTCTTTAGTTACTTAAATAATTTCGGCATTTAATATGTTCCAGCTTAATTAATTTGCTATAGCCATTAATTTGTTTAATTGTGCTTATAGGTGAATTAATTATTTGAACCAACTGTTACATGGAGTTACAAGAAGTTTAATGGACTGGCATTAAAGAAAGAGATGACTTTAGCTATTATGAAGATGAATTGAAGGCCAGCAGCTGAATTTAATGGACAAAGAGTTACAAGGAGTTACTTTCACAAGCCAATAAGTTTCCAAACGTTTTCTTCATAATGGTGGTTGTTCATTTACACCTTTGGTTGGTTAAATTCAGCATTTACACAAGGAGGATTGTTCGTGTGCCAAAAGATACTCATTTTAGGCTGGTGACCATTCGGTTGTCCAAAGGGGAATTAAAAGGGCTGTTATGATCTTTTAGTTGATCAAGCATTAAAACTAAATTTATTCAGCTCTTTAGGGCTCATTATTAGCTCATTTGGAAGATTAAAGAAGCTGTCATAGCTGTTATGTATGTTAAAGTTCATCAAAGGTCACATAATTTTAATTAGCTGAATTAAACTCAATTGAATGTGTGTGTCTATTCGGCTGGGGCTTGTCTCATGCCTATAAATACATTGTTTCCAGCTTGATGTAGGGACTTTTTTGCCAAATTTTATAAACAAGTGTTCTTTTGTGAGGGTTCTTCCTCTCTATTTCGTTTGAGTCTCGATTTGACTTATCCAGCTTGCTACTGGCGTCAATCCGACTATTTCTCTGAACTTATCACCATCCTTGGTGTGGCGTTCATCCATCTCAAATACCATCAGTTCCTACCTCTTTAGGTAACAGGTCAAGGTCCATCTACCTTCATCATCTTTCACCTTAAACGATATAAGTCCCGGGGCAATACTCTTTATAGTATTGAATCGTTCTTGAAGCTTGAGTTCTATTTTCCATTCCACCCAATCTATCAACTATCCTTTAATTCTTTTGTTAGCCGAACCTATCCATAAACACTTAACCAACTTTCTGAACCCATGTTTCATTATTATTTCCCATACGTAGCCAATTCAAACATTTTGAAGAATTTGGAACGATATTTCTCGTTGACGATCGGGCATTTAAGATTGACTTGACTCTCAACACCGAGCTGGATCGCATCAATTCTTTTTGCATCTTCATTGCATTGGAACTTCCTTCTTCAAAAGGTTGGTAATGAGAGCCATGATCTTACTGATGTGGTGAATAAATCATCAGTAAAAGGTCGCTAACCAGCAAAAACTATGCATCTGCCACCCCTTGATACATGCAAATATTATGAAAGGAAACTCTTCGAAATTAAAAACAATGAATTTTTTTTTTATAATTTTAATGTATTTTTTATGAAAAATATGAAGTAAAACATAAATAATTAGGTTAGCCTTTAAGTTTCAATTGTTTTTTTTTTTTGAATCTAGAAGATTTTTTATATATAATTTTTGGAATTTTTTAAAATTCTTATGCATTCCTAAGAAATTTTTAAATTTTTTTTTGAAATTTTAAAGAAAAAATTATATATTTTTTTTTTTTACTTTTGAATATATATATATAATTTTTATAATTTTTAAATTATTTGTTGACATAACAATATAAGACAAAATAGATACATGTCAGAAATGAAAGGCTTAGGGTCATTTAAGAAATGCAAATGAAAATTTGCTAGGGGAAGCCTCAAATGAAAATTTGTTCCTTTAATCCCTTTAAGAAATGCAAAGTTTTAACTTAATTTAATGATAAAATTACATTTTAACCTTTAAAATTTTAAATTCAATTCTGATCCTTCAAATAAGGCTTAAAAAAATTATAAAACTTTATATAAATTTGTATTTTAACTCTAAAAAATTTATAATCCTTAGTTCCGCCCCAGGTTAAGCTATTAGCATTTAGGAGATGTTTGGAATGTAAGATTTTATTTTTGGAACTCAACAACTTTTCCTTGAATCGATAATATGTGTTTAGATCTAGAAATGTTTATAATCTTGATGCCACTTATTTCTTTAGCAATTTTACATGATAATGTGAGATTTATGACCATTTATATGACTTTGGAGATTTCATGTTTGAGTCGCATATATATACATATATGAGTTCTCTTCTAGATTTATCTTGGTTAGCTTATTGGAGTTGAGTAAGTTATTTAATAAACAATTCAATTCTTGTAATGATTTAATTTGACTCGAATTACTTTATAATTGTAATTAAAATAAAAAATTATTAAATCAAATTTTACCAATATTTGATATATTTACTCAAGTAATATTCCAGCTATTCTTATTTATTTATGGAAGTAAATTTTTCGTTATTTAATTAGTAAACTACCTTCAAGGTTATTGAACTATTAGTAAATTTATATCTTGGTCACTCAACTTCAAAAAGTTACAAAATAATCGTTGAACTAATTGAAAGTTCCCATTTAAATCACCAAGAAAAATGATTTAAGTTTTTTTATCCTTTAATCAATTGGTTTAACCTAAATTACTTTGTTTTAGGGTTTTTAAGCAGTTTTTGGCCAAATAACCACCACTTTGTTTTAAACTCTAACCTCTAACCTCTCCATATCATAACCAGTCGTTGTCGTATGGCCCTCTCCATTCACAATATTGGCACCAATTAAAAGCTTTCCTTTTCTACTTCTCTTCTACAATTTAATTCTTTTTCATAAAACGACTTTAAATACGATAAATCTGCAAACTAAAATCCAAATAATTTTCTTCTTCTCCGATTTTTAACGTCAATCGCCAAATCAACTTGTATATTCTTCTCATCGATAAATACTATTTCACCATATCGATTGTCAAGCCATTACTCAGTCACTTGGAGTTCATCGATTGAACTTTTGAAAAAATTACTTAACAACCTAATAACCAAAATAAAAACTTTTCGTTTTGCAACTTTTTGAGTAAAAACTTACTAAAATTTCCTAGGAGGTACTTTTTACCCATTACTAATTTATTAGTAACAAAAGTTCAAGATTGCCTATGATCATCGGTGCCAACAAAGCTAGAGCTGAATCAGCAAAATTGAAGTCTTCTTTTCATCCTTGATCATTAGTAAAAAGTATTACTGATAATATACTATTTCAACCAAATAAATATCTATTAGCAGACAAAAAGACTTAACGATAACAATTATATGATGACTAATCTAAATAGAGAATAATTCTATTAGCAGAGGGAATAAACATGCTTCGATCAAAACGCTCTATTTTTGGCAAAATTTGATGTACTTCTATGCAAAATACCTCGTTGACTTCATTTAATCGAAGTAAAAAAAATGATCAATTCGAAAATTGAACGAAAATAAGGTCATTTGGAATTGGAGGATTGAAGGGACAAAATCCAACAAAGTCCAGGTGTAGGATACAACAAGGCTGGCAGGTACTATTCCAGCTTGGACAAAATAGCACCAACTGCCGCCAACTACTACATAACTCAACCACAACAACACAACAGAAGCCGGCATATTCAAAACAGAATCACTACAAAAACCACTAACACTTTCTCAAACTGCAGGCCTCAATCATACCTGCAAACTCAATGTCAGTGGATTCCCAGTTCTAGATAATGTTAACCCCCCCCCCCCCCCAAAAAAAAAAAGGAGATTGCTATGCTATACTATGCTATGCTGTGCGCAATGCAATGCAATGAAATTCCCCTACAAAAGGATTGCAAGAACTACATTACATTGCACGCCGAATAATGGGGAAAATAATGAACTACTTCTACTTTAAATCTCTACGCCGCCGCAAAACTGTAGGACTCAACTCATTGCCCCAGTATGAGAGCAACCTTCTCGGAAGAAACAAGTGAAGAAGCATGGGCAATTAATGGTTCGTAATGATCAGCGCCAGCACCACACCAACCTGACACATTAGGCGAAATTTAGGAACACAAACTTGAAAGCTGATGAGAAAAAGTCTTTCATTTGGCAAGCAAGTAAGAAAAAATCCAATACCTGTTCCTTTCATAAACAAAAAGAAGGGAGGTTCACATATTTCACTCCTTGGACGATGCGGAAGGAAGAAAACACAATTGTCTTCGTCAACCATAGCATCTGATCCATGTGCTTGCACCTGTAATGAATGAGTTGATATAATGAATGAGCTTCAATCTAAACTGAAAGTTGACACCCCATTAGCACCTTTGTCTCAAAATTCATAGGACACTGCTTGCATTAAATGCAATACACAGCCAATGTGATGATACAAAAGGCTATGAAAGTACCAACCAAACAATATAATGCTTTGAAGACATTAAGGCTTTGCTTGGTAGAGTGAAAAAAAATTGAAGAGATAGAAAACTAGGATGAAAAACATAATTTTCTTTCCATAGGTGTGCTTGGTAGGATAGATGAAAAATGGAAAAAAAAAATTCTTTCC
This sequence comes from Gossypium australe, assembly GCA_005393395.2. Lineage (NCBI taxonomy): Eukaryota > Viridiplantae > Streptophyta > Magnoliopsida > Malvales > Malvaceae > Gossypium > Gossypium australe. The sequence goes on along the minus strand of CM016617.1, from coordinate 117,077,179 downwards.
ATCCATTGTTTGGTAGAAGCGAAAAATGGAAGGAAAGAAAATAAAGCATTTGAAAAATGCATAATTTTGAACTAACATACAATCTCTTTCATTTTCTCTCCTCTCATCATTCCAATTTGGAATGATTGATTTTTATGAATTAGGATAGAAAATGGTCATCTTTCTTATTTTCTTTCCTCTCATTTTTCTTCCCAACCAAGCACAATCCAACTTTATTTTCTTCCCACTTTTCCTTTCTTTCTTCCCATGCTTCCACTTTTCCCACCCAACCAAGCAAATCAGAAAAATCCAAACAACCATATACTTATATAAACCAAGCTTCAAACTTACTACATATATCTCTCGATTGAACTCCGTTGCAAGACATTCGATGGCAATGTCATCCCCGAATGCAGCAGCCCGACCTTCTCTATTCTCATCTACAGATAATAAACCCTCCTCAGTATATTGCAAAGTGACGATATCATATTCATCATCAGGTGAACCAGATATCGACATGTATTTGGCCCAGCTCGAGCCATCATTCACAGGAATACATCTCTCTTTGTAAATAGATTCGGCTACCAATTCTCTTCAACCAGACAAGAAAACATATCAAACAAAGCATTGATAAAATAATTCCAAATAAACATTTCCAAGGTAAACTTAACGCTGTAAAATATACACTGCAGCTAGTTATGAGAGTTTTTTTTTTTTTTTTTTTTTTTTGCTTTTTCGTTCAAAGACAGATGTAAATAGTATATATTAACATAAATCTCCTAGCCTATGATCAACATTAAACTTTCACTATGAAAAGATTAAATTTAAAAAAAAAAATCTCGTTCTAACTTTTCCTACATTTTTCCTGGGAAAAAAATGTAAATAGATCTCAACCAGAAACTAGAATCAGACAAATAGATCCAAGATTAGAAAAGAAAAGAAACGAAAAAAAAGAACCTTTGCATTCCGAGCTGAACGAGCTCTTCAATGGCAGAGTCCAAGGCAACGCGCTCATCCTTTTTGGCTAACAACTTAACTTCTTGAACCACATGAACCCCCCACCCGTTTCTCAGATCTGGAGAGTACATATTCTTAATCACCTCATTTATTATCTGCCTCTCTTCTTCTTTAGCAGATCCAAGATCCACCAAGAACCGCTTCACCGTCCGCTTCCTCAAATCACGCGCGTCGACCTCACGCGCCATGGCCTTTTGCGAGGCTGTGAACAGGCAGTTCCCGTCCGTGGACACATCGCCTCCATGCGACAGCCTGAACACCACCGAGGACCCGTGCTCGCTAGGGTGCTTCCAAAGCACCCCCTTGGCGTGAAGCTTCGAGAGATGCCGTCTCTGTTGGTCCTCTAGGCCAATCACGTCGTCCCAGGTAGTGCCGGCTGCCGCCGTGAGGGTCTGGTCAACTAGATCAACGGCTTCAAGAGTGGCGGCGTTAGGCTCCCTCCAAGTGACCGTCGGAGAAGACGTTTGAAATGTCTCCGCAACGGCGGTTGGATCGCAGAGAAGTTTCCCCATTTTACAAATGTTGACTTTCCTTCCTACCCTTCTTTATAACTGTTTTTTCTCCTTTCTTTTGAATATCTATCTAAGCTTTTTCTTTTCCTTCTCTTTCTCTTCTTCTTCGAGGAGAAGAGTTACAGAGAGGAGAGAGAGAGAGAGTTTAGGGTTAACGGATAGATGTACGACGCGGGAGAGAAATGATGGCACGTGGATAAATCAGGGAGATTTAGGGATTCAAGGCGAGTGGTCTCTGACCGAGCTGAGAGGCATGCTGACGTCAGCTTCTGGACCCTTCACCAATCTCCACCAAACCTAAGCCTGGCATTTTCTTCATTTTACTTGTAATAATAATTTTTTTGAAATTTTGCATTAATTTCCAAGGAAGTTGTGGTTTAGAATTTTTATTCGATTCTTTTTCCCAATTAGAAGAGATACCTTGGAAATACTCAACTCAAGGCGTGTCCCTTTTTTTAATTTTTATGGAACTAATAAAAAAATTTATCCTTCATTTTTCTCCAACGGTAAAGTAGAATTTAATCATCTTAATCCTTGAAGATTCGTTTGTTTTTTATGGTCTCTTCCCGTTAAGGCTTAATCATGTCAGCAAAAGTTGGGCATGTCAAAGTCTAATTATATACCAGAAAAAAAAAATAGTTAGCAGTCAGGATGAGGCTGAAAAGATTGTTTTGGTCAACTTTGAAGCGTTGAGTTCATCATCAATGTTCTTTCCTTTGTCAGCGCCTAATGACATCAACTTGCTTTTCTCAAACTGAACACAACCTTGTTACATTAGTGTTCTTCAAAATTTTGATAATGTTCATCATTGCTTTCCAAGAGTAATTTTAAATGGATAAAATAGTTTATTTTAGATATAATCATACTTAGAAAGTAATTTTATCCAAAACCTCAAAATTTTCACTTTTTGGTTTGCTTATCTATTATTTTTTTAAAATTCAAAATCACTTTTAAATCTCAATGGTACCTAAGTTGAGGTGTAAAAGAAAACAGAATCAAAAATTTTGAAGATTCGAGTTGTTGCCACCATAAAAAAAGAACAAGATTTGAATTTTGTAGAAAAAAAAAAGCTAACAAATGAGTAAATTTTATTACTTCTTAAGTAATAATATATACAAAGCATAATATCTTATATATAAACTTAAGTTATTTGGGTCGAATAAGTGTTATCCCAATTGGCATTAACATTATTGTCAATGCAAAAGAACCTAGGTTCGAGCACGCTGAGCTGTATTTATCATTATATTTAAGGGTTGGATAGAAGTTATGGACAATTAGATATTGTATCAAAAGAAAAAAAAAACTTAAGTTATTTGGAAATAAGGAAACAACTATTTCTTTACCTTCAAGCAATTGACTTAATCATTGTTGTAGCTTATTACATCACATGTTGTTATTGGTTACTAGTTTATTGAGAAATTGTTAAGTGGTTACTAATTAGTTGTATCAGTTAACTAATTAGTTTAGTCCATTACAGTATTACCCTTTGATTGTAAATAGACATAGTTAATGATGTAATTAGTAATTTTCGACAATTTTTTAAAAGTAGAGGTTTTTTATTCTCTTGTCTTCTTCTTATTGGTTCCTGTTTCAATTCTTTGTATTTCTTCTTTTTCTTTTCTAGTTTCAAGTAAAAACTTCAACATGGTATCAGAGTTTTTCTGGTGATCAGCATTCTCTCTTTCAAACAAAGATGATGGAATATGTTACTCTACTAACAGAACAAATTGCTACAATGTGATTGATGCAATGTTCAGACTTGCTTAAACATTCACTAATAAAAAAGGTGAATGTTACGTTGGATGAGAAGAACTTTCTTCTTTGAAAACAACAAACCTTGTTCATAGTTAAAAGCCATCGCTCAAAGAAGCTTCTTGATGGATCTATGGTGGTGCCTTAAAAAATGATGGTCAACATTTCTGATCAATAAGTGGAAAACAAAGCTCATGTCGTGTATGTTCAACAATATTGTGCATTAGCTTCATGGTTGCTTTCAATGGTGAGTCCTCACTTACTACCTTAATTAGTTGGATCAGAAACCTCCTCAGCTATATGGAGCACTCTGATAAAACTGTTTGTTACTCATTCCATTACAAAGGTAATGCACTTGCATTACAAGTTGTGTGCCTTATAAATGGTGATTTGAACATGAGAAAGTACATCTCACAAATCAAAGAGGTATGCGACACTTTGGCAGCTTATGGTAATTAGATTTCTAGAGGTGGAGCATATAGTTATGGCTTTGATGGGTTATCGATATAGTATGAACCCTTTGTGGTGGTTATAATTGTCAATCATGAGTCATTCTTTCTTGATAGCGTGGTAACGATGCTTCTTGATGCAAAATCGAGGCAGCAGAATGCCATTCATTTACTTATCAATACAAATGCAACACATCTCCATGTGTCTAAGTCAAGGAATGTTAATGCTTTAGGATCGAGCAATTATATTGTTGGTTTTGCTTTAAGGCAATTTGGTCCAAACCATTTTTTTGCTAGGAGAAGCCATGGTCATTTGTAGATGTAGTGCCAACTATGTAGAAATATTGGACATCTTGTTGATCATTGTTTTCATCGCTATGATTAGTCTTTTCCCGGTGTCACAACAACTAGCTACAAGCCTTCATTACCTCGCCCTGAGCGTTCTTTTGTCAACATGTGTCCTTTTACTCCTTATGAAAGTTAGGTTACTTCTCAACAATTTTTTTTATAGTTCATCCTTATATTAAATTGTTGTGAATGGTGATACTTCTTCCAATACATCCTCTCCAAGTGTCCCCAATGTTGAAGGATCAATTTCTCCACTCACCAACACACGAGGTAAATGCTTTTATGTTAGGCCTAACAATTTCTTCTAATTTTTGGTTTGTTGATTCTTGTGCTACTCATCACTTTACAAACGATTGAAAGCATCTTGTGCCTAGTAAAGAATACACAGGTATTGGTATGGTCACTATTAATAGTAGTCAATTATATATAAATCATATTAGCATGCTTTATTAGTCTCTCCCACTAAATTTTTTCAACTTAATAATCTCCTCCATGTTCCACATATGCCTAAAAATCTAATTAATATCTCCAAGTTTGCTAAAGATAATTGAGTATTCTTTGAATTTCATGCAAATTGTTGCTTGGTAAAGGATGAGTAGATTAGTCAAATTTTGCTTGAGGGAGTCGAGAAGGAAGGGATTTATTAGTTCGACCTGAGCACTAATCGTGAGTTATTTGACTATTCACAAAGGGACTCTACTATGGTGGATTTACTTGATGATAGTGCACATTCTAATAATGCCAATTTGTATTATCTTTAGTATAGGAAGCTATGACATCTAGCTTATGATTCTTTGTCCAAAGTAATGAAAATTTACAATGCAAAGCTTCATTCTAATGAAAATAATCTATTTATTTTTCTTGTCAAATGGGAAAAAGCCATCAACTTCTATTTTCCCCTTCTAGCACAATTTATTCATATAATTTTGATCTTGTATATATTTATTTGTGGGGCCCTACACATGTTTTGTCTAATGGTTATAATTACTACATTTCTTTTATTGATGCATGCACATGTTATACATTTTCATACTTGTTGAAAGTCAAGTTTGAAGCTTTTATAGCTTTTTCTCTGTTTCATAAACTTGCTCAAATTCAATTTGGTTGCACAATTAAGGAGTTGCAAGGTGACCAGGGAGGTGAATACCAAACTATTTAATCAATGCTTGCTTTGCATGGTACCAAGCATAGATTATCATGCCCTTACATATTTCAACAAATGACGTTGTTGAGTGTAAACACGAAAATTTGGTTGAAGTTGGATTGACACTTTTAGCTCAAGCTTCCATGCCACTTAAGTTTTGGTTTGATGCTTTTGTTAGTGTAGTTTATTTTATTAATATATTGCCTACTCGTGTAATTAGTGGCATTTCTCCATACGGGACACTTTATCATAGGCAACCAAACTAGACTTTTATGAAGATATTTGGATGCAAGTTTTTTTCCTTGTCTTAAGCCTTTTCGAAGTAATAAGTTGGCCTTTAGATCTAAGCTTTGCACTTTCTTGGGCTACAGACCTTAGCAACACCTTATAGTTTGAGTCATCTACATAACCAATACAGTGTACAATTGAACCCATCTATGTTAAGCTTGCACCAACCTACTGGCAGCCTTTCCATTTAATTGCTTTGCATACATAATGACATGTTAGAGCATGGTTGCTATTGGCACCTACCAAGGCTCTTTTAACCTCATCTCTCAATCTCTTACTTTTTTTCTAGTATCCCCTTTGTACCCAGATAGTTTTCATTAAAAATCTTCTGATTCCTCCTGATCCACAGATGACACCAAAGAGCAAATCCCAGTCTTCTTCCTCCTTAGCAAAATAAAAAGGGTTCCCATAGTTAAAAATTCTCTTAACCAATCCTTCACAATCATCATCCAGAAGGTTCTTGCCGCAAAGCATTCGTGCAAGACATGACTTGTATCTTCAATAAAATTATCATAAAAAACATGATAAACGTAGTTGGTGAGGTGCCTCCTCAATCTTTCTCCATTAGTTAAAAGTTTTTGGCGACACACAAGCCTGAAGAAGATTTTAATATGTTGAGGCCCCAATTAGAGGTGCTCATGCGCCGAGTTGAGCTGGATTTAACTAAAATTTTAGGCCCATTTACTAGGCCCGGCCTGAAAAATAGGCCTAAAATTTTGCCCAAGCCCGACCCAGATAAAAATGCTAAAACCCGGTCCCAACTCGGCCCGCCTATATTAATTTTTATATTATTTTTATATAATTTTTAAATATATATAATACATCAAAAATACTAAAAACATCAAAATAAATATTTCCCAACATTAAATATATATATATAATTTTAAAAAAATGTAGACCTAACTAACATTAAGATAAATGCAACTTAACAAGCAAATACCTCTAAAATAATAACAAAATTAACAAATGCCTTTAAAATAATAACAAAATTAACAATAAAGTAAGTTTTATACAATATCCAAACAATAACGGTAAAATAATAGTAACATAATAGTAAAATGGTAGCAAAATAGGGAGAAAACAATAAGAAAATAACATTCAAAAACAAAAAAACGAGCATATTTTTTTGTCCTTTAGTGAATTCAGGTCGAGCTGGGCCCGAGCAAAAAATGCCTTACCCGAGGCCCGACCCGTTTTTTAAACGGGCCTTATTTTTTTGTCCAAGCCCATTTTTTGGCTTATATTTTTGCCCAAACCCTCCCACATTTCGGGCGGGCCTTTGAGCCGGGCCAGGTGGCTCGACCCATGATCAGGTCTAGCCCCAATGTCCATCATTAACACTTCTCGATCCTAATTATATTTCTTCATAAGCCGATTTTACTCTAATTTAATTACTTTTTTCTTTTAACTTGCATTTAAATTAACTTTAAATTTTAGTCTTAATATTTTTTTTTTTACTTTTACTTTATATTAATATGTATCAACTTAATCTTTTTGTTTTGAAAGTGTAACAATTAATTTTTCTTATCTATACTATATTAAAAATTCTTATTGGAATAGTGTTACGAGTTAACTAGACACATAATTCAGTTGGAGAAAAGATAAATAAGCCACTTTAATAAAACAAATTAATACATTAATAGGGTAATATAAACATATTATACATCAGCCAAAGTTAACACTTTTTTATCTATTTTTGGATGACTTAACAAACAATGCAAGTTTAAGAATTAAAAGAGGTGAAAAATTAAATAAAGAGCTAAAATAATTTTTTTTCTATAAAGTTGAAGAGCCAAATAAGTCGTGTCTATTTTTAATATTTTGTTCTTAAAAATAAAGAATAAACAACTCTCTTACAATGTATTTCAAAAACATTTTAAATATAATTTAGCAAAAGAAATACTAAAAATATCCAATACAAGATGTTCTGGGTTTGAATTCGCTGACTTAAATTTCGAATTAAATAATTTTTATTTAATATAAAATAATTATTTTAACATTTGTAATAATAAAATATAGCAAATTAAATTTGAGTGGGGACATAAAATATTTTTTGAATATGGGCTGGGCCCACAGCTCCAATAACAGGCAAGACCAATCCCTAAAATCCTAAAAAAATCTAAACGTAACACGTGTTTGGTTCGTTAAGGCGCCTCCCCATAAACACCAAAACAAAAACGTGCATGACAATGAAATTAGGAATTTGTGATCACATTTGATGACTTTCTTGTAAAATCTTTAACTTTTTTGTTTTTAAGAATTATTCATCCCTGGCTAATATTTGGAGTTTTAATATGGGTTTGATTGAATTACATTATAGTGGGTTGTTATATATAGCTAGAAGTGTTTATAGATTGAGTTAGTTGGATTTAGTTGAGTTTCGGAAACATTCAAGCTCAAACTTGGTTAGACTTATTCAGAAAATTTTTATTCGGTTTAAAAATGATAAAATATATTTTTATATTAATGTTTATATATTTTTATAATTAAATTTACATAAAAATATTTTGAAAAAACATTTTATTTATATTCAGGCTGAATTGAACTAGTTTATGGATAATCCAACTTAGATCGTGTAAGTCATCCGATTTATAAACAACCCTAATTTTTTTTCTTAGCAAAAAGAGCTCTAATTGCAAGAGAATATATGTATTCAATTTTTTTTTAATTTTTAATAAAAATATTTTAATGTTATATGATTAATGCAAGTAATTATTATTATTAAAAGATAAGCTACCCTTCTCAAAGCCAAAAATGCTGGTTAAGGAGGATGCCAATGGAGCACGTATTTTTCCTTTCTTGTGCCCTTTTGCGGACGTAGTTTGGTGAGCATAAGCTTTTAGCTACCGTTCCAATGTGTCTAGGTATTCAACTATTCATCATCATTTGAAAGGTAAGCAAAGATAGATTTGTCAACTTAATTGAAAAGCTCAAAATTCATGCTTGTTTGAGGGTAAAATTTGTGGTCCAATTTGATCTAGAACATCAAATTCTTTTAGAAAAAAGCATGCATGCTGAGAAATCAAACAAGCAGTTAGAGACTACTATAAGTTAGATACCTCAGATTATGTGATCAAAATTAATTTCGATGTAGCCTTCATTATGGTTAACATTACTCCAATTACTAGGGATTCTAATGGATTAATTGTTGCTTATCAACAATAAAGGTGGGTGAAGCTTTAGCCTTAAAGAATGGTGTGCTATCATTTATAAAATATTTATTATTTCAAATGTATTGGGTTAAATGCGAATTTTCAAGTTTTTGTACAATGTTTCTCTAATCAAGTTTGATTTAGAAAAGTTTGTATAAAGCATAAGTCAAACTAAATAAGATAAAGAATTCGATCCATATATTAATATGTGAAAAAATTGAATAATAAGATTTTTATAACTATACATTTGTTGGGTATAGTTAAGCAAATGTGGGAAGTTTTTAATTTGGATACTTTTATAATATAGATTGATATCGTATAAAAACATTTTAATTAATTATTTGTAACTTACTTCTCATTGTATTTGAAGCATTTATATTAATATATGCATATTTAGTTAGAAGGATGAATCTGCATAACTTAAATGGTTACTTGGTCTCAGTTTTTCAGTAGATTGTATAGATAAATTAATATATTGTATAAACAGCGTCAAAAGGTTGAGATGGCCGAGTTGGTCTAAGGCGCCAGATTTTGGTTCTGGTCCGAAAGGGCGTGGTTTCAAAACCCGCTCTCAACATTTGGTAATCAGATAAATATGGGCATAACAAAGTCCACTCCTTATTAGGAGCTTAGGCCTGCAAACATAGCCCAATCCCAGATCTATTAATTGCTCTCCATACATAATGCTTTTATTTTTATTTTTATTTTTATTTTTATTTTTCTATGTACAAATATATTGGCTATGTTATAAAAAAAATATGTACTTGTATGTATAACTGTTATATTTTATGTAATGGATTTCGCGAATTTTATATGCGGATTTGATTTTGTGTATATATATATATTTTTTTTTTTGTTTTTTTATTTTTTTATTTTAAAAAATAAATTTCATATTCTAATAATTGAACATTAAAAGAAATATTTGATAAATAAAGATAAAAATTTGTTTTAATAATAAAAATATGAAAATCATGTTAGGTTTTTTTTACTTCATTATTGCAAAATTTTATATTATTTACGGTAAATTATATGTGTTGTTCCTGAACTTTGGTCAAAATTACATTTCGACTACTAAACTTTTAAAACTACATAATATCAATTAATGCTATTAAATTGTTACATTTTTGTCACTCATCCATTATCTCTCGTTAATGACGCATTAATTTAAAGGGTTAATAACCAATTTGATCCTTGAAATGTCAATAAAATATATTTTGATATTTCAAATATTTTTTTAATAATTATTTTAAAAAGTTTTTAAAAATATTAAAATAAATTAAAATTATTTGAAAATATAAAATGTATTATAAACAATTATTGCAAAATTTTATAATGATATTATAATTAATATTAAATAAAAATAGTTATATTAAAATAAAATAACCCCACCTCTCTCCCCTCCCCCAACGCCACCGTCTCTCCCCTCTACTGTCCTATTTAAGATGTTAAGATAAATTTATGGGTAATTAAAAAAATCTAACCGGAGATTTGAACCACCAACCTAAGACGGACATATAGGCAACTTACTTGCACATATGGTATTGCTTGGGTTATGTAGCTCACATGGTACAATACTTGCAAGTATGTTGATTATATTTTTTAGTTTAGTTATTTGAATCCTTGCGCGCACAAATAACCTGAATAATTAATTCTATGATTATACTTACGTAAATATCAAATTAATTTAAAATTTTACAAACATGACCAATATAATTATATTACTAAATCTAGAAAATTTATAAAACTAATTTAGATTTCCCTACTTATATGCATTATATATGCAAAGTTCTGCTTCAATAACAAAAGTCATGTTGATTATAGTAAAAAAAAAAAAAAATTCAAATTCTAGATTAAGGTATTCAAAATGTGTTGTATTTACCAAATTTGAATTCAACTTTTTTTAACATGATAGCTAAAAAAATATTTTAAATGTGAATTCAACTTTTTTTTCTACATGGTACCCATTCTTTTTACTTCAATATTAATTCATCAGTTTATTTTATTTCATTTTATTTATTTTTCTTTTTCATTTTTTTTCAACTTCTCCAAAATAAAATGAGTTCAAAAATTTTCAATTTAATTTGAATCAATGTTTTTCCCCTTTTCTATAGAGCACTACTTCCACATAATACTAGAATTAATTATATTCTGTTCGCTAAACATGTAACATTTCAAAATTTAGTGGTGTCGGAAAATATGGTTTTGAGACCCTATTTTCGTAAATTGAGTCTATAAATATTAAATATAAATATTTACGGAATTAGTATATTGATGAATTGAAATTTGATTAAGTGATTCTACCGAAATTATGAGTAATTAAGGCTTAAGGGCTAAATTGTAAAAGTTTAATCACTATAAAATTTTAATTAGGAAATAGATTAAGGATCTAAATAGAAATTATCCGAGGGTTAAAAGGGTAAATAAACTAATGTTTTTTTTATATAGATAGTGGGACGTAATGATGATATCTATTATGCCTAATTTATAATTAAATTAAACTAAATATGTTTTAATAATTAATTAAGCTTACTTAATTAAGTTAATTAGTTTACTAATTATACTATATATATATGTTAGGTGGGATGAAAGCTTATCATCTTTCTCCCAACAGAAACCACCATTGAAGCAAAGAAAAAAATTTCAGGGTTTTCGTCAGGCTTTATTATAGGTAATACAATATAACCCTTTTATTTTAATCTTTATAGATTTGAGGTCATGGGAGCTTGATTTAGCTAGTCCATGTACCAATTTGTGAAATTGCTAAAGTTTTAGAAAGTTACTATTATTGATTTCTTGAAGAATTAGGTGTGAATTTCATAGAAATTAAGCTTAATTTAAGAAAAAGGACTAAATTGTAAAGCTTAATTGTTGATTTCATACATTAGGAAACAAATTGAATGAAACACAAAACAAATTGATTTCGTACAATGTCGTAACATCATCCTTCGTAATGTCATGACATTGAGTAGATAAAGAGTGATGTCACGACATCATCCTTCGTAACATCGCAACATTGAACTACAATGTCGTGACATCATCCTTCGAAACGTTGCAACATTGTGCAGGTAGAGCGACATCGTGACGTCAGGTAAACAATGTTGCAACATTAAACAATGTCTCAACATCATGCACCATAGTGTCTCCTATTGTACTATGTGTTGGGATGTCAGTACGCCTCGTGGCTTAATAAAAAATTATTTTGGAGATCACAAGCTTTGGACCCATGTACGAGGAACAATCTAGGTTGATAAAGGTTGAAAGTAAACTTTAAATGATTTGAAAAACAAATATTGGTATGAGTTTGAAGCCTCTATTGATGTCGCAAACTTCAGCTGCAACAAAAATGTTTTGGACTGTAACACCCCGATTAACATATTTTTGTTTTTGTTAAATTTGACAAATATGTATTTGTTTCTATGGCTAAGTGTTCTAATTGTGTGTTTGAGGTCTTGGGTTCAAGTTCCACTTTTGGCAATTCTGTTATTTTTTATCCTAACCTTATCCCTGCTGGGTAGGCTTATGTAATATTCTTTGTAAACTCATATCAGAATGAGCTTGTTGGTTTGAGTGGTAAAGAGTTAGCTTCTTGGAGGTTTTGTGTTCAAATCCTTGTGTGAGCAAGGGTGATAATTTTTGTTTCAGTTGGCTGAGAGAGTTTGGATGAAATTGAAATTAGAGAAACGAGAAATGTTTGTTAAAGGAAGAAACTTGAATCATCTACAACTCTAAAAAAACATGAAAAGAAAGTAAAAATCACTTCAACTCTTAAATTCACAAACTTTTTTTTCAAAGTAAGAAAAAAAATTCAATATTCTAAGGTCCCTATTTTTAGGTTACAAATAGTGAAAAAATATGGAAGAAAAAATAATTAAAAAAATCTTAAAATAAAGATAAGAGATAAAAACCAATTTAAAAAAAAGATAAAAAAATTTTAAATGGATATAAAATGAGGATGTAAATATCCCCGTTATCTATAAGTTTCCTTATTCAAGTTGCCTTCTCTCATTAATTGTATGTGGACATAATTTTACTTAGTGTAGAAGCAATCAATGTGAGCTGTACTTGCTGGATTTCGTGCCTTAAGTGTAGTTTATCCCTTTATAAACTTGTAACTTTTTTAAATAGATTGGTTAATGAAATATTTCATGGATTACATTAATATACTTTGTATAATTTTCTCAATGTAGTTTTTGCATGCAAAGCAAAATAGAAGCAAATATTGACTCATTGGTTGTCTAATGTTTAAACTAATACTAAGCGGTATTACATGGTTGGATCGTAATACTAAAATATAACTTATATTAGTAGATGAACCTAAATATGTCTTCAATCTAATCAGAAATGAGCAAACCGATTGAAAGACTAATATTTTGTTTATCAAGTTTACTTGAGGAGATGATTTATCTTAGGCATTAGAGTAGATGATTCCCAGAAGATAGAGACATTGATGTGATTGACTTGACTAATAGTACATCGGACCATATCTAAGAAGAATAGATCCTGAATCTGTTTATGGATTTATTTACTGAGTGGATGAGTTATGTATGTGTGACTCGTATACTTTGATGTAAGTAAAAGCTTGAGTTCAAATAGATAATGAATTAAAAGTTGGTGTGTTGGGTATACTACTTTTGTAGTATGTAGCATCATTCACAACGTGGAATTCATATCCTGAGATATGGGTAAATGAGAAGTAAACGTGGCTACAAGTCGTTCGTTATTGCGATGAATAACTTGATTACTATTTGATAGTAGTTGACTTTTCATGAAGGAAGATGTAATAGCTAACATGAGATAAAATATGATCATATTGGGAGAATGGATTTATCTCAAAGAGATTAAGGATATTTTATGAAGGTAACACACTTATGACAAGGTTATTGGGCGAGCACTGATCGAGTTGCTTTCGCAATGATATGCCATTAGGGAGAGCTCAGTCATGATATTATAGTGGAATGACTTCGTGACTAAACGAGTTTATAATTAATGGGCAAAAAGCTGGAACTTAATTATAAATCATTTGAGCCCTAATTGCATATATCCAATCGATCCCTCTGCTATCTTGTTGAAATTGGAAATGAATTGCATGTTGAATCAGATGAATAAAAATGGACAGAAATGGTAAAGTTAGAGGGGAAACATTTGGAAATGAATGTGGTTTTCTCTAAATGGATATGACCTGGAAATTGAATTTATGGTTTTTTAATTATTATTTAATCAAGTGATTAAATAATTGAAGTTCAAAAATGGAAATAAATTTATTGGTCATGGTAAACTCATTGAATGTAGAAATATTAAATATATTTTCTCATAGATTCTTTTATGGTAAAGTTGTCATAATTTTAACAGGATTATAATTGGGTTGAGAAAATTATTTAATTGAGAAATTAATTAATTTAAATTAATTTAAAATGTTTATTTTGGGAACTAGAAAAACAAATATCGAGTTGGATTGAATTATAAAGTACTGGGTTAAAATTTCAAGAAGTACTTGTAATTGGACCTGATATGGGAGAGGCCCAAAAGCCCCTAATGTTTAATGCTAGGTACGACAAACCCTAGTTTGTTTAACTAGGGTTGTCACCCCACCTAATCCTAGTCAGACTAGGAGTTCGTTTTTCTATTGAAATAAACTTTTATAATTTAACAAGGGTTTCACCTTTTTTCCCTATAAATAGATGACACTGGTAGGGCTAAATCCAAAACTTTGAGATATTGTTATTCTACCCGAAAATTGTGAGATTTGTTATTCTACTCGTAAATTTTATTTTTCAAAATAATAATTCTATCTATTTCCATTAAAGAGAGATTTGTTTTCCCATTGAAAGTAAAGTAATACTTTTTGGTTCTGTGTTTGATTCAAATTTGTTCAAGCCCACACTCGAAGTAGTTCATGGTACGAAAATAGTAGATAAGGCCATTTGGTTGAAAGTCGGGAACGGCAAGGATCCGTCTAGCTGAAAACACATGTGCGATTTTGGTAAAGGGTTTATTATTATAAATATCATAAACTGACTCAGTTTTCAAAATTTTAATATTTCACTGTGTAAGAAAATCGTTTTTGAACCATATTTTTTTCGACAACACTTCCTTGTAAAATGGGCTACCACAATTTTGTTTTGTTTTCTTTAGGCTTGTTAGGAGTTAATCCACAAAGTCTATGAGCTTTATTTCACTAATTGGATCAATCAAGGCTTTTTTTTCTATTTCAATCCAACAAGAGCATGGCCAAAAGTGGTAGTTCCCTAAAGAGGAAAAATTTTCAAAACTTAGAAATTGGTCAAACAAAAGTCAAACTTGGACTTCTCAATGTCATGGTCATCATGAGCCTCATTCAAGCTAGTAGAAATAAATTTTTGAACATAAGAATTATTTGGTTCTCAATTGTCTCGCCTTGCTTCTCATAATCGGCCCATTAGACAAAGTAATGTTTTGTGGTGTCGATCCATGACTCATGAGGTTTGTATCGGTGCCTTTTCCAACTTCTCTATCTAGGCCACTTGTTCTTTTTCCATAATTCTAATTCTTTGTCGTGTGTTGTACCGATGATAAATATGTTGGTTACCACTTGATTCTAGTGTAACAACTGTAGGTGAATCTCGCCATGACCATTAATTATGGATTAGAACCATGTGATGATGAAAAAGCATGCCTTGTTAATGCATATATGCTTTAAAGATGCAATAGAAGGACTAAATTGATGCATAATGTATTAATAAATAAGTGCATGAATACATGAATGATTTTAGTTCAAAGATGATTCTATACAAGGAACCTTTATTAATTACATCCCATTTTTCTTTCAAGTTATCTTTTTTTTTTTTTGAAACTTCTCAGACCATGCACGAATTTTCCTATTACCATTTCTTATGAATGTAACTCATACTGCCAAAATAAAAGCCTTTAATTCTTTTGGCAACCAATCCCTAATTAACACCATTCCTATACATGATTCTTGGATGATGCATGAAAAGTAGAAAAGACAAAAAGAAAATAAATGAAGTTAAAGAATCGTTCTTCCTTTGAACTTATTTTGAGCGACATCTAATGGACAAAATTAAGGCATGGATCTATTCAGATGGACTCAAACAATTCACTACATGCGGTTTAGTTCTAGAACGATGCTCAAATTATCCTTATTTTCTCCTACTAAGGCTAGCAAGGCCCCCTTTCCTCAACCACTCTTGGATCATACATAATAGGTTCGATCCAAGGGGATACATCTTCCTTTGCTACTTTACTCTCACTTAATATGACAGAGCGCAAGTATAGAGCTCATATTGTGACAACACATGTGCACATTTAAGGAAGATAATTTTAAATAACAATTTTAGAACACAAAAAATAACAAGCAAATAAGTAAATAAAAAATATTCAATGATGCATGTGAAATATATATAATTCGAAAAAATGTTATTTGCAAAAGTAAAGTGATCATAATTAAGTATCAATTGAACCAATAAATCAAAATTTGAGGCACCACGTAGTTAACTTTAGGTTCGACGCTCAAAATATTTTCTATGGAGTCGCCAAGCTGTCGAAACTATTTTCTTGACATAAAAAAGCTTAACGGTTTTTTGAAAAATCATTAATGTTTTATTTTAAAACACCGAGATTTTAATTAAGAAAACATGAGTCGTCACTGATCTTTTTCACTAGTTGCAATTGGTCTTATGAAATTAACTCTTAATTTTTCTAAAAAACCTTTTAAAATATAATTTTTGGATTTACGTTTGAAAACCAAACTAAAATTGAGTTCGAGAACCGATTACGCGTAGGGAAGATTATACCACCTCTATGACACACAAAATTGACATCTCGTTAATTGTGTGTTGTCATGAGTCTCAAAATTAAAGATTTAAAAACTTATATTTAATTAGGATCCCTAAAAATAATGAAGGAAAATATTTTTATAATTATATTTTTTGAGTGAATCAGTTTTGAAGAGATATATATATATATATATATATACAAATAACATTTACTATTGGATGAAACCTAGAAGTGAAGGAGATTTTGTTATTAATTATAATGATGAAAGGCTAATTTAGCAATACTTCTAAGAAACACTTTTGGGATAAAAAACACTTTTGAGAAAAAAAGCACTTTTCAAACGCAAAATATTGGCCAAACGCATAAGTAAAAATTTTGAGCTTTTGCTGCAACCAAAATCACTTTTGGGTGTCAAATTGCTTTTTACTCTCATTTAAACACACCAACGGTATTTTTTTTATTACTACACACCAACCAAAATCACTTTTTCTCTGATTCTTTCAATTTTTGCAACAGTTCTTTGAACTACTTTCCCAACTTTCCCTTTTTTTGGTTCTTCAACTTTCGCAACAGTTCTTTGAACTATTTTCCCTTCTTTCATTTTCTTTGAACAGAAGTCTGATTTGTGAAGTAGTAGTGGAAAATGACTTGCCTTTCTTCTTCAAAGATACATCTTTTGATCTTTATTCCTTTAATGTATGCTTTTTTTTTCCTTTTCTATTTTCTCCATGAGAGGTAAATGGCTTTGGTCTCCATCTAAAAATGGGTTTTGTTTAGTCTCCTTCTATTCACTTTGTTGTTCTTAACTCTTGATAAGCTGTATAGGATTTGCTTTTGTGTTCATTGATAGTGTAATGTAAAATAATTTGTTGATGATTCTCTGTCAAATTCCTCGTCGAATGCTTGGCTTTACTACTGGTTTAGATCTATAAATGAATATCAATAGTGAACTTACTTAAGCTATTTAAGAATTCTCTGTCAAATTTCTATAATTTGCTTGTTTGCTTCACTGGCTGAAGAAGCATGTCCACCAAAAGCACGAGCCCAACTAAACTCTCACTTGTATGTTTTTAGATATATGTCCATATACATAATGCTTAACTTGCAAAATACTTATCTAAAAAATTTTGTGAAATTTATGAACAAATGTAAATAGTATTGTCGTATGCAGGGATTATTGATACATACAAACTACATCTAAAGATTATTTATTTATATTTTAAAAACTTTTTGTAATATTGATTTTCAATTTTCTATATGTGATCATATAGATTTATATAATAGATGAAAAGTACTTCGATCGTCGAAGTTAATGGTGAAAAGGTCAAAGCAATGTGGGATAAGAGATTGACAGAAATATCCTTCGATATTTGTATTAAAGAGATACTGAAAGGCAATAGACCTGGTACTCATTTCAAAAAAGAGGGACGACTGAAAATAATGACCAACTTCGAGAATGAAATAGGCAAGGCTTATTCACAAAGACAATTTAAAAATAGGTAAGATGCCTTGAAAAAAGAATGGAAGGCTTGGAAAAAGCTTAGAGGCAAAGATACTGGTCTAGGGTGGAATCCTATAAAAGAAATTGTTGATGCATCAGATGATTGGTGGGAGAGTAAGCTAAAGGTACATTAATAATTATTATCATTTTTTTTCTTATTTATGAGGTTATTGATAATTTCTTATTCAACTATCAATTTAGATGTAGGTTGTGCCTGAAGCACAAAAATTTAGAACTTTGGGTATTAATCCTGAATTTGAAGGGATGTTGGACTAGATGTTTACGGGAATAGTTGCCACCAATGATAAAGCATGGGTACCTTCTTCAGGTACACTCCCTAGTGGATTTTTTGAGTATGTTGACAATGACATACTTGAAGAGAATGAGGAAGAAAATATGATAAATGATGTTCACATTTCAAGTCAAGTGGGACGTGGCTTTGATGGAAACAATAAAAAAAGAAAGAAAAACACCTGAGGTAGGAACTTCACATTTTAAAGTTGGAAGGAAGAAATCCTCAAAGCAAATTGAAAGGGCTACAAGATTGTCTAGTCAAATTGAAAAATTATGCAGTGCAACTGACAATATGAGTCAAGCCAAATCTAGTTTGACTCCTGCTATGGATCCATATGGTATTCCATAAGCAATCAAAGTGCTTAATAGCTTGTCGGAGGAAATTCCAGAAGTTACTCCGCTATACTTTTTCTCATTGAAATTATTAATCAATAAGGACAAATGGACTGTGTTTTTATCAATTAATGCCAAGATTAGAGCTTGGTGGCTTAAGACGAAAATGGTTAAGACGAAAATGGAGGAGAGTTCAAAATTTTATTGTCTTCTAGGGTTTTGAGATATCTATTATGTGCCTTATAAATGTCATTCATGTGTAATCTTTGTTTGACTATTTATATATGTTCTATTTATTTATGTGTAATCTAGTTTAATCAATAGTTGTTTATATTTGGTTTTTGGATATAAAATTTGTTCATAGGTGATGAATATGGTTGACAATTCCAGTGGTGATGGAAGTGATGATGAAAGAGAAAAGAAAGAGATTTTATAACGCATGAAAAGTTTTAACTAGTTATTTCGCGTTGCATATTCTTCTATGCAATTATATTATGAGAAGTATTGAAGCAACCATGTATAGATTCAAAACAGTCAGGTGAGGCATGGATCCAAGAGATCGTTGAAGGTCATGAATCACGTTGCATGATTAATTTTGGGATGTCAAAAATTATATTCACAAGCTTATTGAGAGTTATGGAGACAAGATACAATTTGCAAACTTTAAGACACACATCTTCTCGTGAAATGTTGAGAACTTTTTTGTACATCTTGGGCATCGGTGCAAAATTTTCTCAATATCGAGAAAGATTTCAAAGTTCTGGAGCAACAATAAGTCGATACTTTATAATTGTGCCTAAAAAAGTTTCAAGGATGGCCATTGATATAATTGCACCCGATGATCGTTCTTTTAGCTTAATACCTGAACAAATACATAATGATTTTAGATATATGCCGCATTTTAAGGTAAGAATTTAAAATTATATTATTATTTTAATATTTTTAACTAAAAATATGCATGGGACTAATATGATTATTTGTTTAGGATTGCATATGTGCAATTGATGGTATACATATTGCCGCTATTCTTCCACCAAATGAACAAATTCCCTACATTGGAAGAAAATGTGTCCCGACTCAGAATGTTATGGCAGTAAGATATTTCATTTATTTTTTTTAAAATAATAAAATATAAGTTCTTTAATTGATAATCTTAAAAAATAAACAACTCTTGAATTAATTGTTTATCATATTATGATATGTAGGAAAATATTATCTTATTGATTTTGGATATCCTCAAATGAAAGGTTATCTTGGACCGTATAGATGGCAACAATATCATTTACTTGAATTTTGTAGAGGTAGACCTATATCTAATAAAGAAGAGATATTCAATCATTCACATTCATCATTACGTTGTGTGATTGAACGAACTTTTGGTGTTTTGAAAAAAAAAGGTTATTTTAAGCGATATGCCAAGTTATAATTTTGAAAAGAAAACGATGATCGTTGTTGTTACAATGGCAATATACAATTTTATTTGAAAACATGTCAGTTGAAATGATCATATGATGGAATACAAAAATATTGGTAGGGCATATGAGAATATTATTGATCCAGAAGATGTGCATGATGGAGAAAGTGATGATGATGATAGTGAATCAAAAAATTCAAGTGATTATGAAATGAAATTAACAAGAGATGCTATAGCTTGTAGTTTAATGAATTCACTTTTAAATTATAAATGCTAATGTGAATTTTTAATATTTATATTGGGTATACAATTATTACTCTTTTTTGAAACTGAATTCAAATACATAGAATATTTGAATTTGTCAAGTTTATGTTTTCTATGTGATGTTAATATTTAATATGGTTTATATATTCAAATTACATTTTATAAAAAAATAATACAAATTATTTTAAATATATTTAACTTTACTAATTCATGTATTAATATAATAATAAGTTATAATAATTCTTAGATTTTATTATAAATTAATTTGATGTATTTCATATATAATAACATTAACTTCTTATATAATAATCTCTTCCCTTCCAAAAAAAAAAAAAAAACCGCCACTCTTCCCTCTTATATCCTCTTAACTTCTACCGGGAAAATAAAAGATACCAAAAAATATTTTCTAACCCCATATGTTATAAATGATCAGTGAGGCTCCTTTTCTTTTTGTCTTTAATGGAATATTTCCAATGGAAGTTTCTTTACCGATTTATGTTTAATTTGCTCCTTGCATGCACTGTGTTTCAAAATCAAGATTAAAACATTAAAACTCGAATAAAATATGGTTACTATACCCTTCATTACATCGCAAACGGAGGTTAAACATTATTATAATTACTAGGGATTCTCATGGATAGATTGTTCCTGTGCTTATCAACACTAAAGGTGGGTGAAACTTTAGCCTTAAAGCATATATAAAATATGTATTATTTCAAATACATTGAGTTAAATTCGAATTTTAAGTTTTTATACAATATTTCATCAATCAAGTTTGACTTAAAAAAAAACTTTGTATAAAGCACAAGTCGAACTGAATAAGATAAAGAACTCGATCCATATATTAGTATGTGAAAAAATTAAATATGCATTTGTTGGTGCAGTTAAGCAAATATGAAAGGCTTTTAGTTTTGATACTTTTATAATATAGATTGATATCTTTATTTGTAACTTACTTCTCATTGTATTTGAAGCATTTATATTAATATATGCATATTTATTTAGAAGGATGAATCTGCACATCAGTTTTTCAGAAAATGTTATACCTACAAAATTTAATTTAAAAAGGGTATCAAAAAGTTGAGATGGCCGAGTTGGTCTAAGGCGCCAGATTAAGGTTCTGGTCCGAAAGGGCGTGGGTTCAAATCCCACTCTCAACATTTGGTTTTGTTGTATTTTTACAATCAGACAAATAAGAGCTTAACAAAGCCCATTCCTTATTAGGAGGTTAGGCCTGCAAACTTAGCCCAATCCCAGCTCTATTAATTGCTCTCCGTACATAATGCTTTTATTTTTATTTTTCTATGCAAAAATATATTCGCGTCTTACGTTTGCTTTTTGCTTCTATTCTTTTTTCAACACATCAATAATATATACGTGTTATAAAAAATACGTACACGTGTGATTTTGCATGTGTAATAGTTATATCTTGTATAATGAGTTTTGTGAACTTTACAGTGTACCTCGTGAATTTGATCGTGTATCTATAGAGAACTGAACACATGTGAACCTAAGCTAATTCGTGAACCAGTTTGCAAATCCCAACTCGACAAACTTTGGAAAGGGATAGCTCCACTAAGATTATGTGAGAGGACGTGGAGACTTAGAGTAATTGATTACTAGTCACCTTAACATGTCTCATCCTAAGACATAACATCACCGTCACTGTCAATAGTATCAAATTAGATTTCCACGCCAACAGTCTCTTTCCATCTTTCATTCTTCTTTCCCTTATCTTCTATTCATCTTTTTCTCTTGTTCACCTCACTGGTTAACAATTGGTGTGGTGATCGTAGACATATATAGCACACTCAGATACTAATGATCCTCCAAGTACTTTGATCATGCCAATGATCAAGTTATAGACCCTATTAGTCATAACATCAGAGCAAACATAGATCAGACAGAAAAATTGAACTAGAATCCATTGCATGCTAGTCAACGATATCCCTCGCAAAACCAAACCAACCCATAAAATCAAAACCAAGAAAACCTTTACCGATAAAATCCATACCACTAGTTTTACCAATACTCCCATGGTATTATAACCCCCAGAACTAGCACCATGCTGAAGCATCACCAACGGATTAAGGGTCTCAGCATCATCAGTCTAGTAATCAACAATATCTATACATGCAAGAGAGAATAAGATATATGAGGAGCAAATGCCTTTTCAAAAATAGAGATATGAAGAGCAATATGCATGCTAAGATAATGAAATTTAGTAGATGAGGACATTGATATGGAGGATAAAGATGATAGTTGTAGTAGGCCCAATTTGCCCGGACCCACTAAACCAAAACAAACCAAAATAATAATAATAAATAGTCCAAGTCCATTTGTTTTTTTACAAGCCCAAAATTAAAAGCCCCGACAGGCCCAACAACTTAAAAAATTTCCAGAAAGCCAGAAACTCTAGGGTTTCTAGCGCCGCTGCTCCCATGTGCACTATACTCCTGCTCTAGCACGCATACCACCCGAAGCTCCCCTCCATTGACCAAGCACCATACCTGCAAAAGAAGACCAAAATAGAAAGAAATAAAAAAACAAACAGTAGTAAACCTTTTTGTATTCGGCTATAAAGCCACACAAAAACAGATTGTGACACGGGGGAATATGAATCGAAAAAGAATTCAAAGTTAAAAAAGGTGATTTATTTTCTGTTATGTATTTTATTTTTATTTTAAGTATAGCATAAAAAAAGGAAACTTACCACTCTCGTCGCGCCGTCGCCGTGAGTGAACGTTTGTCGCCCTCGAGGAGAAGCGACCCATCTCTGTCAAAGGAGAAGGCGCGAGAGGGACAACCTAGGCCGAAGCCCTTTTCTTTTCTTTTTATTTTTTCTAAAAAAATATCTAGAAAGGGAACAACCCTATTATCTAGGCCTTTTTTTAAAAAAAAATAAAAATGTAATTTTTTTTACTCAGACCACGGGGGAGCCATGGCCATGGTCGGGTACTAGGCTATGCCCAGAGAGAGAAAACAAAAAAAAAGGGGGGAGACTTCTTTGTATTTTTTAAAAAAACAGTGGCTGAAATGAAGCCTATCAGATTTTTTTTTTGTATTTATACGGGCTCTATACGACGTAGTTTAGGGCAGGCTTTTGAAGCCCTAAAATGACACCATTTCGATACGACTTGTGCGCCGATCCGACCAGCTCTGGAGGATCGCATGTTTTCAACTTTTGGGCTATTTGCATGAGTAGTCCCTCCGCTTTTGCGGCGCGCTTCAATTGGGCCCTACCCTATTTTTTATTTTTAATTTTGTCGTTTATTTTTATTTTTTATTCGATTTGGTCCTCAGGCCAATTAAAAGGGGGTGGACACCTAAAACGGTGTCGTTTCGAGCCAACCCGACCTGCTTGGAGGTTCGCGCGTTTTTCAGATGGTCTATTTGCTTTATGGGTCCTTCTGCATTTTTTAATTTTTTAATCCAATTTTTTCTTATTTTTAATTTATACCCTAGAATTTTATTGTAGTTTTGATTCGGTCCTCTTGGAACTGTGCGTTTTGGTGGGCAGGGAATATTTCCTCATTTGGTCCCCCATGTTATTCGTGCTTTTCAATGTGGTCCCTATTTTATTTTATTCCGATTTATGCCCTGAAATTCCATTTAAGTTTCAATCTAGTCTCTTTTATGTTTATTCATCTATTTTATTATAATTTAGACTCTAAATTTCATTTCAATTTAATACTTTATTCGCTTAATTTCAAGCTTTTATTTTTTTACATGCATATTGTTCTGTTTTATTTTATTTTATTTATTTTTACATTCATTCATTTATCTAGTTCTTTACTCTTCTTGTATTTAGAATTTATATGATTATTTATTCCTTTATTTACACATTTTATTATTATTATTATTATTATTGTTGTTATATTTTTATCTCGTCTTTGCTATTTTATTATTTTTCACATTTTAAAAATATAAACTTAACATTATGTATATCTGATTTACTTACTTATTTATTTATTATTCTATACGCTTTATATACATATTAAAGTTTGTAAGGTTAATATTTTCTTTATAAATATTTGTTGATTCGTGTATTTTCTTACTACTAATATTTACTTATTTATCCATTTGTTTATCATTTGTTTCCTCTTTTTTATATATATGGTTTCATTGTTCCATTCATTTTTAAACATTTTTATGTTACGTTTGTTTGTTTTTATATCATGCATTTCCGTTTTATTGCTTTACTTATTTATCGAGACTTGTTTACTAATATTGTATTCATCTTTGTAATTACATCATTGTTATTATAATATTTTGTCGTATATTGTATATCATTTTAAATATTACATTAATTTTCACCCAAATTCATAAAAAAGAAAATTTTCAAAATAAGGCAATGCTCTGTATTTGGAAACTCAAGAACGTTGTGCCCTAACTTACGGGGTTTCGGTTTTCCTCGTTGGACCCAAATGACCGAATATCCTTTTAGAATTCAAAATTTGTAATATTTCAAATAAAAAAAAATAAAGACAAGCTTATTCTCAAAGGTTCAAGATGTCATGTCCTAACTTACGGGATGTGACATTTTGTTATCGAGATGAGAGGGCCTTTAACGCTTATTTCTATTTATTCAAGCAATTTGTGAGTAAAATTAACATAATACAA
This sequence comes from Gossypium australe, assembly GCA_005393395.2. Classification (NCBI taxonomy): domain Eukaryota; kingdom Viridiplantae; phylum Streptophyta; class Magnoliopsida; order Malvales; family Malvaceae; genus Gossypium; species Gossypium australe. The sequence continues at coordinate 117,052,336 of CM016617.1, read as the reverse complement.
AGAGGGATTGTATCTTAAATTCTTTTCGATCTTTCAGCTTTCGACATTAAGACATTAATTAATCAATTAGGTACCAATTTTGGGCGTAATGAGGGTGCAAATCCTTCCTCGTGCGTAATCGACTCCCAAACCCGTTTTCTGGATTTTTGTAGTCCGAAAAATATTGTTTTAATAAACTAAACCTTTTATTAAAAAGATCAAGTTTCGAGGTGATCCGATCACACCTCATATAAAAAGGATTGGTGGTGACTCCCAATTTTCGTTTTCAAAACAAAAGTCGACCTTTCAAAAAAATGGTTTCGACAGCTTGGCGACTCCACTGGGGAACAAAATAAGAGAGTCAAGCCACGATTTGATTATTTCTTGTCTTTTTGTCGAAAATTGATAATTTGGTTTGAATTTATGATCCTTTCATTACATTTCATTTTTGTTGTCTGCATCATTTTGATATGGTTGCTTTATTGGTTTGAGTCTTTTAATATATCTCCGCATATTGCATCGCATAATTGGTCGATTTTACCTTTTTAAGTGGGAGTGAGAAATTATTCCTTTGTGAGGTCTTCACCTCTATATAGGATAGCGGATCACTTTCGAGATACATCCGTACCTACGTCTTCGTGAGATTTTCATCTCCGTATAGCCATAGGGAAATGTATTCCCCTGAACTGAACTCGGTCCGTATGAGCCTATAATGGGTGAAGATCGAGGAATCTGCTAGTTCAGGTACCATTACTTTAAAACCAATCCACATATATTGAGCCTTAAGACCCTACCCTAGGAAGAACCGCACTGAATCCCTAGTGGTCACCCAAATAGGTGCTTTATTTATTATTTCTTGCTTACTTTAGCCTTGTACAAAATATACTGACTTGTTTTGTTTTGCTTTGACTGTGATTGCATGACATTTTCATCATAAAAAGGGTGTTGATTCATGTTCGATTACTAAATGGAGAGTTTGCCATGGAAAAAAAATTTTTTGATCAAGTGGAAGATAATGCGGCTGTCCGAATATGGTCCGAGAAAATGCAACTGGAGAAAGGTGATAGTCTAATGGAGGGGTACGTATCAGAATTGTAGGATTTCCCTCGTATCAGCATGACCCAGAACAATCTCTAAGAATTGAAAGAGATATGGGTCCAATGGGATGATGAAATCAAGCAGCTATTTTACTGTAATTATGATGATTGTCCCTGTCTACTCGATATCGAAGTGGACGAGCACTTGTTTCGAGCTCTGGCTCAAATTTGGAATCCGCCTACAGCTGCTTTGTCTTTGGAAAGGTAGATTTGGTACCTACTATGAAGGAGTATACCACTTTGCTTCGATGCCCAAGGATTCAAGCTAACAAGGCCTACTCTAGAGCCGCCAATATCTTGATTTTCCTAAAAAAGCTAATGAACATCACGGGGATAAGTGAGCAATGGGTCGCGGCCTGGATCAAGTAAAAAAGAAAAAACAAATATAACCATTGAGAAAGTTTGCGAGATCTGATTTTGGCGCATCCGAACACAAAGAAAAGGTCGATATCTTCGTCTTAAGTATATACGGGTTAGTAATTTCCCTAAAGCACTAGGGCAAGTAGATGAGGCAGTTTCAGACTTGTTTGACCGGCTTGATAAAGGGGTCACACCTATCCCAGCAATTGGCCGAAACTTTCAGATCTTTGAATGCATACCGAAGAAGAGGTGAATGTAGATTCTTCGAGTGTGCGCAACTTCTGTTAGCATGGTTCCATAATCACTTTTGGAAGGTAAAGAAGGTTTCTTATTGAGTATTCTCTGAGAACTACTCTCTATTGAAAGAATTAGTGGCTCAAATACAAGAGGTGCCCAATCATCTGCAAACCCTAGCAGTTCAGGATGACATGCTAAGTTTGAAGCGAATTAGAATCGGATCGGGGTTAGGAGGTAGTTTGGCTTCTTAGAGAGATTATGGCTTTGAGTATTAGGGCAAAGCTGTATATGTAATCCGTTTTATGTAAAGAAATTTGTTTTCTAGTAAAGTTGTTCTAGTAAAATTGAATCAGAGTCAATGCCTCTTTTTGCATTCATTTCATGCATTTGCATTACATTGCATCATATGCATTAAATTTCACGAAAAGACCCTAATTAATCAAAATTATTTCAGTTAATCTGGAAACCAACAAGAGCCAACCAACCGAATATCGCTACAATACTCGCGTCAAAACCAAAGGAATGGACCAAATATTGGAAAGGCTAGAACAGATTCAAAAAGAGATGCAAGACTAGTTGCAAACGCAACTATAAGAACAGTTAGCAAAAGTACAACAGGATATGAGGGATCAGATACTGGAATTCCAAAGAAGTATGATAAGCCAATTGACGCAGTTGATGGCTGGAGGACTCGAAAAAGGGAAGAGCACCATGGTCAACTCAGGGATGATAGTGAAGACCCCACTTACCTCTGCGGTTTACCCCGATAAACATCTAAACACAACCAGATGTGTACTCACAAAGAGTACCCATTACAATTAGACCCCAACAGTATCAAGCCGGTACCTCGGCACCAATGAACTACCAAACAGGCTCAGGTTCTAATCCGGGGGATAATCCAACCAATCATGCTGTTCATGATCTAGATGATATGGCAGAAATGGACAAAGCAAGAGTGGGACTGCCAAAGCAACTTGAGGATCGATGCAGATGGTTAGAAGAAAAATTCAGAGCAATGGAAAATGCTAATTATCATTGCGAATTAACGCCAAGAACCTGAGTTTGGTCCTAGATTTAGTACTCCCTCTAAAGTTCAAAACTCCAGAGTTTGAAAAGTATAATGGGACTAGTTGTCCAGAAGGTCACATCACTATGTTCTGTCGAAGGATGACAAGATACGTCAATAATGATCAACTATTAATCCACTGCTTTTAGGACAGTCTGATCGAGTCAGCAGCTAAATGGTACAACCAACTGAGTCGTGCCAAAATCAATTCATGGAAAGACTTGGCACAAGCTTTTATGAAGTAATATAGTCATGTGACAGACATGACACTCGACAGAATCACGCTGCAGAACATGGAAAAGAAGCAAAAGGAGAGCTTCAGGCAATATGCCCAAATGTGGAGAGAGGTGGCAACGCAAGTCCAGCCACCTCTTCTGGAGAAAGAAACCATAATGCTTTTCATCAACACTTTAAAAGCCCCGTTCATCAACCATATGTTGAGAAACGCTACTAAGAGCTTATTAGATAGTAATATCCGATGAAATGATTGAAAACGCAGTGAGAAGTGGTAAGATAGAAACGGGAGAAAACTTTAAAAGATTGACCCTGAGGAAAAAAGAAAACGAGGTGAATAATGTAAGCACATACAATAAGGGTTATTCGAAACCAATTACTGTAAACCCACGAAGGACAGTAACCACTAGCTATCAGGGCCCCCCCAAGGCAAGAATCCAACCCGAGGCCAAATACAGAAAGACTCTAGTTCACACCCATCCCGATGACATATAGGGAGCTATATTAGAGTCTGTTTGATGCACATGTGGTATCCCCTTTCTACCTAAAACCTATGCAACCTCCATTCCCCAAATGGTACGACGCAAATGCTCAATGCAAGTATCATGCGGGAATTACGGGACATTCAATCGAAAACTGCATTGCATTTAAAAAGTTGATCGAAAGGTTCATTAAAATGGGAATTGTAAAGTTTGATGACCCATCAGGACCTAATGTGGCAGGAAATTTATTACCCAGCATTCTAATAAATAGGTAAACGCGATAATTGAGAATTGAGGGAAGAGGACCAAGATGGATGTAGCGGAATTGAAAGCCCCACTGAAATGGGTTTGGAAAAAGTTGGTAGAAAGAGAATTAATCAAACAAGATTCAGAGAAGAGACTCGAAAGGATGAGGAACTACTGTAAGTTCCATGCTAAGGAGGGTCATGAAATCCAAGAATGCATTGAGTTCAGGACCCTAATACAAAATGTGATGGATAACAAGGAAATTAAATTTTATAAGGAGGTTAAGAGCTCAGAAGAAGGAGATATATGTGCATCAGAGGAAAGATCGATGGAGAAGGTCCATAAGGTAAATCACCCGGTGGTTATTATTTCACGACCAAGAAGTAATGAAGCCGGTGTACAAATTGCACCAAGGGTCCTAATCCAGAGACCTGTAGTGTTTCCCTACAAGGACAGCAAGAGGGTTCCCTGGAATTATGACTGCAACGTGACGATCCTAGGAGAGAAGAACTCGACTAGCATTTTAGAGGAGGGCCAAGATGTAGGTTTCTACACAAGCAGTGGGAGGCGTTATGACCCTGCAAGTACAAGAACTGAGCCCGTTATAGGAAATATTCCAGTAGTTAAACAAAAGAAGGAGAAGACGGCCAGACTTGAATCGCCTGTTAACAAGCCAGTAATTGAGAACGAGGCTAGGGAATTCCTGAAATTTTTAAAGCATAGCGAGTACAGCGTTGTAAAATAGCTACACAAACAACCGGCTCGCTTCTCAGTATCAGCCATGCTCTTAAGTTCGAAGACACATCGTAGCGCATTGATGAAAGTGCTAAATGAAACTTATGTCGCTAACGATATCTTTGTAAACAAGCTGGACCACCTAGTTAACAATATAAGTGTCGACAACTTCATCTTCTTTAATCATGATGAAATACCACCAGGGGGCATGAGATCTACAAAGGATCTGCACATCAACACCTGTTGCAAAGGGTATACATTACCAGGGGTGTTAATTGATAATGGATTTGCACTAAATGTCTTGCCCATGTCCACCCTGAATAGGTTGCCTGTGGATAGTTCTCATATGAAGACATGTCAAAACATAGTGAGAGCATTTGACGGTACCGAAATGAGGGTGATGGAAACGATTAAGATACCCCTCTTGATTGGTCCAAACACGTATGAAGAAGATTTCTTGGTGATGGACATTAAGTCTTCTTATAATTGTTTGTCGGGGAGGCCTTGGATTCACTCGGCTGGAGCAGTGCCGTCATCACTGCACCAAAAGCTAAAGTTGGTAACTGAGGGTCGGCTGGTAACGATAAATGCAGAAGAAGACATTATTGCATCCATAACCAGTGACGCGCCATACGTAGGGACAAACGGTGAAGCGATAAAATGTTCCTTTCTATCGTTGGAATTTGTGAATGCAACCTTCATTGTAAATGGGAACAAGATCCCGATACCCAAAACCTTCAAAACTACAAGGATGAGGCTGCAACTAACGGTTGGGAAAGGAGCTTTGCCTGGGAGAGGACTTGGAAAATGCCTACAAGGAAGGGTCGAGGCACCTATGCTGAAGGACAAACGAGACCGCTTTGGCTTAGCATACAAGCCAGATGCGAGGCAAAAGAAGAGAGAGCTGGAAAAAAAGCAAGAAAGGAGAAGAGCGCGACTGAGCTGGGAATGGGTCAAGTGGGAATCGATGACCTTTCCCTATATATTCAAGACATTCGTGTCAGGAAGAACTATTCACCCTGAACGAAAGATGTCAAGAAAAGAGACCGCTAAAGAAATGTTGGGAAATCTGAACATCAACACCATATCAGAAGAAAGAATTGGGGGAGAAAATTTATCAAGCATCTGCCCCTATGTACCTAGAAGTATTCTGAACAACTGGACTGCGGAAGAGATTCCTGTAGTTTTTAGAGCTAATTTAGAGTAATGTTCGAAACAAGCTTATTGCTCTAAGCCTATGAGCAATAAGAATCCTTTTGTGAAATAGGCTTATGTCCAACATCTTTATTTCAATAAAACACATCTTTGCATATCATCTTGAGCAAATACCCTCTTATTCTTTTCATTTTATTTATAATCATACCATACATATAATTATTCTTAGATTCTTTTATTCTTTAGATTTTTCTTCATCCCTATAACAGGCCTCCAAGTATCAAAGATATGAGCGATGCTGCTACTGACTCAGAATCTCCTTTTGAGCAAGATATGTGTATGGAGGATTCTCAGGATTTTGAAGATGATCGAGACTGTAATTTATCTCCTGATTTGTTGAGGATGGTAGAACAAGATGAGAAAAAAAATCTTGCCTTATAAATAGTCAGTGGAAATGTGAGCTTAGGAGAGGAAAAAGAGGTGAAGATTGGGGCTTGCATTACCGCAGAGACGAAGCAAGACTCCAAAAATTTAATGATGTCTTCGCATGGTCATATCAAGACATGCCTGGGTTAAGTACTGATATTGTGGTACACTGGCTCCCCATAAAGGAAGAGTGTAAGCCAATTCAACAGAAGCTCTGAAGGATGAGGCCCGATGTTTTACTGAAAATAAAAGAGGTAGTCAAGAAGCAATTCGATACTGGTTTCTTACAAGTGGTTAAATACTCAGAATGGGTAGTCAATATCGTCCCCGTCCCTAAAAAAGATGGGAAAGTACAAATGTGCGTGGACTACAGAGATTTGAATAAAGTCAGCCCGAAAGACAATTTCCCATTGCCTCATATCGACACTTTAGTAGACAACACGGAAGGTTACTATCTGTTCTCTTTTATGGATGATTTCTCGAGATACAACCAGATAAATATGCATCCTGAAGATATGGAGAATACAACATTCGTAACCATGTGGGGAACATTTTGCTATAAGGTGATGCCATTTGGACTAAAAAATGTGGGACAACGTATTAAAGAGTCATGGTGACTTTGTTTCATGATATGATGCATAAAGAAATCGAAGTTTATGTTGATGATATGATCGCAAAGTCTCGAACAGAGAAGGAGCATGTACAAGTCTTAAGGAAATTGTTCTTGAGATTGAGAAAATTCCAACTGAAGCTCAATCCAACAAAATATACTTTTGGGGCTAGGTCAGGAAAATTGCTAGGATTTGTAGTCAGTGAAAAGGGGATCGAGATCGACCCATATAAAGTAAAGGCTATACAGGAATTTCCTCCACCACGCACTCAAAAAGAAATTCAAGGTTTCCTAGGAAGACTAAATTATATCGCCCGGTTCATTTCACAACTAACTGAGAAATGCGACCCCATATTCTGTCTCCTTAAGAAACACAATACAGGCATTTGGGATGAGGAGTGTCAGAAAACTTTCGACAAAGTCAAACATTACCTATCCAATGCCCTAGTGTTGATGCCTCCCAGCCCAGATAGACCGCTAATACTGTACTTGGCAGTATTCGAAAATTCTATGGGATGCGTGCTTGGCCAACATGATGAATCAGGGAGAAAAAAAGAGCGATATACTATCTCAGTAAGAAATTCACTGAATGTGAGACAAGATATTCGCCAATCGAGAAGCTATGTTATGGCTTGATCTGGACAACCCGAAGGTTGAGACAGTATATGTTGTACCACACAACTTGGCTCATCTCAAAACTCGATCTTCTAAAGTACATGATGGAGTCGATTGCTTTGAATGGAAGAATGGCCCGATGGCAAATTCTGTTTTCTAAATTTGATATAGTCTATGTGAATCAAAAGGATATAAAAGGGAACGCAATAGCAGATTTTCTGGCCAGTAGAGCTCTAGAAGATTATGAGCCTTTGAACTTTGATTTCCCAAATGAAGATCTAATGTATGTGGCAACCACTGAAGAAGACTCTCAAGCAGGTCATCCTTGGAAGCTAAACTTCGACGGAGCCTCAAACGCCGTGGGTAACAAAATTGGGGCAGTCTTGGTATTCCCAAATGGAGATCATTATCCATTCACTAGTAAATTGGATTTTGACTGCACGAATAATATGGCAGAATACGAAGCATGTATCATGGGCATCCGTGCAGCCATAAAACATAAGATCAAAGTACTAGAGGTATATGGAGATTCAGCACTAGTTATTTATCAACTCAAAGGTGAATGAGAGACGAGAGACCCCAAGTTGATCAATTATCAAAGGCTGGTTCTGGAGCTAATTGGAGAGTTTGATGACATCACCTTTTGCTATCTTCCACGAGACAAACATCAGATGGCTGACGCTTTGGCTACCTTGGCTTCAATAGTCAAAGTAAACAAACAAGAGGATGTAAAGCCTATCTAGATCAGTATTTATGGGACTCCGACTCATTGTTACAACATCGAAGAAGAAGAAGAAGAAGAGAACGATCACCCTTGGTACCACGATATACTGCGATACGTGAAGAATAGTGAATACCCTGACCAAGCAACTAAGAATGACAAAAGGACGCTAAGAAGACTGGCTAGTGATTATGTCTTAGATGGAGAGATCTTATATAAAAGGAGAAATGATCAGGTGCTACTAAAGTGTGTAGATGCTATCGAGGCTAAGAAAATCTTGGAAGAAGTCCACAAAAGTGAACACATGCCAATGGTTTCACAATGGCCAGGCAAATCATGAGATTCGGGTGTTATTGGTCCACCATGGAAGGAGATTGCATCAATTATGCCAAGCAATACCATAAGTGCCAAATTTATGGAGACAAAATTCATGTGCCTCCTTCACCTCTTCATGTTATGACTTCTCCATGGCCTTTCTCTATGTGGGGCATCGATGTCATCGGGCCAATCTCACCCAAAGCTTCTAACGGGAATCGATTCATCTTCGTGGTCATCGATTACTTTACAAAGTGGGTAGAAGCCGCTTCATATGCCAATGCAACGAAGTCAGTAGTCAGCAAGTTCTTAAAGAAAGAGATCATATGTCAATATGGAATGCCAAAAAGGATCATATCTGACAATGCACTAAATCTGAACAACATCACGATATCAGAAATCTGCAGTCAGTTCAAGATCAAACACCACAACTCATTACCATATCGCCCAAAAATAAATGGTGCAGTGGAGGCAGCCAATAAGAATATTAAGAAGATCGTGGGGAAAATGACTGTGACTTATAAAGATTGGCATGAGAAGTTACAATTTTCCCTTTATACTTATTGAACATCTGTTAGAACCTCAATCGGGCAACGCCTTTCTCTCTAGTTTATGGAATGGAGGTGGTTTTACCCATTGAAGTCAAGATTCCTTCTCTCCAAGTTTTGACAGAATTGAAATTGGATGAAGTAGAATGGATCCAATCCCGATATGATCAGCTAAACTTGATTGAAGAGAAAATGTTGAAAGCCATCCGTCATGGTCAGATGTACCAAAAGCGAATGATGCAAGCTTACAACAAAAATGTTCATCCCAGAGAATTCCATGAGGGGGACCTAATATTGAAAAAGATCTTGCCCATACAAAAGGATTTCAAAGGGAAATGGATGCCAAATTGGGAAGGACCTTATGTGGTAAAGAAGGCATTTTCCGGAGGAGCACTGATTTTAACCGAGATGGATGGTAAAAATTTGCCTAATCCTGTGAATTCAGATTTAGTCAAGAAATACTTCACTTAAAAAAAAGAGAGGAGATACCAAGGTGAAAACTCGTAAATGGTACCTTGAGACCAAAGGGGTTTTGAATTGAAAACCCAAGAAAGGGCAATTCAAATTTTGATCAAAGATAGGGCATGCGGTAGTCTTATCCTCTCCGAATTAACAAGAAAGGGGGATGCTACATCATGGGGCATCAATAAAGTATTCTAGGTCTTCTAAATCATATCAAGTTCAAAGGGTCCTCGAGAAGTTTGTGTGAAAAAGCTCATACTATGATATTTAGGGCATCTGTTTTTGTCTTATTCCTTTTGTATTTTAGCAAATTTGTTATGTTGATTTGTCTATTTCAAGCTTTGCTCTCAATAAAATTCCTTTTGTCCATTGCTATAATCTTTTTCAAGCATTTTTACATTAAAATAATGATTAATGGACTGATAATATTCAAGTAAAAGAAGTTCTGCATATTGTTCTGAAAAGTTTTCTAAATAGTACGAGAATTTGAAAGTAGGACCACTATTCAAAACTAACCAAACTTAAGGGTTGGAAACATTTGAGAAAGAATAGTCTAAATTGTGACTATTTCTTCGAATTTTCTGTCATACCAGCTGAATAAGAAGGCATGGTAACACATCAGTGATAGAACCTTGATAAACAGCGGGCAATGACAACCTAAGCATTAAAAAGGGATCATTCTCGAAAAATGACATTCTGCATTCATACAAATATCATTCATATACATCTAATTAGGAGCATTGGATTCATCCCGATCATGACATCCTAATCACTAGGCATAAATAGGCCCATGAAAGAGATTCTACAGGTCATGTTCCCTAGAGAATGGTGTAACAGCTCAGTGAAACCACAAATCCTATACCCTTGCAGTGGGACAGATTATAGTAACCGTGGCGAATCTTATCTCCCTAAAGTTGCAGTAGAGCAGATTAAAGCCACAAATCTTATCTCCCTGAAATTGTAGTGGAGCAGATTGAAAATAGCAAATCTTGTCTCTCTGGAGTTGTAGTAGAGAAGATTAAAGCTATAAACCTTATCTCTCTGAAGTTGCAGTAGAACAGACTAAAGATAGTTAATCTTATTTCCCTGAAGTTGTAGTGGAATAGATTAAGGCTACAAATTTCAAATCTTATCTCTAGTAGAGCAGATTAAAACTATAAATCTTATTTCCCTGAAGTTGTAGTGGAGCAAGTTGAAGTTACAAGTCTTATCTCTTTGAAGTTGCAGTGGAGCAGACTAAAGATAGCGAATCTTATTTCCCTGAAATTGCAGTGGAATAGATTAAGGCTACAAATTACAAATCTTTAAGGCTACAAATTGCAAATCTTCTCTCTCTGAAGTTGCAGTAGAGCAGATTAAAGTTATAAACCTTATCTCCCTGAAGTTGCAGTGGGGGGGTTGAAGTTACACGTCTTATCTCCCTGAAGTTGTAGTGGAGCAGACTGAAAATAGCGAATCTTACTTCTTTGAAGTTGCAGTGAAACAGATAAAAGCTACAAACCACAAGTCTTATCTCCCTAAAGTTGCAGTGGAGTAGATTGAAAACAACAAATCTTGTCTCTCTGAAGTCGCAGTAAAGCAGTGGAGTAGATTGAACCGACAATTCCTATACCCCTGAAGTTGCAGTGGGTTGGAAAGAGGTTACTTGAAGAAGATGAGCACCAAGAAGTCAAGATTTGGTGATGCCGGGCAAAATTGGTCCTTCTGAAAAGTCTTTGCTCCATTCTCGTTACACGACAACGAGCAAAGAGGGGTAGCTGTAGTAGGCCCAATTTACCGGAGCCCACTAAACAAAAAAAAACCAAAATAAAAATAAAAAATAGTCCAAGTCCATTTTTTTTTACAAGCCCAAAATTACAAAGCCCGACAGACCCAACAACTTAAAAAATTTTCAGAAAGCCAGAAACCCTAGGGTTTCTGGCGCCGCTGCTCCTATGTGCGCCGTACTCCTGCTTCAGCACGCACACTGCCCGAAGCTCCCCTCTGTTGACCGAGCGCCAGACCTGCAAAAGAAGACCAAAACAGAGCAAAAACAGTAGAAGAAATAAAAAAACAAACAGTAGTAAAACCTTTTTGTATTCGGCTATAAAGCCACACAAAAACAGATTGTAATACGTGGGAATATGAATCGAAGAAGAATTCAAAGTTAAAAAATGTGATTTATTTTCTGTTATGTATTTTATTTTTATTTTAAGTATAGCATAAAAAAAAAGGAAACTCACCACTCTCGTTGCGCTGTTATCGTGAGTGAACGTTTGCCGCCCTCGAGAAGAAACGACCTATCTCCGTCGAAGGAGAGGGCGTGAGAGGGACACCCTAGGCCGAAACCCTTTTCTTTTCTTTTTATTTTTTTAAAAAAATATCTAGAAAGGGAACAACCCTCTGATCTGGGCCCCTTTTTTTAAAAAAATAATAAAATTGTAATTTTTTTTACTCCGACCACGGCGGAGCCGTGACAGAGCCACGGCCATGGTCGGATACTGGGCTATGCCCAGAGAGAGATAAAACAAAAAAAAGGGGGATATTTCTTTGTATTTTTTTTTAAAAAATAGTGGCTGAAATAAAGCCTATCAGATTTTTTTTGTATTTATACGGGCTCTATACGACGTCGTTTAGGGCAGGCTTCTGAAGCCCTAAAACGACGCCATTTTGATACGACCTGCACGTTGACCTGACCAGCTCCGGAGGATCCGCGTGTTTTTCACTTTTGGGCTATTTGCGCGAGTAGTCCCTCCGCTTTTGCGGCGGGCTTCAATTGGGCCCTACCCTATTTTCTTTATTTTTAATTTTGCCGTTTATTTTTATTTTTTATTCGATTTGGTCCTTAGGCCATTTAAAAGGGGGTGGATACCTGAAACGGTGTTGTTTCGGGCCAACCCGACCCGCCTGGAGGTCCGCGTGTTTTTTGATCAGATGGTCTATTTGCTTTATGGGTCCTTCCACATTTTTTAATTTTTTAATCCAGTTTTTTCTTATTTTTAATTTATACACTAGAATTTTATTATAGTTTTGATTCGGTCCCCTTGGAACGGTGCGTTTCGATGAGCGGGGAATATTTCCCCATTTGGTCCGTCCATGCTATTTGCGCTTTTCAATGTGGTCACTATTTTATTTTATTCCGATTTATGCCCTGAAATTCCATTTAAGTTTCAATCTAGTCCCTTTTATGTTTATTCATCTATTTTATTATAATTTAGACTCTAAATTTCATTTCAATTTGAATTTAATCCTTTATTCGCTTAATTTCAAGCTTTAATTTTTTTACATGCATATCGTTCTGTTTTATTTTATTTATTTATTTTTACATTCGTTCATTCATCTAGTTCTTTACTCTTCTTGTATTTAGAATTTATATGATTATTTATTCCTTTATTTACATATTTTATTATTATTATTATTATTATTATTATTATTATTATTATTATTATTATATTTTTATCTCGTCTTTGCTATTTTATTATTTTTCACATTTTAAAATTCTAAACTTAACATTATGTATATCTATTTTACTTACTTATTTATTTTTTATTCTATATGCTTTAAATACATATTAAAGTTTGTAAGGTTAATATTTTCTTTATAAATATTTGTTGATTCGTGTATTTTCTTACTACTAATATTTACTTATTTATCCATTTGTTTATCATTTGTTTCCTCTTTTTTATATATATGGTTTCATTGTTCCATTCATTTTTAAACATTTTTATATTATATTTGTTTGTTTTTATATCATGCATTTCCGTTTGATTGCTTTACTTATTTATCGAGACTTGTTTACTAATATTGTATTCATCTTTGTAATTACATCATTGTTATTATAATATTTTATCGTATATTGTATATCATTTTAAATATTACATTAATTTTCACCCAAATTCATAAAAAAGAAAATTTTCAAAATATGGCAATGCTCTGTATTTGGAAACTCGAGAAAGTCGTGCCCTAACTTATAGGGTTTCGATTTTTCTCGTTGGACCCAAATGACCGAATATCCTTTTAGAATTTAAAATCCGTAAGATTCCAAATAAAAAAAAATAAAGACAAGCTTATTCTCAAAGGTTCAAGATGTCGTGTCCTAACTTACAGGATGTTACATTTTGTTATCGAGACGAGAGGGTCTTTAACGCTTATTTCTATTTATTCAAGCAATTTGTGAGTAAAATTAACATAATACAAAGTGGGATCGTATCTTAAATTCTTTTCAAGTTTTCAACTTTCGACATTAAGACATTAATTAATCAATTAGGTACCAATTTTGGGCCTCATGAGGGTGTTAATCCTTCCTCGTGCGTAACCGACTCCCAAACCCGTTTTCTGGATTTTTGTAGATCGAAAAACATTGTTTTAATAAACTAAACCTTTTATTAAAAAGATCAAGTTTCGAGGTGATCCGATCACACCTCATATAAAAAGGATTGGTGGCGACTCCTAATTTTCGTTTTCAAAACAAAAGTCAACCTTTCAAAAAAATGGTTTCGACAATAGTTATGATGAGTATTATGATAATAGTTATAGTTTTCTTAATCAAAATACCTTGGAGCAAAAAATAGAAAAGTTAAACATTTAAGGATTTTCAAAAGTTAGAATTTTTTGGATTAGTGAAGAAGTATAAAAATATGTCCTAATAAGCTAAGATAATATTGCAATATCATATTTTTCCCACATTTAAATTTCTCAAAATGATGTATGATGGTCGAGGAAACATTTAGCACATTATGTGAATCACATGAATATATCTGGGGCTTGAAATGAAGTTAAGTGCATGGTATTTTCAAAAACATTGAAGGACTGAACTTAGGTGTGATATTTGCAATTGCCACAGTTTTCTATCATGAGTTTCGAGCAATTAGCTGACCTGTTTATAATCAGGTTCTTGGCGAATAAGACATTGAAGTAATCTCCTGCCTACTTCATGTCCATCAAGCAGCGTGAGGATGAACTTTTAAGGGGCTTTATGAAAAGGTTGAATGCAGCAACCATGGTCATAAAAGACATTCTTAAAGAATATGCTGCTGAAGCTTTCATGTCTGGAACAAATTACCAATTTTTGAAGTATACCAATTTGTCAGCATTAAAGAATATCTTGTTTAGATCCCGTTTAGAAATTCTAAATCCAAGCGAAATTTTATTTGTGTTTGAAACCTGATTTCATACTCTTAACCATCTTTAGTTGTTCATTTATCTGCTTAGACAACTTAGCTTGGCTCATCTTCATCTACAACTTGGTCTTTTGTAGTGATTGTCAAACAACTATCAACACTGGATATTCTTTGTTTAAAAATATGTAACATAGCAACACTGAATACCTGAGAACTACTTCAATCGGCCTGTTAGATATAACTAAAAGAATAGCAATAATGAATATTCAAACCGATTGAAAAACCACAAACTTAGAAAGTGGAGACCATGTATTGATGTTGCAACAAAAGTTTTTTTATTTGTATTCAGAAGTAGATTCTTATTCTTGATATAATTTGTAAGTAAATCATAAATTTATGTTTTTGATTTTATATTATTTACGTATTCACTCCATTAATAATATATATTAGATATATATGAATAAGCAAAACCATAAATACTAATATTACTTGTTTTTTACTAAATTATAATCTGTTCAAAGTTTTTGTATTATTCGTATCTTTGAAATTTAATATTCATATTTTTAATTTTAGAAATTTAGTCCCTCTACTTTTTGAATTTAAAATTTTAGACATCGTTAAACTTCCGTTAAATTTGTTGGTGTGACATTTTGAAATTTAAAAAAAATACTCACTTAATATTCATATAACAAAAAAAAATGACATTATAATTGAACTGAATTTAATTTAACATTGTTAACAATTTTTAAAATTTACATAAATATTTTAATGAGAATAAACTATTGGAGTAACAGTGCTAAAAATTTCTAATTTTAGATAAAATCTTATAATATTATATATATGATTCATACTAAAAATAGTTAATAATAATGAATTATCAGAATTTTATACCTCCAAATAAAATTGTATTGTAACTTGTAATATATGATATATAATATAGAGTTTGGAAATTCCAATCGCTATTTCCTGAGGTGTAGAAATTGAGAAACTAATATTAGTTAAGGCCTTAAATGGCATATTTGTAATAGTTCAAAGTCAATGAGTATACCAGAAACGGTTGCTGACAATCAATCTACGAACCGCCATATCTGCTCCCTGCAACATACATTCTCTCTTTGCCTTCTCTCTGATTTCTTTCTTCTTCCTTCTCCTGTTGGTTGAGATCAAAAGCCAACCAAAGGACCTTAGCTATGGCTGACCGTGCGGCGAAGCTACAGAAGAAGGCACCTGATTCAGTTTTCATGGGCACAAGGGTTCGAGTTTTCTCAAACGTAAGAAGGTACCTGGATCTCTTTCTCAAACTAACTCCCTCTTTAAACAAAATGAAAGGCGCCGGTGATGACACCACCAACAACAATCAATCAACCACTTTGTCCAAGCTATTTAATGCAAAATGGCACGTCATCAATTTCATATCTTATTTCCTCCTCTTCGGTTGTGGTCTCACTGTTGGTGTCATTCTCAGTTTTCACCTCAAAAACATTTCACTGGATCTACATACCCAGCTTTCTTTGACCTCTAGATCATCATCACCGTCGTTGGCAATGGCACCTCCGCAACCATCTGATTCGCCTGTTGAAACAATACCAGATGATAGAGCTCAGTATGGATTAAATGATTTTCTGGAGCCACCAGAAGCAATGCATGGGATGGATGATGCACAGCTTCTATGGAGGGCTTCAATGATTCCCCCAATTGCTCAATATCCTTTCAATCGAGTTCCTAAAGTGGCTTTCTTGTTTTTGACAAAAGGACATGTTTCATTGGCTCCATTGTGGGAGAAATTCTTCAAAGGGTACAAAGGGATGTATTCCATCTACATCCACTCCAATCCTTCTTTTAATCTGTCAAAGGCAGAAGAGCCTCAAGGTTCTGTGTTTTATGGCAGAAGAATTCCCAGCAAGGTTAGCCTTTTGAATTTTCCATCTCACTTTTTCTTTTTAATTGTTGAATTTGATAATGGATAATACAGTTAAGCGCGACTTGAATTCAAGCCACACCTGAACAGTAAAGTAAAAACCTTCACCATCAAGCTATGATATATGTTGAGTATGACTCTTATTTCAGTCAAATTTGAGAAATAATCTTCCAGTTAAACGATATTTATTTGTTTCAAATCAAACTCTGATTAGTCTAGATTATTTTATTATTTGACCTATAAATTTAGCCTATAAATAGACTTTACAACCTTAGAAAACACACTCATTAGAGATTAGAACTCATAATGCTTTTAGAGAATTTTGTGTTTACGTTTTGAAGGTTCTTTGTTTTCGAATTTTTAGGGTTTAATTTTTATCTCCATCTTTTGTACTCTTCATTCTTTTTTCATTATAGTAAAATTATCTTCGCCTGTAATTTTTTTATCCTCTTTGGAGGAGTTTTTGTATGTTCAATTTGTGTGTTCAATTTCTCAATTTCTTCCGTATTTTTACTTGTTCGTTGCTTAATCGGGTCAATCCCCAACAAGTGATATAAGAGTTAGTTCAATTTTCGTAGATCAGCTTGTCAAGAGATAGCAGCAATAAGGTTTGAAATTGAGAAGTTCGACAGTGTCACAAATTTCAATATGTGGCAAGTTCAGATGATGGCAATTCTAGTTCAAACCGGACTGAAAAAGGTTATTACCAAGAAAAAGCCTGAGAATTTAAATCAAATAGAATGGGAAGAGCTTGATGAAAAGGCCTTGTCTGCAATTCAGTTGTGCCTCACGAATACGGTATTGCAGGAGGTATTGATGGAGAATACCTCATCCGCCTTGTCGAAACTCTTTATGCAACTAAATCTCTGGCTAACCGTTTAATGTTGAAACAACATCTATTTACGTTTAGCATGAACGGATGTGAGCTTCTTAGATATCACATCAGTCAATTCATTACTCTTTTAAATGATTTAAAGAACGTTGAGGTTCAAATTGACGATGAAGATCAGGCTATGCTATTATTGTGCTCTTTACCCAATTCATACAAGTCTTTCAAGGAGGCCCTGATTTATGGCAGAGGCAAACTCTCGTTCGAAGATGTGAAGGGTCATTTGTTGAGTAGAGACAAACTCGACAATGAGTTTGGTTCGGATGGCAAGGCAGATAGGCAAGCTTCGGTTTTAGTAGCATCAAAGAAGCGAGACAAAATGTGTCGCTATTGTAAAAAGTTAGGTCACGTCAAAGCAAATTGTTATAAACTGTGAAATAAAAGAGTTATTGAGAGTAATGAGGAAGATGTAGCTGGTGCTAATTTGGCCGATGAAAGTGATGGTGATTTCTTGTTAGTGTCAACAAGCGATAACTCCAAGCTTACGTCCGAATGGATCCTAGATTCGGGATTTTTTTTTCACATCTGTCCCAATAGAGAATGGTTCTCCACATACAGTTCAGTTGAAGATGGAGTTGTGCGCATGGGAAACAATTCATCCAGTAAGGTAATTGGTATTGGTATTGTTAAAATTAGGATGCACGATGGGATGATTAGGACACTCTCAGATGTCACGTATGTATCTGATTTACGAAAGAATCTCATCTCCTTGAGTATTTTAGACTTGAAAGGATGCAGAATCAACATCGAGTCGAGCGACATTAAGGTATCTCGTGGAGCTCTCGTTTTATTAAAAGATAAAAGGACTGATAGTCTTTATTATTTAAAGGTTCTACAATGATCAGTGAAATCAAACGTCCTTGTCCATTACGGAGACGATGTCAACTCGTTTAGAGCGGAGGCAACATGGTCATAGGAGGGAAAAAGGTATGACCGTTTCATTGAAGAGAGGTTCTCTTTTGGATGCATGTTTTGAAAAGTTAGGGCAATATTGTAACACCCCAAACCCGGCCCATTCGTTACGACCGAATTTGAAATGCCACTGCGGAAAACGTTTAAAAATATTCTTACTTAAAAGTAAAAACCGTTAAAAATTGTTTCCTTTAATAAAACATTTTCGTAATTTAAAACATTCTAAGAAAAATATAGCCATTTGCAAATAGTATCTCAATTGTCAATCCATAATAAAACATAATAATAAAGATACTTAATAAAAATACTTAAATACTTTAATGAGCCTTATTACAATAAAACAAACCCAAATAGTTTAAAGTACTTAAATAAAAATAAAATGTCCAAATAAAGTAATTCCTTGCTGAGCATGGCCACCTTTAAGCTCCTGCCGACCCGGTCCATTACTGATCATCACCTGGAAGAAAATATTCCCCAACGAGGTGAGTCAAACAGACTCAATGTGTAACCAACACTAAAACTTAACAATTCAGGCATACAATATCATATCACATACTTATTCATATAACAGATATAAAATAATGATGCAACCCGAACCCAAACCTATATGCCATCCGCTACACATCACCCGTACCATCCTGCACACCGTGGGGACTACTAAGTCAACCCTCCATCCGCTACACATCATCGAAGGCAGTCGCTGCAGTCGACGTGCTCATCGCCCTTATAAAATCCGTGGCATAGCCACGAGATACATATTTTGTGTCATGAGACACCATATTCGGATATCGTGGTCTTAAGTCACCACATTCAGATATCGTGGTCTTAGGTCACCACATTCACTTCCCCTTTCTCATTTAACCCGAATGCCCCATATCATTTATATCATGCATATTACATGATTTCACATTCTTATCACTTTTCACATGTTACATATATATCATAATTTCATATTCCTAGTAGGAGTAGGAAACGTACCTGAGTACTTTTGTACCATTACATGGTACCTTAGCCATATTCTTATACATTCTTATAGTCACATACATATTAATTATTGCCATAAATATATCAAGAAATAGTGTGAGGTACACACCTGATATACTTAGCAAGTTCACTGAAATCCCGAAACCCGATCTATCGCTTTAGATCTTTAATGCCTATATTCGGCCATCCCCAATCAAATTAGTAAAAAGCCATTCGGCTATAAAACCAAATCCTAATAGGATTATGGTAACCCAAAACTTACCTTGGTGCCGATTAATTTAAGAATCAAGTCCCGAAACTTAGTGATGCACACCCTTGCAATCGGCTAGCTACCAAAGTTCCTAACTAGTTAGTTTTCGGCTTTTAAACAAATAAGAAATAGATCTAGATATCAAAATAGGTCTTGGCCGAATGTACCTATGTGCTTACCTTGTGGATTTTAAATCCCGAAAGCATCCCTTCTTGAAGTCGACAACACCTAAATCCCGAAAGACTCCTTTAATGATCCTTAACGCTAGCCTTACACGTTGCTTTGAAGAGTCTAAAGTAAGTAGTCGACAGCACCCTTCCTTAGAGATTCGGCTTTTGAGCTCAACAATGGTGGTGTCGGCACTTTATTGGTAAAGGGAAAAATACACAAAAGTAGATAAGGCTTTTAGAGGTTTCGGCTATACAAGAAAATGTGTGGAAAATAAGGTTTAAGAAAAAGAATAGGGAAAGAAAATGAAAAGAGATTTGGCTGTGACGTCTAGAGGAAGAAAGATTGGTAATAGGAAGAAAAGATTGGAGCCTTGAATAGTTTTGGTTTGGTCAATTGGAGAAGAAACAAATGGAATGGGATGAGAGAAACAAATTTCGGCAAAAAGAAAATGAATGAAGAAAAGAATACCCAAAACAATAATCCCTCCTATTTATAACCCCTTATTTCTTTCCTATATTCTCTCCATACCTCTCTTTCAAAATAAATTAAATAAACCCAACATTTAAAAAATAATCTATCACATCATCCATTATCTACCCATTTAAAATTAAATAAACTAAAGCCACCATTATCTTTTATCTATACTAAATAAAATAAATCTCCACTTATTCAAAATAAAAAAACAAAACCCCATTCATCCACTATCAATATTTAAAACAAACAAAACAAAATCCCCAAATATCTACCCACTTAAAATAAATAAAATAAATCCCCACTTATTCAAAATAAATTAAAAACAAAACCCCATTCATCCACTATCAATTTAAAACAAATAAAACAAAATCTCCAATTATCTACCCACTTAAAAAAAAAAAAATCTCCACTTATTCAAAATAAATTAAAAACAAAACCCCATTCATCCACTATCAATATTTAAACAAATAAAACAAAATCCCCATTTACCTACCCACTTAAAATAAATAAAATAAATCCCCACTTATTCAAAATAAATTAAAAACAAAACCCCATTCCACCTTGACGTCACATGCCAAAAATAAAACACACTCCTTGCTGCCCAAGTGATTCGAACCTGAGTCCTCCTGAAGCCCCTTTGACGCAAACGCCCCAAGCCACATTGCTGCTGATTCTTTTGTGTCATCAACTCCCCATAATTTCTTTTAAGAGCTCCTTCCCTAGCTCCTCTTTTTAACTTAAAAATCCAATTATTTTCCAAAGCTTTCTCTTCCACCCTAGAATTTTAAAAACCCTTAATACACTTCCAAACACTGCCAAAACTCATGAATTATGCATGAACGCATAATCCCTAATCTAGGATGTTACAGTTCTACCCTCCTTAAAAATAATTTTGTCCTCGAAATTACTTACTAACGAATAATCGTACATCTTAACTCACCGCACTACGCTTATGCTGCGCACTCTGATCTTAATAGAACCATCATACTTCCTAGGCACAATTTCTAAGTTCACGTCCCCTAGAACTCATTTCTAACGCCGCGATTTAGTCCGATTAAGAAGTTTTATGCATCAGAATTTTGTTCCACTTATTAACCGCGAACAATTTTTTTTATAAAATAAAGTATTTAGTAGTAGTTCTTTCGATCAAACAAAGTTCTCAGCTCAAGTTCACTATTCAGAAAGTCACGTTCATTCCTCAATAGAGGTACATTCATTCATCAACAAGAACACATTCATTCAGTGGTATTTACCACTCACATTCACTATTCAGACATTTCTGTCCGTTCCTATCCCAGGGGTATTTTCGTCATTTGTCCTACAGGGGTATTTTGGTAATAAATCAGGGTTAGTTGAAAATTTCAATAAATTAGGGTACTTTGAAATTTCAAAACTCCCAGGTACTTTAAAAATTTTCTCAAATCACATGTATAGCAAAATTTTAGAAAGCAGGGTCATTTTGGTAATTTTTGTAACCCAGGGGTAATTTCGTAAATTTTCAAATCAGGGTATTTTGGACTTTCACAAAATAGGGTTTTGGATACTTTTTCAAAGTAAGAAAGTTTTATTAAAAGTTTGGACAGTATGGAGATTTTTGAATCCAAGGGCATTTTTGTAATCTTACCACTAGGGGAATTTTGGTAATTTTGGAAATCAAAAATATTTTGGAAAGATTTTCACAATAATCTCTTGCTACGATTAAAAGAGTAATTTAAGGATTTTAAAACTAGGGTTTTCATAAAAAAAATACGGCTAGTCCCTTTCAGGTTTTAATTATCGGGTTTAGCCCGTGAATAAGTCCTCTTGGTTAGGGTGAACCGTAACTACGCACCAGGTAGGATTCGAGTAAAGAGGAGGTGAGTCGCTAGGACTGCTTAAATACCAAGCTCTTACCGAATCCACTCCTAGACATGCGTACAACAGTTACCACACCCTAGTTCGGCGACTTAATCACATGTTTGTTTGATAATCCTTAAGTCTTATGAATCTTGTGTTTGAGTAGACTAGTTCTAGGGTTCAATAGCCCTAATCTACTAATCTACGTTCATACAGTTCACATAAACAAATCACTTCAATAATTAGAAGTACTTACCTGGTGGACTTCGGGCCGGAGATACAGGTGCCATGCCAGAATAAACCTGAAAAGTTTTCATAAAAGTCTGTATTTTCGAAAAGCCCATTTTTGAAAACTATTTTCGGGCCCAAAACCTCAAAGCCGAGTTTTGAACCGTGCTCTGATACCAAACTGTAACACCCCAAACCCGGCCCATTTGTTACGACCGAATTTGAAATGCCACTGCGGAAAACGTTTAAAAATATTCTCACTTAAAAGTAAAAACCGTTAAAAATTGTTTCCTTTAATAAAACATTTTCGTAATTTAAAACATTCTAAGAAAAATATAGCCATTTGCAAATAGTATCTCAATTGTCAATCCATAATAAAACATAATAATAAAGATACTTAATAAAAATACTTAAATACTTTAATGGGCCTTATTACAATAAAACAAACCCAAATAGTTTAAAGTACTTAAATAAAAATAAAATGTCCAAATAAAGTAATTCCTTGCTGAGCATGGCCACCTTTAAGCTCCTGCCGACCCGGTCCATTACTGATCATCACCTGGAAGAAAATATTCCCCAACGGGGTGAGTCAAACAGACTCAATGTGTAACCAACACTAAAACTTAACAATTCAGGCATACAATATCATATCACATACTTATTCATATAACAGATATAAAATAATGATGCAACCCGAACCCAAACCTATATGCCATCCGCTACACATCACCCGTACCATCCTGCACACCGTGGGGACTACTAAGTCAACCCTCCATCCGTTACACATCATCGAAGGCAGTCGCTGCAGTCGACGTGCTCATCGCCCTTATAAAATTCGTGGCATAGCCACCAGATACATATTTTGTGTCATGAGACACCATATTCGGATATCGTGGTCTTAGGTCACCACATTCAGATATCGTGGTCTTAGGTCACCACATTCACTTCCCCTTTCTCATTTAACCCGAATGCCCCATATCATTCATATCATGCATATTACATAATTTCACATTCTTATCACTTTCACATGTTACATATATATCATAATTTCATATTCCTAGTAGGAGTAGGAAACGTACCTGAGTGCTTTTGTACCATTACATGGTACCTTAGCCATATTCTTATACATTCTTATAGTCACATACATATTAATTATTGCCATAAATATATCAAGAAATAGTGTGAGGTACACACCTGATATACTTAGCAAGTTCACTGAAATCCCGAAACCCGATCTATCGCTTTAGATCTTTAATGCCTATATTCGGCCATCCCCAATCAAATTAGTAAAAAGCCATTCGGCTATAAAACCAAATCCTAATAGGATTATGGTAACCCAAAACTTACCTTGGTGCCGATTAATTTAAGAATCAAGTCCCGAAACTTAGTGATGCACACCCTTGCAATCGGCTAGCTACCAAAGTTCCTAACTAGTTAGTTTTCGGCTTTTAAACAAATAGAAATAGATCTAGATATCAAAATAGGTCTTGGCCGAATGTACCTATGTGCTTACCTTGTGGATTTTAAATCCCGAAAGCATCCCTTCTTGAAGTCGACAACACCTAAATCCCGAAAGACTCCTTTAATGATCCTTAACGCTAGCCTTACACGTTGCTTTGAAGAGTCTAAAGTAAGTAGTCGACAGCACCCTTCCTTAGAGATTCGGCTTTTGAGCTCAACAATGGTGGTGTCGGCACTTTATTGGTAAAGGGAAAAATACACAAAAGTAGAGAAGGCTTTTAGAGGTTTCGGCTATACAAGAAAATGTGTAGAAAATAAGGTTTAAGAAAAAGAATAGGGAAAGAAAATGAAAAGAGATTTGGCTGTGACGTCTAGAGGAAGAAAGATTGGTAATAGGAAGAAAAGATTGGAGCCTTGAATAGTTTTGGTTTGGTCAATTGGAGAAGAAACAAATGGAATGGGATGAGAGAAACAAATTTCGGCAAAAAGAAAATGAATGAAGAAAAGAATACCCAAAACAATAATCCCTCCTATTTATAACCCCTTATTTCTTTCCTATATTCTCTCCATACCTCTCTTTCAAAATAAATTAAATAAACCCAACATTTAAAAAAATAATCTATCACATCATCCATTATCTACCCATTTAAAATT
This sequence comes from Gossypium australe, assembly GCA_005393395.2. Classification (NCBI taxonomy): domain Eukaryota; kingdom Viridiplantae; phylum Streptophyta; class Magnoliopsida; order Malvales; family Malvaceae; genus Gossypium; species Gossypium australe. The sequence goes on along the minus strand of CM016617.1, from coordinate 117,028,172 downwards.
AAATAAACTAAAGCCACCATTATCTTTTATCTATACTAAATAAAATAAATCTCCACTTATTCAAAATAAATTAAAAATAAAACCCCATTCATCCACTATCAATATTTAAAACAAACAAAACAAAATCCCCAAATATCTACCCACTTAAAATAAATAAAATAAATCCCCACTTATTCAAAATAAATTAAAAACAAAACCCCATTCATCCACTATCAATATTTAAAACAAATAAAACAAAATCTCCAATTATCTACCCACTTAAAATAAATAAAATAAATCTCCACTTATTCAAAATAAATTAAAAACAAAACCCCATTCATCCACTATCAATATTTAAAACAAATAAAACAAAATCCCCATTTACCTACCCACTTAAAATAAATAAAATAAATCCCCACTTATTCAAAATAAATTAAAAACAAAACTCCATTCCACCTTGACGTCACATGCCAAAAATAAAACACACTCCTTGCTGCCCAAGTGATTCGAACCTGAGTCCTCCTGAAGCCCCTTTGACGCAAACGCCCCAAGCCACATTGCTGCTGATTCTTTTGTGTCATCAACTCCCCATAATTTCTTTTAAGAGCTCCTTCCCTAGCTCCTCTTTTTAACTTAAAAATCCAATTATTTTCCAAAGCTTTCTCTTCCACCCTAGAATTTTAAAAACCCTTAATACACTTCCAAACACTGCCAAAACTCATGAATTATGCATGAACGCATAACCCCTAATCTAGGATGTTACAGTTCTACCCTCCTTAAAAATAATTTTGTCCTCGAAATTACTTACTAACGAATAATCGTACATCTTAACTCACCGCACTACGCTTATGCTGCGCACTCTGATCTTAATAGAACCATCATACTTCCTAGGCACAATTTCTAAGTTCACGTCCCCTAGAACTCATTTCTAACGCCGCGATTTAGTCCGATTAAGAAGTTTTATGCATCAGAATTTTGTTCCACTTATTAACCGCGAACAATTTTTTTTATGAAATAAAGTATTTAGTAGTAGTTCTTTCGATCAAACAAAGTTCTCAGCTCAAGTTCACTATTCAGAAAGTCACGTTCATTCCTCAATAGAGGTACATTCATTCATCAACAAGAACACATTCGTTCAGTGGTATCTACCACTTACATTCACTATTCGGACATTTCTGTCCGTTCCTATCCCAGGGGTATTTTCGTCATTTGTCCTATAGGGGTATTTTGGTAATAAATCGGGGTTAGTTGAAAATTTCAATAAATTAGGGTACTTTGAAATTTCAAAACTCCCAGGTACTTTAAAAATTTTCTCAAATCACATGTATAGCAAAATTTTAGAAAGCAGAGTCATTTTGGTAATTTTTGTAACCCAGGGGTAATTTCGTAAATTTTCAAATCGGGGTATTTTGGAATTTCACAAAATAGGGTTTTGGATACTTTTTCAAAGTAAGAAAGTTTTATTAAAAGTTTGGACAGTATGGAGATTTTTGAATCCAAGGGCATTTTTGTAATCTTACCACTAGGGGAATTTTGGTAATTTTGGAAATCAAAAATATTTTGGAAAGACTTTCACAATAATCTCTTGCTACGATTAAAAGAGTAATTTAAGGATTTTAAAACTAGGGTTTTCATAAAAAAATACGGCTAGTCCCTTTCGGGTTTTAATTATCGGGTTTAGCCCGTGAATAAGTCCTCTTGGTTAGGGTGAACCGTAACTACGCACCAGGTAGGATTCGAGTAAAGAGGAGGTGAGTCGCTAGGACTGCTTAAATACCAAGCTTTTACCGAATCCACTCCTACACATGTGTACAACAGTTACCACACCCTAGTTCGGCGACTTAATCACATGTTTGTTTGATAATCCTTAAGTTTTATGAATCTTGTGTTTGAGTAGACTAGTTCTAGGGTTCAATAGCCCTAATCTACTAATCTACGTTCATACAGTTCACATAAACAAATCACTTCAATAATTAGAAGTACTTACCTGGTGGACTTCGGGCCGGAGATACAGGTGCCATGCCAGAATAAACCTGAAAAGTTTTCATAAAAGTCTGTATTTTCGAAAAGCCCATTTTTGAAAACTATTTTCGGGCCCAAAACCTCAAAGCCGAGTTTTGAACCGTGCTTTGATACCAAACTGTAACACCCCAAACCCGGCCCATTCGTTACGACCGAATTTGAAATGCCACTGCGGAAAACGTTTAAAAATATTCTTACTTAAAAGTAAAAACCGTTAAAAATTGTTTCCTTTAATAAAACATTTTCGTAATTTAAAACATTCTAAGAAAAATATAGCCATTTGCAAATAGTATCTCAATTGTCAATCCATAATAAAACATAATAATAAAGATACTTAATAAAAATACTTAAATACTTTAATGGGCCTTATTACAATAAAACAAACCCAAATAGTTTAAAGTACTTAAATAAAAATAAAATGTCCAAATAAAGTAATTCCTTGCTGAGCATGGCCACCTTTAAGCTCCTGCCGACCCGGTCCATTACTGATCATCACCTGGAAGAAAATATTCCCCAACGGGGTGAGTCAAACAGACTCAATGTGTAACCAACACTAAAACTTAACAATTCAGGCATACAATATCATATCACATACTTATTCATATAACATATATAAAATAATGATGCAACCCGAACCCAAACTTATATGCCATCCGCTACACATCACCCGTACCATCTTGCACACCGTGGGGACTACTAAGTCAACCCTCCATCCGCTACACATCATCGAAGGCAGTCGCTGCAGTCGACGTGCTCATCGCCCTTATAAAATTCGTGGCATAGCCACCAGATACATATTTTGTGTCATGAGACACCATATTCGGATATCGTGGTCTTAGGTCACCACATTCAGATATCGTGGTCTTAGGTCACCACATTCACTTCCCCTTTCTCATTTAACCCGAATGCCCCATATCATTCATATCATGCATATTACATAATTTCACATTCTTATCACTTTTCACATGTTACATATATATCATAATTTCATATTCCTAGTAGGAGTAGGAAACGTACCTGAGTACTTTTGTACCATTACATGGTACCTTAGTCATATTCTTATACATTCTTATAGTCACATACATATTAATTATTGCCATAAATATATCAAGAAATAGTGTGAGGTACACACCTGATATACTTAGCAAGTTCACTGAAATCCCGAAACCCGATCTATCGCTTTAGATCTTTAATGCCTATATTCGGCCATCCCCAATCAAATTAGTAAAAAGCCATTCGGCTATAAAACCAAATCCTAATAGGATTATGGTAACCCAAAACTTACCTTGGTGCCGATTAATTTAAGAATCAAGTCCCGAAACTTAGTGATGCACACCCTTGCAATCGGCTAGCTACCAAAGTTCCTAACTAGTTAGTTTTCGGCTTTTAAACAAATAAGAAATAGATCTAGATATCAAAATAGGTCTTGGCCGAATGTACCTATGTGCTTACCTTGTGGATTTTAAATCCCGAAAGCATCCCTTCTTGAAGTCGACAACACCTAAATCCCGAAAGACTCCTTTAATGATCCTTAACGCTAGCCTTACACGTTGCTTTGAAGAGTCTAAAGTAAGTAGTCGACAGCACCCTTCCTTAGAGATTCGGCTTTTGAGCTCAACAATGGTGGTGTCGGCACTTTATTGGTAAAGGGAAAAATACACAAAAGTAGAGAAGGCTTTTAGAGGTTTCGGCTATACAAGAAAATGTGTAGAAAATAAGGTTTAAGAAAAAGAATAGGGAAAGAAAATGAAAAGAGATTTGGCTGTGACGTCTAGAGGAAGAAAGATTGGTAATAGGAAGAAAAGATTGGAGCCTTGAATAGTTTTGGTTTGGTCAATTGGAGAAGAAACAAATGGAATGGGATGAGAGAAACAATTTCGGCAAAAAGAAATGAATGAAGAAAGAATACCCAAAACAATAATCCCTCCTATTTATAACCCCTTATTTCTTTCCTATATTCTCTCCATACCTCTCTTTCAAAATAAATTAAATAAACCCAACATTTAAAAAAATAATCTATCACATCATCCATTATCTACCCATTTAAAATTAAATAAACTAAAGCCACCATTATCTTTTATCTATACTAAATAAATAAATCTCCACTTATTCAAAATAAATTAAAAACAAAACCCCATTCATCCACTATCAATATTTAAAACAAACAAAACAAAATCCCCAAATATCTACCCACTTAAAATAAATAAAATAAATCCTCACTTATTCAAAATAAATTAAAAACAAAACCCTATTCATCCACTATCAATATTTAAAACAAATAAAACAAAATCCCCAATTATCTACCCACTTAAAATAAATAAAATAAATCTCCACTTATTCAAAATAAATTAAAAACAAAACCCCATTCATCCACTATCAATATTTAAAACAAATAAAACAAAATCCCCATTTACCTACCCACTTAAAATAAATAAAATAAATCCCCACTTATTCAAAATAAATTAAAAACAAAACCCCATTCATCCACTATCAATATTTAAAACAAATAAAACAAAATCCCCATTTACCTACCCACTTAAAATAAATAAAATAAATCCCCACTTATTCAAAATAAATTAAAAACAAAACCTCATTCCACCTTGACGTCACATGCCAAAAATAAAACACACTCATTGCTGCCCAAGTGATTCGAACCTGAGTCCTCCTAAAGCCCCTTTGACGCAAACGCCCCAAGCCACATTGCTGCTGATTCTTTTGTGTCATCAACTCCCCATAATTTCTTTTAAGAGCTCCTTCCCTAGCTCCTCTTTTTAACTTAAAAATCCAATTATTTTCCAAAGTTTTCTCTTCCACCCTAGAATTTTAAAAACCCTTAATACACTTCCAAACACTGCCAAAACTCATGAATTATGCATGAACGCATAACCCCTAATCTAGGATGTTACAAATATGTTCGTGAAAATTAGACTCGGGTTAGTTTTGATTTGGTAATATACAAGTCGAAGGCTAGAAGTCTTCCCGTTTCTAAGTACAAATTCAACTTAGTTAATTCCCAGCATAGTTCAAGATAGGCCCGTGCGGGCTTTGGCAAAGATGGCGTTATGGAAATATAGTCAAGGTGGAGATTTGTTGAGTATGACTCATATTTTAGTCAAATTTGAGAAATAATCTTCCAGTTGAACTCTATTTATTTGTTTCAATCAAACTCTGATTGGTCTCATTATTATTTGACCTATAAATTTAGCCTATAAATAGACTCTTTTACAACCTTAGAAAATGCACCCATTAGAGATTAGAGCTTATAACACTTTTAAAGAATTTTATGTTTACGTTTTGAGGGTTCTTTGTCTTGGGGTTTTTAGGGTTTAGTTTTTATCTCTATCTTTTGTACTCTTCGATTTTTTGCCATTATAGTAAAATTATTTTTACTTGTGATTTTTTGTCCTCTTTAGAGGGGTTTTTTCACGTTAAATTTGTATGTTCAATTTCTAAATTTCTTCCATTAACTTTATCTGTTCGTTGCTTAATAGGGTCGATCCCCAACAATAAATGTTCAAATTTTAAAATTATTTAAAAGCAAATATAAATTAGTTTTAAACTTGTGCATACTACTTAAATATAACAAATTTTAAAATATATATTTATATTTCCCAAAAATTATTTATAATAAAAATAAATTAAGTTTAAAGAAAATTAGAGTATAAATTCATAATTTATCATACAACACTACTTTTATATTTTTAATAATAAATTGTCTTACACAAGATTTGCAGTAAGAAGATTTTCAACCATATAAGTAGGTCTAATAATATTGCCTTTAGGGAAAAAAATGCTTGGGTAACTGATTCCCAAAATGTGTGGTCGGAGCTTTGCCTAATATGTATATTTACATAACTTAGATTTATTGAATTAAACGAAGTTATGGTATTGTTTTTTTTTTTTTTGGTTATAATTTTTATAGCTACACAAATAATATTTTCATAAAATCTGTAAATAATACTACAAAGTAAAAAATAATTAATGGAGCATTTGGTAATAAGATTACGCGAATGTAATATTACGGGTAGATTGTGAGATTATCTTATTTGATTCATTTGGTTAGAATGTAAGATTCAAATGTTTGATTGACGGAATGTAAGGTTACTTAGAAGTACATTTTACTCAATTGTCTTTGTTATAGAATTTGTTTTTCTAATAAGTTTAGTTCCTTTAATATTTTTTTAGTCTCAATGTTCATAAAATTATGACAAATTATTACAATTCTTACTTTTTATTACAATTTATATGTTAATAAGAAAATATATTGTGTTGAAATAAATTTATAAATCATAGTTATAATAATTCATGAAGAGTGATTGCTACACCAATCATAATTATAGATATAACTATAATTAATATATTAATAAATATCATTAAATAAAATATATTGATTATAATTGTAATGTATGATATTTGCTGATTCATTATTAAGAAAAATAATATATTTTTTTATAGTCTTAAACTTTAATTAAGAAAAATGCCTAAATTAATAAGAATAATAAAAATAAAAGGTAAATTGGTCAAAAATTTATGATTACACCCGTAATCTAAGATTATCCGAGGAATGGGTTGTAATGAGATTACACCATATATTATGGGATGGTCGTAATGTGAGATTACTAGATGATCGAACTGTTGAAATCCAACCGTAATCTCATTTCAGAATGTAATATTACGGGCTGCAATACTATATTCGGTGAACCAAACGCCCCCTAAAGTGTATGATTCAAAGATGATTTCTTATAGTAGAATTATTGGAATGTAAGATTACTTGCCACATTACTTGGTATGTTAGATTACCCTATTTGATTCATTTGACTACAAGGTAAGATTTTATTACTTGATTGACAAATTGTAAAATTACCTAAAAACATATTGTACTAGATTACCTTTAATTACAAATAAAGATAAAAAATTATTAAAGAAAGTTAACTATTAAAATATAAAAAATTATAATAATAATATACTAAATGATAATTTTTTTAACTAATAAATAATTAATAATGAAAAAACTCTCTTATAATAATTAATATAATATAATAACATACATATATTAATTTTTCTTAATAATAATAAAGGTGCTTTCAATAATAATAATAATAATAAAAGATTGCCAGAGATTATGTCGTAAAGAAAATGAGTTTAATATCTTAAATACAAATAAATTTTAACTTTGCCTTGATTTTTCTTTTTCTACTATAATTCATATTGGTCAATAAATATCAAAATAAAATTGTATTTTATTATCAAAGCAAAATATTTAAGAAATTGCACATAACATCCTATGATGCAAATAAATTAGTTATTAAATTTTCATTTGGTAAAAAAATTAAAAAGGGAAAAAAGTTGAGAATAAGTAATGAATTACATTTGACAAATAAGGAAATGAGTTACAAATATTTTAATCTAAATATGAACTCAAGGTGGATCATTTAAAGTAGACTTGGTCTGACCTCAAGGCCTGCTTAAAAAATAGGAGGATTTGGGTAAAAATATAGACCCTAAAAATGAATTCAGGTAAAAAAAAGTCCCATTTAAAAAATAGACCGAGTCTCGAGTAAGATTTTTTTGGTCCAAATATGCAAAAAAAAAAATTTACTGTTTTTTTATTGTTTTGTTAATATTTTCTTGTTGGTTTTACACTATTTTGCTACTATTTCACAATTATATTGCTACTATTTTGTTGTTATTGTTTGGATATTGTCTAACTCTTTTTTTTTTCTTAATTTTATTACTATTTTAGAGATATTTGCTTGTTAAGTTGCATCTATCTTAGTGTTATTTAAGTATACATATTTTTTTAATTTATTTTCAATTTGTTGTGAAACATTTATTTTAATGTTTTTAGTATTTTTAATGTATTATATATTTTTTTAAAATTATATAAAAAATTAATACGGGCGGGCCAGGGTGAGCCTGAATTTTAGTATTTTTATCCGGGCCAAGTTTGGGTAAAATTTTAAGCCCATTTTTCAAATTGAGTCTGAGCCTAACAAATGAGCCTAAAATTTTGGTTGGACCCAACCCATGAATAGGGGGCTTAAAAATTTTGAGAAATTATGATTTTCTCATTGAAATTTTTAGAAAAATTTAATTAGACACTTTCAAATTTTTAAAAATTCTCATTATACCTTTTATTTCTTTTTTGAAAATTTTAATTAAGTTCACTAAAGATATTTACAAACTCTTATTAATTTCACAAAAAAATTAATTAGACCCCAAATTTTTTTAAAAACTCTCGTTAAACTCCTAAAATTTTTACTTAACCCCTCAAAATTTAATCCCAAAATTCATCATTCTCTAAACCTATACTTAAAAAATAATTACGTCGCATATATTAGTTAAGGTAGATAAACCTATGGTGTAAGGGTAAGATGATAAAAAAATAATGAAGGATAAAGTAATATTCTTCGGGAATCTTAAATTACTTAATAAAGAGGTAATAATTTGATTAAGTTTTATCCAGAATCTTGATATTATTGAAAAGAGAATTAAATTTTATCATCAACCTTTTGAAAAAGAGTCGAAATGATTTTTTTAATGTAAATACCGACTAAAATGTTAAACTTTTAAACTTGGCATTCTGCGTGACAATTCGTGTGTACTTCATGCTTTTTTTAAAAAAAAATTTATGATTTTTTTATAATTATTTTTAAATTATTTGTTGACATGACATATAAGACAAATAGTGTCATGTCAACATGAAATACATGTGGATTGCCACACAAGTTGCTACACCACGTTAAAAAAATTACTATTTTAGTCAGCATTTTCATTAAAAATAATTTTTTTTTAAAATTAATGGCTAAATTTGAATAAAAAAGAGAATAGAGGTCAAATTAACAAAAAAAATAAACATTGAGGGTCACAGTTTATTAAGAATATAATTAGCATGAATATGCCAACACATACCTCTTAATCACTTGCTGATTTGAATTATTTGCATTAATGTGTGATGTTTGATAGTTATTATTTTATTTTAATAATTAATAAAGTTTTATTTATTTATTTATAAAGTGCTATATCTAAATAGGTAATCTAAGATTGTTGAAAGTTTAATAAAATTTAAACAAGTCTGAATGGCTACTTATTTGATGATGCAGCGAGTGAGATGGGGACATGTAAATATGATAGAAGCGGAGCGTCGGCTTCTAGCCAATGCGTTGATGGATTTCTCAAACCAAAGATTTGTTCTTCTATCAGAAGCATGCATTCCACTGTTTAACTTCTCCACAATCTACGCTTACCTCATGAACTCTACCCAGAGTTACATAGAAGCATATGATAAAGACTCCCCGGTTGGGCGTGGGCGATACAACGAGAAAATGAGCCCTCATATCACAATTGATCAATGGAGAAAAGGCTCCCAATGGTTCGAGATGGATAGGGAACTGGCCTTGGAAGTTGTTTCTGACCAATTCTATTTTCCACTCTTCCAAAGCTACTGCACCAACGCCTGCTATTCCGATGAACATTACTTGCCAACCTTTGTGACCATTAAGTTTACGCCCAAGAATTCCAATAGAAGTTTGACTTGGGTTGATTGGTCCAGAGCTGCCATTCACCCTGTAACCTACTTAAGGCCATTGGTAACCGTTGAATTTTTGAAGGCTTTGAGACATGGAAGCCAATGTGAGTATAATGGGCAGAGCAGTAATATCTGTTATTTGTTTGCCAGAAAGTTCTCCACTGATTCTTTGATTAGGTTGTTGACATTTGCACCCAAGGTCATGTATTTCAATAAATAATCTTCCTGGGTACATGTATTAGTGTAAGCTCATTATTTCATTCTGTAACCAATAGATTTTCCGTACTTAAACTATACAATATGTTCATTCATTTGGGCTTTTAAGGATTTAGATTTTATCAAATTTAACTCTTTTCCACTTTTTTATTTCATGTTCTTCTAAATGTCACATTTTCACGTTTTAAGTCAATTTTATTTATAAATTATAGTTAAAATAATTTTTTAATAATATACTTAGACAATTGTCGATTGATTATTAGCTCGATTGGCATGAACATTATTACCAATGCAGGATGACGTGAATTCTATTGGAAAAATTGCATTTTATGGAAACTTTGAGGCATATTCTCAATAGGTAAATATGGAAAGTTGAATCATATAATTATGGTTTCATATTTTACTCCATGAGACCTTTACAACGGTATATCATATATTCAAAATGGTTGAGTGATGAATTAGAAATTGATGCTCAAAGTAAGCTACTTGTAAATATTGTTGAGGAAAAGTAAAGGCTTAGATCTCACATTGGTTAAATACCAAATGTGAGATGTGTTTATATATGTGAACTCTCTTGAAGTGTAGTTAAATGACTAAGCTTGTAATTTTGTCTCGCGCGTAGGAGGGGGTGCAGGTTCTAACCCGACGGGATATTTTAGCCCAACACCAATTTATTTTTCCTCAGCAGACATAATCTACTTATATATAGACAGTATCTAATTCCAATCAATTTGATTTAATTTTTTAAATTAAATTGATTTTTTGGCTTCTTAATGGAAGATTTTGTGGTTATTTCCAAATTTTTCACCATCCTACATGCCTACAAAAGATTGTGTTTTCTGTAGGATTAAACTTACATTCTAATATTTTCTTATACCGAAACTTTGTTGATTTCTAAATTCTTCTTTTGCCTCTCCATATTTTTACAACATTCTGGTGATAGAAAAAGGCAAAGTTCGTTCGTTGATTGTTGTAGAGATGCTACTACTTTTATCATTGTTGTTGTTGTATCCTAGGAGACATTCGACCAACGTTTCTCCAAGTACCGTAGGAGTAGCTGAATCTGTGTTAAGGAAACTGTGTTTTACATGCCTCAACGTTTCGTAAAATTTCTATTCTTCCTTCTAATTTAAACTTTTATTCGATTTTAATTTTGATTGTTTTTCGTATTTGATAAATTAAATATAAATTATTCTATTTTTATTTTATATGTGTTTATTTATATTTAATTTATTTTGTTCGTTAACGTGTTTTGTCTAACAAATTTGAGAGCCCTGAAGTGCAATATCTTCCTATTTATGGGTTGAGGGGTTATGGGTAGTTCTAGGCATTGTATCAAAAGAAAACAGATATAATCAGAACCAGTAACACTCTACCACTGAGCTAATAGCCCGTCGTAAAGCAAGAGAAACCCCATCCCTCTCTTTCCTTTTTACGCCCCATGTTGCCACATGGGAGGGACCCGGGGGCGTAAAAGGGGATCCTATCAACTTGTTCCGACCTAGGATAATAAGTTCATGGGCTTAATCTTACTTCACCGTCGAGAAATGAAAAAAGACTATATCTCCAAGTTTAATTCAGCTCACTTTTATACAATTAAATTAAGTGATTACTGTAATAACCAATTTCGGCCCGGGTTCATTAACCCAGGGCCCAAAACCAAACAAAATTAAAAAAAACAAAGCCCACAATTTCGGCCCAAATTTCAAAGCCCAAAAAAAAACAAATTTCAGATTGCTAGGGTTTCTGAAACCCTAGCCCTTGGTGCGCCGCTCTTCACTGGCCTCCACTACCATGTGCGCCGCATCTCCAACAGCCTCTGTCGGCAACCATCGGCTCCACCATCTGCAAAAACAAAGGAAACAGACGATAATGGCAGAAAATAGAGAAAGATATTGTATATTTTATTTATTTATTTCCACTTCCATCTCGGTTATAAAAAAAACCGAATGAAAATGTAGAGAGGGCTCTGATTTTTGAATCAACAGAATACAAAAAGAAGAAAAAAACTTTCAATCAAAAATAAAAAAACAACAGATCAGTAACATTCAAAGGTGATTTCGCCCCTTTCTTTCTTTTTTTTCTTTCATTCGCCGTTTCGATTCTTCTTTTATTAATCAATATATATATATATATATATATATATATATATATAAAGATTGTAAAAAAATAAATAAAAAAAGAGAAGAAAAAAAAAACCCTACCTTTTTGCGCGGTGGCCGGCGACGGTGGCGGACGGTGGTGTCCACGGTGGCCCTCATCACCGGAAATCGCACCAGCCCTCCTCCCTGCAGAGAAAAAAAAGAGGTTAAAGGAATTTTTTTTTAGAATGAAGCAAAAATGATTTTTTTTGTGAAATTTGGCCTTTAAATAGCCCATCAAAACGACGTCGTTTTGGGGCTAGCCCTTAATGCCCAAAACGACGTCGTTTCAGCCTAGCCCGACCCGATCCGACCCGCTCCAGTCTAGGATCCGCGTGTTTTTGTTTGGAGGGGTTAATTGCGCGTTTAGCCCCTCCTCTTTTTCATGTATTCGCAATTAAAGTTTTTCTTTTTCAATTTTGGCCCGATAATGTTCTATGATTTCAATTTGATCCCTCCTTCCAACACATCGTTTTAATGGGGGCTTATTGCTATTTTGGGCCCTCTAGGTTGCGCGCGCGACGCAATTTACCCCCTTTCATTTTTTTTATGTTTTAAATTTAGCCCCACGCTTTTGTTGTTGATCCAATTTAGTCCCTTTTCTTCTATTGTGGTTATTTTACCATTAATCAATAATGTTTAATGTTTTTATTAATTTTTATGAGTATTATTATTATTATTATTATTATTATTATTATTATTATTATTATTATTTATTATTATTATTATTATTATTATTATTATTATTATGTTGTACATATTTTGTATCAGTATTATTATTATTTTTATTATTACTATACTATTATTATTATCGTTATTATTATTATTATTATTATTACCATATTCACATTATTATATTGTACATATTTCGTATTATTATTATTACTATTTTATTATTATATTCACTATTATTATTATTATTATTATTATTATTATTATTATTATTATATATTACTACTATATATTATTATGTTGTACATATTTTGTATCAGTATTATTTTTATTTTTATTATTACTATACTATTATTATCATTATTATTATTATTATTATTATTATTATTACCATATTCACATTATTATATTGTATATATTTCGTATTATTATTATTACTATTTTATTATTTTATTCACTATTATAATTATTATTTCCATTATTATTATTATCATTACCATATTTATATATTGTCATTATACATATTTCGTATTATTATTATTATTATTACTATTATTATTACATCCATTATTAACATCGTTTTTGTTTTGAATTTCTTTGTTATCATTATTGTACCTTATTTCCTTAATTTTGTCTTTGTTATTGCACACTTTATTATGTTTTGTTTATTCTTGTTTGCATCATTTCATGTAGATTGGTGACTTTGAAACGCATTTCGACATTTTCTCATTTTTTAAATTCATAAAAAAGGGGTTTCACAAAGGTAATATTCATGAATTTGAGAATTCAAAAATTCGTGCCCAATCGTTCTGGGTGTGACTTTTTGTTTGACCGAACAAGTGGATTTCCTTTACTGCCAGATTAAATTTCTTCTGTACCAACAACATGGCAGAATATGAGGCTTGCATCATGGGACTTCGCGCAGCTATCGAGCAGAACGTCAAGGTCTTAGCGGTCTCCGGGGGCTCGGCATTGGTGATTTACCAAATCCGTGGAGATTGGGAAGTAAGAGACTCGAAGTGGTCAAATATCGCGATCTTGTTGCGGAATTGGTTAGAGAATTTGAAGAAGTGACTTTTTATTACTTCCCACGGGAAGAAAACCAATTGGCTGACGCCCTGGCCACCTTGGCTTCAATGTTCAAAGCAAACCGAGAAACAGAAATAATGCCTCTCCAGATGAGCATATATGAGGCCCCTGCGCATTGTTTTAGCATTGAAAACGAAGCAGATGGACAACCATGGTTCCATGATATCTTAGAATATGTCAAGAATCAAAGATATCCCGAGCAAACAAACGAGAATGACAAAAGAACGATCAGAAGAATGACGGTGGGATTTGTTCTTGATGGGGGCATCCTGTACAAAAGAAGAAAAGATCAGGTACTCCTGAGATGCGTGGATGCTGTTGAAGCCAGAAAAATACTTGAAGAAGTCCATGAAGGAGTTTGTGGAACGTACGCCAATGGTTTCACTATGGCTAGACAGATTATGAGACTCGGTTATTACTGGCTAACGAAGGAAAGCGATTGCATTAGTTACGCGCGAAAGTGCCACAAATGACAAGTTTACGGTGATAAAATTCATGCAGCACCTTCACCCCTTCATGTCATGACTTCTCCGTGGCCTTTTTCTATGTGGGGCATAGACGTTATAGGGCCAATTTCACCAAAAGCTTCTAATGGACATCGATTCATTTTTGTGGTCATAGATTACTTCACAAAAAGAGTAGAAGCTGCTTCGTTCGCCAATGTGACAAAGATCGCAGTTTGCAAGTTCTTAAAAAGGGAGATCATATGTCGATTTGGTTTACCTGAGAGAATCATCTCAGATAATGCCTTGAACCTGAACAATAAGATGATGAAGGAAGTGTGCGAGCAATTTCAAATAAAGCATCATAACTTCTCACCCTATCGTCCAAAGATGAACGGAGTGGTAGAAGCTGCTAACAAAAATATCAAGAAGATTATTGGGAAAATGATTGAGACGTATGAAGACTGGCACGAGAAGCTACCATTTGCTCTACATGCGTATCGCACATGTGTACGGACCTCCACGGGGGCAACTCCTTTCTCTTTGGTCTATGGAATGGAAGTTGTACTACCCATTGAAGTTGAGATCCCCTCCCTGCGAGTCTTAATGGAGTCAAAACTAGAAGAATCGAAATGGGTTCGAGCTCGATATGACCAATTGAACCTGATTGAAGAAAAACGCCTAAAAGCAATCTGTCATTGACAAATGTACCAGAAAAGAATGATCGCCGCCCATGACTAGAAGGTGCGTCCAAGAGAATTTCGCGAAGGAGAACTCGTCCTGAGAAAGATTCTTCCGATACAAAAAGACTTTCGAGGAAAATGGGCACCGAATTGGGAAGGACCGTATGTCATAAAGAAGGCCTTCTCGGGTGGAGCTTTGATTCTCACAGAGATGGATGGGAAAGAGGTACCAGATCCAGTGAACTCAGATGCCGTGAAGAAGTACTATGCCTAAAAAAAAAAGGGAAGGGATCAAGATGAAAACCCGAAAAGGGCGTTTTGATAAAAAGATTTCGGAGGTTAAACTCGAAGGGGAGCCCTAAGGAAGCAGATTTGGGCTCGAAGAGCAATGGCGATTTGAACAGGAAGTCAAATGGCATGATATTAATATTTGAAGCAGACTCAGAAGCTCAAAATCTTCTACACAAGAAGCTTTGTTCGAAAAGATCCAGGATTAAGAAACGTGAAAAAGTTCATGCGTTGGATATCTAGAGCATTTGCGACAATTGAACCTGCTTTCCTTTTTGTAACATGTCCTTTATTGAATTGTTCCTTGTCAATTTTCTTGCGTGTCACTTTTGAAATAAATATGAATGTGAGGTATCCCCTTCACACCTACTTCGTCATTTTCATGCATCTCGTGTTTGGTTCATTAAATGATAAATAGTGAAATGACATACTCTAAACAAAAGAAGTATTGAACATTACCTGGATGAGAATTTGGTGAGTACAAGAGCTTCAAAGCAAGGACAAAGTTCAACAGGGGGCAAGAAGGGTGATATACGAGAAAAGCAGATTACTCGTAAAACTTGAGGGCGGGTACAAAACCTGAAAGGAAAGTCAAGAATCGAAGCAATGAATACAGGTCATCATGAAAGTCGTGACGAAAAAGAGATACATGACAAACCCAGGGCGCATGGCATAATCATGTAGGCATAAAAGCATTTAAGACAAACACGTGCATATCGTGATAACATCACGCATGACACATACAGGTACACCAGTAAAACAAGAAGTTTTGACGATAACTGTACCAAACCAAGGAGAAAGAAGACATCCGAGTCCCACCAGATGATACGTTTCAACTACTATTTTTCAAAATATCGACTCATAATACGAGAAGTGAGTTGAGCCTCAGGTCGCCCGCTGAGGTATTTTCAATTTCTGTTTGCAAAAATCAACTCCTCAGGTCGCACGCTGAGGTATTTTCAATTTCTGTTTTTTAATCAACTCCTCAGGTCGCCCGCTGAGGTATTTTTAATTTCTGTTTGCAAAAATCAACACTTCATGTCGCACGCTGAGGTATTTTCAATTTCTGTTTGCAAAAAGCCAACTCCTCGGGTCGCACGCCGGGGTATTTTAATTTCTGTTTGCAAAATCAATTCCTCAGGTCGCACGCTGAGGTATTTTTGATTTCTGTTTTTCAATTTCTGTTTGAATCAACTCCTCAGGTCGCACGCTGAGACATTTTTAATTTCTGTTTTCCAATTCCTGCTTGCAAAAAAAATCAACTCCTCAGGTCGCACGCTGAGGCATTTTTAATTTCTATTTTTCAATTTCTATTTGAATCAACTCCTCAGGTCGCACGCTGAGGCATTTTAATTTCTGATTTTTAATTTCTGTTCGCAAAAATCAACTCCTCAGGTCGCACGCTGAGGTATTTTCAATTTCTGTTTTTCAATTTCTGCTTGCAAAAAAATCAACTCCTCAGGTCGCACGCTGAGGTATTTTTAATTTCTGTTTTTAATTTCTGTTGGTACAAAAAAATCAACTCATATTATGAGAGTGGGGTTGAGCCTCGGGTCACACGCGGAGGTATTTTTAATTTCTACTTTTCAATTTCTGTTAGTTCAAAAAAAAAACAAAAAAATCAACTCATATTATGAGAGTGGGGTTGAGCCTCGGGTCACACGCGGAGGTACTTACAGACGGAAGACTGAAGTCGCCTTGAGCAAATTGAACGAAGAAGTTCCAGTGGACAAAGAAGATTGAGCAAGAGCAAAATGAAGCTACAGGCCATATCTCTCGGAAGTAGCATTGGAGTAGACTGAAGATCGAAGCCTCCCCGAAGATAGCAGGGAAGCAGTTTGAAAAGTTTAGACCTATTTCCTCAAAGTCCCAGTGGAGCAGTGAGTAGATCGAAGCTACAAACCTCTTCGTGTCCTGGAGTCATATTAGAGCAAGTTGAAAGTAAACAAGTCTCACCCCTTAGAAGATTGAGGAAAAGCAAATTGAAGCTACAGGTCATATCTCTCAGAAGTAGCAGTGGAAGAGATCAAAGCAACGGGGTTTGAAGATGTTTGAGTAAGACGAGGACCAACAAGTCAAGGCTTGGCCAAGACCGGGCAAAATTGGTTCTTCTATTGTCTTTGCTCTATTCTCGTTTCATGACAATGAGCAAAGAGGGGCAGCTGTAATAACCAATTTTGGCCCGGGTTCATTAACCCAGGACCCAAAACCAAACAAAATTAAAAAAAAACAAAGCGCACAATTTCGGCCCAAATTTCAAAGCCCAAAAAAAAAACTAATTTCAGATTGCTAGGGTTTCTGAAACCCTAGCCCTTGGTGCACCGCTCTTCACTGGCCTCCACTACCATGTGCGCCGCATCTCCAACAGCCTCTGTCGGCCACCATCGGCTCCACCATCTGCAAAAACAAAGGAAACAGACGATAATGGCAGAAAATAGAGAAAGATATTGTATATTTTATTTATTTATTTCCACTTCCATCTCGGTTATAAAAAAAACCGAATGAAAATGTAGAGAGGGCTTTGATTTTTGAATCAACAGAATACAAAAAGAAGAAAAAAACTTTCAATCAAAAATAAAAAAACAACAGATCAGTAACATTCAAAGGTGATTTCGCCGCTTTCTTTCTTTTTTTTTCTTTCATTCGCCGTTTCGATTCTTCTTTTATTAATCAATATATATATATATATAAAGATTGTAAAAAAAATAAATAAAAAAAGAAAAAAAAAAAACCTACCTTTTTGCGCGGTGGCCGGCGACGGTGGCGGACGGTGGTGTCCACGGTGGCCTTCCTCGCTGGAAATCGCACCAGCCCTCCTCCCTGCAGAGAAAAAAAGAGGTTAAAGGAATTTTTTTTTAGAATGAAGCAAAAATGATTTTTTTTGTGAAATTTGGCCTTTAAATAGCCCATCAAAACGACGTCGTTTTGGGGCTGGCCCTTAATGCCCAAAACGACGTCGTTTCAGCCTAGCCCGACCCGATCCGACCCGCTCCAGTCTAGGATCCGCGTGTTTTTGTTTGGAGGGGTTAATTGCGCGTTTAGGCCCTCCTCTTTTTCATGTATTCGCAATTAAAGTTTTTCTTTTTCAATTTTGGCCCGATAATGTTCTATGATTTCAATTTGATCCCTCCTTCCAACGCATCGTTTTAATGGGGGCTTATTGCTATTTTGGGCCCTCTAGGTTGCGCGCGCGACGCAATTTACCCCCTTTCATTTTTTTTATGTTTTAAATTTAGCCCCACGCTTTTGTTGTTGATCCAATTTAGTCCCTTTTCTTCTATTGTGGTTATTTTACCATTAAATCAATAATGTTTAATGTTTTATTAATTATTATTATTATTATTATTATTATTATTATTATTATTATTATTATTATTATTATTATTATTATTATTATTATAATTATTATTATTACTATTACTATATATTATTATGTTGTACATATTTTGTATCAGTATTATTATTATTTTTATACTATACTATTATTATTATCGTTATTATTATTATTATTACCATATTCACATTATTATATTGTACATATTTCGTATTATTATTACTATTTTATTATTATTCACTATTATTATTATTATTATTATTATTATTATTATTATTATTATTATGTTGTACATATTTTGTATCAGTATTATTTTTATTTTTTATTACTATATATTATTATCATCATTATTATTATTATTATTATTATTATTATTATTATTATTATTATTATTATTATTATTATTATTATTATTATTATTATTACCATATTCACATTATTATATTGTATATATTTCGTTATTATTATTATTACTATTTATTATATATTTTATTATTATTATTTATTATTATTTCCATTATTATTATTATCATTACCATATTTATATATTTTCATTATACATATTTCGTATTATTATTATTACTATTTTATTATATTCACTATTATTGTTATTATTATTATTATTATTATTATTATTATTATTATGTTGTACATATTTTGTATCAGTATTATTTTTATTTTTATTATTACTATACTATTATTATTATCATTATTATTATTATTATTATTATTATTATTATTATTATTATTATATTATTATTATTATTACCATATTCACATTATTATATTGTATATATTTCGTATTATTATTACTATTTTATTATTATTCACTATTATTATTATTATTATTTCCATTATTATTATTATCATTACCATATTTATATTTTCATTATACATATTTCGTATTATTATTATTATTATTACTATTATTATTACATCCATTATTATTAACATCGTTTTTGTTTTGAATTTCTTTGTTATCATTATTGTACCTTATTTCCTTAATTTTGTCTTTGTTACTGCACACTTTATTATGTTTTGTTTATTCTTGTTTCATCATTTCATGTAAATTGGTGACTTTGAAACGCATTTCGACATTTTCTCATTTTTTAAATTCATAAAAAAAGGGGTTTCACAAAGGTAATATTCATGAATTTGGGAATTCAAAAATTCGTGCCCAATCGTGCTGGGTGCGACTTTTTGTTTGACCGAACAAGTGGATTTCCTTTCAAATTTTGTTTCTATTTTCAATTAAGGTGATATTTGCGTATTTGAAAGTTCGAAAAGATCGTGCCCAATCGTGCTGGGTGTGTTTTTTTCTCTATGACCGAATGAGCAAATATCATTTCCAAAAATTTCAAAAATGCGTGCTTGGAGAATTTTGGAGACAATCTTGAGTTCAAGGATTTAGATTATCGTGTCCAATCGTGCTGGATGTGAGACTCTATTCCTTCGAAACAAGGGAAACTCGATATTCGATCAAGTTGTTTAAAATCACAAAAAATAGAATAAAATTTCAAAATCTTTTCAAGCTTTGTGACATTAGGACATTGATTAATCAATTTGGTACCGATTTTGGGCGTTGCGAGGGTGCTAATCCTTCCTCGCACATAACCGACTCCCGAACCTATTTTCTCGAATGTTCGTAGACCAAAAACCCTGTTTTAGTAAACCGAAATGTTTTATTAAAACAAAGGTGATCCGATCACACCTCATAAAGGTCGGTGGCGACTCCCGTTTTTATTCATTTTCAAAACCCATATTTTTAAAAGTCGATTCCCGCTTTTTTCAAAACACAAAAAATGGTTTCGACAGCTTGGCGACTCCACTGGGGACAGTCTTCGAGAGTCAGGCCATAAATTGATTGATTTTTGTCCTTTTGATCGAAAATTTAGAAAATTGTTACAAAAAAATCATGTTTCATTTGATGTATCTGTTTATGTGTTAATTATAATAATGTCGAGTCTCATAATTCTTACACTTGCATTGCATGACCGTTGTGGTCGTACCTTTTAAGTGGAGTAAGAAACTAAGCCTTCGTGAGGTTTTCACCTCCGCATGGGCTAGTGGATTGCTTCTGGGATACATCCGTACCTATGTGCTTCGTGAGGTTTTCACCTCCGCATGGCCATAGGGAAATGTATCCCCCTGAACCGAACTCGGTCCGTATGAGCCTATAATGGGTGAGGATCGAGGAACCTGCTGGTTCGGGTACCTTTCTTTAGAACTGAACCACATATAGAGAGACCTAGGAACCCACCTTGGACAGAACCACGCTAAACCCGTAGTAGTTACCCCTATAGGTGTTTTATGTTTGCTTATTTCTCTTGTACTAACGTTTTTGTGTTTGCTTATCTTCTCTTGCATTAACATGTTTTCTCTTGTTTTTGATTGCATTGCATGCATTCTCACATTTAAGAGGTGTCGATTCGGGTTCGATTGCTGAATTAGAAAGTTTGCCATGGAAAACAACTTTCTTGATAAAGTGGAAGATAATGCGGCTATCCGAATTTGGTCAGAGACAACACAATTAGAAAAGGGTGATAGTCTAACTGCGGGGCATGTGTCAGAATTATGGTACTACACTCTATTAGTGTGACATAAAATAATTTTCACGAGTTAAAAGCTATATGGGATCAAGGACTACTCCCGAATATAGCGGATGGATCGGTAAGAGAATCAACGACAACATGCCGGGGCCAAGTCTAGAAAACGAGCAATCCGTGGAGGAATATTTGCAGGTAATCCCATCAGAAGTGGAGATGATAAAACAAGATTTTGAAAAAAAGAATCGTGAGCTGGAAAAGAACAACTTCATCACTCTCAGAGTCAAGTCAGGGACCGGGACTACCTTATGGGCGAAGCTGTGACTCAAATCCAGAAGGTGGCCGAATATTTGCATGCATTGGCAGTTCAGGCTGACATGCTAAATGTGAAGTACGAGCTGATATCGGACAAGGGCCAAGAATTAGCTTCGTTACTCGAGAAAGTCAAGACTCTGGGCATTAGGGCAAAGTTGCATTTATAATCCATTTTATGTAAAGAGTTTTGTTTTCTGAAAAGTTTTCTAAACGAATTTAAATCTAAATCGATGCCTCTTTGCATCCATGCATTTGCATTACATTGTATCATCTTAGAAAGGAGGTGTTGATTCGTATTCAATTGCTAAATAGAAGAGTTTGTCATAAGAAAATGTGTTACTTGATAAAGTGGATTATAATACGGTTGAGACAAGACCTTGCCTGAAGATTCGAGCCGATAGGGATTTTTCGGGAGTCATCAGAAGATTATGAGCATCACGGAGGATAAGTGATTGATGAGGTACGACCTGGACCAAGCAACAAAGAGCTAGAAGAGATGTCTATTGAGAAAGTTCACGGAACGTGACATCCGGGTATAAAGAAAAGGATTTGCCTGAAGATTCGAGCCGACAGGGATTTTTCGGGAGTCATCAGAAGATTATGAGCATCACGAAGGATAAGTGATTGATGAGGTACGTCCTAGATCGAGCAACAGAAGGCTAAGAAGAGATGTCTATTGAGAAAGTTCCCGGGACACGACATCCAGATACGAAGAAGAGGATTTGTCTGAAGATTCAAGCCGACAATGATTGTTCGAGAGTCATCAGAAAATTATGAGCATCGGCGAGGGTAAGTGAGTGATGAGGTCAAGCAACAAAGAGCCAAAAGAAGCGTCTATTGAGAAAGTTCACGGGACACGACCATGATATCCTGATACGAAGAAGAGGATTGGTGTTTTCACCTAGACTATGAGGAAGATGCCATATATGTGGTCTATTTTATGTAAAGAAACGTGTTTTCTAGACAAGTTCTTCTAATAGGAATTGAATTCATAATCAGCGCCTATCTTTCTTTTTGCATTCATTCCATGCATTTGCATTGGCATTGCATCATATCATGTGCATTAAGATCTGTAGAAAGACTCTAATGAGGTGAAGTTATTTCAGTTGACCTAGAAAACATAGAACAAAGGTTGGAGAGATTAGAGCAAAGACAAATACTGATGCAAGAGCAGTTGACCAAAATTCAACGGGACATGCAAGATCAAATGAATATGATGCGTCGGTTAACCCAATTACTAGTCGAAAGACATGAAAAAAGGAGTGGCCCAATGGTCAACAGCACGGATGATGACGAAGAAATTGTTTATTCCCCGATGAATATCCTGACTCAACCAGACGTACAGTCGCAAAGGGAACCCGTCATTGATAAACCCCAAGGTCACACTAATACTTCGACCCTGTTGGGCTCAAACTTAAACTCTGAAGATGGTCGAGCCAAACCGATTGTTCAAACAGTGGAAAAAGAAGGGAGAGAGAAGACTTTGAAAGCTCCGAAGAATGAAGAAGCGGGCAGTAAGAGTAAGGGCCATTCGAAGCCTATTACAGTAAGTCAGCTAGGGATAGTAACTACTGGTCATCAAGGCCCTCTTAGGCGGGATTCCAACCCAAAGCCCAATCCTGAAAAACTTTTATTCATCCCTATTCCTGTGTCGTATAGAGAGCTGTACCTGAAATTATTGGAAAAACAATTAATATCCCCACATTATGTGGCACCCCTGAAACCTCCATACCCAAAATGGTACGATCCTAATGCTAATTGCATGTACTATGCTGGAAACCGGGGGCACTCTACAGAAAATTGTCTAGCCTTTAAAAGAAGGGTTCAAGGTCTCATTGATGCAAGCATTTTATGGTTTGACGGTACTAGTAATGTGGCTGGAAATCTGCTCCCTAACCATACCGAAGGGAATGTGAGCATGATGACAAAGGAAATGATGCAATTGAAGATGTTTCGATGATACGCCCTTGTCCTCCTAGATTCACTTTGAACAATTGGACTGCTGTGGATCTCCTTGTAGCTTCTAAATCCTCTCTAGAGTAATGCTCAATGTTAACTCTTTTTTTATGCCCCTAAGTTATAAGGGGAATCCGTTATGAGTGATTATTTTTGCTATTTATCTTTTAAATAAACATTAATGGAGATGCATCTTGTCATAATTATTTTTATTCTCATTGTCTTCATATTTATTCCCTCTTCTCATAGCCTGTCCTTACATATATCTCATATCATGCCTTAATATTATGCTTATGTGTTCCAATACCCTGATGCTCCTCTATAGTTTTCTTTTCCATTCGCTTTTCAGGTGCTCAGATATCAACGACATGAACAATCCCGTTACAAGTCCTAAAATCGATTCCGAGAAAGCTGTTTGTTTAGGAGAATGCGAAGCTGAGGAAGATGTTGAAGATTATGTCTCATCCCCTGAATTACTAAGGATGATGGAACGAGAAAATAAACAGATTCTACCCCATCAAGAATCTGTTGAGACAGTGAATTTGGGAAGCGAAGAAAAGAGGCAAGAGGTAAAAGTTGGGACTTCCATGTCAGAGGACACCAAACATGATCTGATCGCCTTGCTTCATGAATACAAAGACGTGTTCGCATGGTCGTATCAAGATATGCCAGGTTTGAACGAAGATGTAGTGGTCCATAGACTCCCATTGAAACCAGAATGCAAGCCTATCCAACAGAAGTTAAGGCGGATGAGGCCTGAAATGCTCTTAAAGATAAAGGAAGAAGTAAAGAAACAATTTGATGCTGGCTTCCTATGAATCTCTAGATATCCAAAATGGGTGGCTAATATAGTCCCAGTACCGAAGAAAGATGGCAAAATGCGAATGTGCGTGGATTACCGTGATTTGAATCGAGCAAGCCCTAAAGATAATTTCTCGTTGCCACACATCGATACATTGGTATATAACACGGCAAAGCATTCGTTTTTCTCCTTCATGGATGGATTTTCGGGCTACAATCAAATCAAGATGGCTCCCGAAGATATGGAGAAAACTACATTCACGACAATGTGGGGGACATTCTGCTACAAAGTGATGCCGTTCAGACTAAAGAATGCCGGGGCAACATACCAGAGAGCCATGGTAACATTGTTTCATGACATGATGCACAAGGAAATAGAAGTCTATGTCGATGATATGATCACCAAATCTCGAGGGGAAAGAGAGCATGTTGAGAACCTCCGGAAGTTGTTTGAAAGACTGAGAAAGTTCCAACTGAAGCTTAACCCGGCCAAATGTACCTTCGGGGCTACCTCTGGAAAATTACTGGGGTTCATCGTTAGCAAGAGAGGTATCGAGGTTGATCCGGATAAAATAAAGGCCATACAAGAACTACCGCCCCCGCGCACACAAAAGGAAGTCAGGGGATTTCTAGGGAGGCTGAACTACATCGCTCGATTCATTGCTCAACTCACCAAGCAGTGTGATCCGATTTTTTGACTCCTTCGAAAACACAATCCTGGAGAATGGAACGAGGAATGTCAAGAGGCTTTTGACAAGATAAAGCAGTATTTGTCTAGTCCCCCGGTGCTAGTACCACCAACTCCTGGAAGACTGCTAACACTATATCTGACTGTGTTCGAAAACTCAATGGGTTGCGTCCTGGGGCAACATGATGAGTTCGGAAAAAGGGAACAGGCGATCTATTATCTCAGTAAGAAATTCACGGAGTATGAAGCAAAGTATCCGTCAATCGAAAAATTCTGTTGTGCTCTGATCTGGGTAACTCGAAAGCTCAGACAATATGTGCTGTATCATACGACGTGGTTGATTTCAAAGCTGGACCCAATAAAATACATGATGGAATCGCCTGCACTCTCAGGAAGAATGGTACGATGGCAGATCCTACTATCGGAATATGACATCGTATACGTGAGCCAAAAATCGATTAAAGGGAGCGCAATAACTGATTTCATAGCAACTCGAACAACAGAGGAATACGAGCCATTGAGATTTGACTTCCCAGACGAAGACTTGATATGTATTACGGAAAAAGAATGTGAATTGTCGACAAAGAAATCATGGAAGATGAGTTTTGATGGTGTGTCAAATGCATTGGGGCATGTGATTGGAGCAGTCTTA
This sequence comes from Gossypium australe, assembly GCA_005393395.2. Taxonomy (NCBI): domain Eukaryota; kingdom Viridiplantae; phylum Streptophyta; class Magnoliopsida; order Malvales; family Malvaceae; genus Gossypium; species Gossypium australe. Next base: position 117,002,819 of record CM016617.1, on the reverse strand, counting down.
GTGTCACCAGAAGGGAATCATTACCCCTTTACTGCCAGATTAAATTTCTTCTGTACCAACAACATGGCAGAATATGAGGCTTGCATCAGGGACTTCGCGCAGCTATCGACCAGAACGTCAAGGTCTTAGCGGTCTCCGAGGACTCGGCATTGGTGATTTACCAAATCCGTGGAGATTGGGAAGTAAGAGACTCGAAGTGGTTAAATATCGTGATCTTGTTGCGGAATTGGTTAGAGAATTTGAAGAAGTGACTTTTTATTACTTCCCACAGGAAGAAAACCAATTGGCTGACGCCCTGGCCACCTTGGCTTCAATGTTCAAAGCAAACCGAGAAACAGAAATAATGCCTCTCCAGATGAGCATATATGAGGCCCCTGCGCATTGTTTTAGCATTGAAAATGAAGCAGATGGACAACCATGGTTCCATGATATCTTAGAATATGTCAAGAATCAAAGATATCCCGAGCAAACAAACGAGAATGACAAAAGAACGATCAGAAGAATGGCGGTGGGATTTGTTCTTGATGGGGGCATCCTGTACAAAAGAAGAAAAGATCAGGTACTTCTGAGATGCGTGGATGCTGTTGAAGCCAGAAAAATACTTGAAGAAGTCCATGAAGGAGTTTGTGGAACGCACGCCAATGGTTTTACTATGGCTAGACAGATTATGAGACTCGGTTATTACTGGCTAAGGAAGGAAAGCGATTGCATTAGTTACACGCGAAAGTGCCACAAATGACAAGTTTACGGCGATAAAATTCATGCAGCACCTTCACCCCTTCATGTCATGACCTCTCCGTTGCCTTTTTCTATGTGGGGCATGGACGTTATAGGGCCAATTTCACCAAAAGCTTCTAATGGACACCGATTCATTTTTGTGGTCATAGATTACTTCACAAAATGAGTAGAAGCTGCTTCGTTCGCCAATGTGACAAAGACCGCAGTTTGCAAGTTCTTAAAAAGGGAGATCATATGTCGATACGGTTTACCTGAGAGAATCATCTCAGATAATGCCTTGAACCTGAACAATAAGATGATGAAGGAAGTGTGCGAGCAATTTCAAATAAAGCATCATAACTCCTCACCCTATCGTCCAAAGATGAACGGAGCGGTAGAAGCCGCTAACAAAAATATCAAGAAGATTATTGGGAAAATGACTGAGACGTATAAAGACTGGCACGAGAAGCTACCATTTGCTCTACATGCGTATCGCACATGTGTACAGACCTCCACGGGGGCAACTCCTTTCTCTTTGGTCTATGGAATGGAAGCTGTACTACCCATTGAACTTGAGATCCCCTCCCTGCGAGTCTTAATGGAGTCAAAACTAGAAGAATGGAAATGGGTTCGAGCTCGATATGACCAATTGAACCTGATTGAAGAAAAACGCCTAAAAGCAATCTGTCATTGACAAATGTACCAGAAAAGAATGACCGCCGCCCATGACTAGAAGGTGCGTCCAAGAGAATTTCGCGAAGGAGAACTCGTCCTGAGAAAGATTCTTCTGATACAAAAAGACTTTCGAGGAAAATGGGCACCGAATTGGGAAGGATCGTATGTCATAAAGAAGGCCTTCTCGGGTGGAGCTTTGATTCTCACAGAGATGGATGGAAAAGAGGTACCAGATCCAGTGAACTCAGATGTCGTGAAGAAGTACTATGCCTAAAAAAAAAGGGAAGGGATCAAGATGAAAACCCGAAAAGGGCGTTTTGATAAAAAGATTTCGGAGGTTAAACTCGAAGGGGAGCCCTAAGGAAGCAGATTTGGGCTCGAAGAGCAAGGGCGATTTGAACAGGAAGTCAAATGGCATGATATTAATATTTGAAGCAGACTCGGAATCTCAAAATCTTCTACACAAGAAGCTTTGTTCGAAACGATCCAGGATGAAGAAACGTGAAAAAGTTCATGCGTTGGATATCTAGAGCATTTGCAACAATTGAACCTGCTTTCCTTTTTGTAACATGTCCTTTATTGAATTGTTCCTTGTCAATTTTCTTGCGTGTCACTTTTGAAATAAATATGAATGTGAGGTATCCCCTTCACACCTACTTCGTCATTTTCATGCATCTCGTGTTTGGTTCATTAAATGATAAATAGTGAAATGACATACTCTAAACAAAAGGAGTATTGAACATTACCTGGATGAGAATTTGGTGAGTACAAGAGCTTCAAAGCAAGGACAAAGTTCAACAGGGGGCAAGAAGGGTGATATACGAGAAAAGCAGATTACTCGTAAAACTTGAGGGTGGGTACAAAACCTGAAAGGAAAGTCAAGAATCGAAGCAATGAATACAAGTCATCATGAAAGTCGTGACGAAAAAGAGATACATGACAAACCCAGGGCGCATGGCATAATCATGTAGGCATAAAAGCATTTAAGACAAACACGTGCATATCGTGATAACATCACGCATGACACATACAGGTACACCAGTAAAACAAGAAGTTTTGACGATAACTGTACCAAACCAAGGAGAAAGAAGACATCCGAGTCCCACCAGATAATACGTTTCAACTACTGTTTTTCAAAATATCGACTCATAATACGAGAAGTGAGTTGAGCCTCAGGTCGCCCGCTGAGGTATTTTCAATTTCTGTTTGCAAAAATCAACTCCTCAGGTCGTACGCTGAGGTATTTTCAATTTCTGTTTTTTAATCAACTCCTCAGGTCGCCCGCTGAGGTATTTTTAATTTCTGTTTGCAAAAATCAACACCTCAGGTCACACGCTGAGGTATTTTCAATTTCTGTTTTTTAATCAACTCCTCAGGTCGCCCGCTGAGGTATTTTCAATTTCTGTTTGCAAAAAGCCAACTCCTCGGGTCGCACGCCGGGGTATTTTAATTTCTGTTTGCAAAATCAATTCCTCAGGTCGCACGCTGAGGTATTTTTTATTTCTGTTTTTCAATTTCTGTTTGAATCAACTCCTCAGGTCGCACGCTGAGACATTTTTAATTTCTGTTTTCCAATTTCTGCTTGCAAAAAAAAATCAACTCATCAGGTCGCACGCTGAGGCATTTTTAATTTCTGTTTTTCAATTTCTGTTTGAATCAACTCCTCAGGTCGCACGCTGAGGCATTTTAATTTCTGATTTTTAATTTCTATTAGCAAAAATCAACTCCTCAGGTCGCACGCTGAGGTATTTTCAATTTCTGTTTTTCAATTTCTGCTTGCAAAAAAACAACTCCTCAGGTCGCACGCTGAGGTATTTTTAATTTCTGTTTTTAATTTCTGTTGGTACAAAAAAATCAACTCATATTATGAGAGTGGGGTTGAGCCTCGGGTCACACGCGGAGGTATTTTCAATTTCTACTTTTCAATTTCTGTTAGTTCAAAAAAAAAAAATCAACTCATATTATGAGAGTGGGGTTGAGCCTCGGGTCACACGCGGAGGTACTTACAGACGGAAGACTGAAGTCGCCTTGAGCAAATTGAACGAAGAAGTTCCAGTGGACAAAGAAGATTGAGCAAGAGCAAAATGAAGCTACAAGCCATATCTCTCGGAAGTAGCATTGGAGTAGACTGAAGATCGAAGCCTCCCCGAAGATAGCAGGGAAGTAGTTTGAAATGTTTAGACCTATTTCCTCAAAGTCCCAGTGGAGCAGTGAGTAGATCGAAGCTACAAACCTCTTCGTGTCCTGGAGTCATATTAGAGCAAGTTGAAAGTAAACAAGTCTCACCCCTTAGAAGATTGAGGAAAAGCAAATTGAAGCTACAGGTCATATCTCTCAGAAGTAGCAGTGGAAGAGATCAAAGCAACGGGGTTTGAAGATGTTTGAGGAAGACGAGGACCAACAAGTCAAGGCTTGGCCAAGACCGGGCAAAATTGGTTCTTCTATTGTCTTTGCTCTATTCTCGTTTCATGACAATGAGCAAAGAGGGGCAGCTGTAATAACCAATTTTGGCCCGGGTTCATTAACCCAGGGCCTAAAACCAAACAAAATTAAAAAAAAAACAAAGCGCACAATTTCGGCCCAAATTTCAAAGCCCAAAAAAAAAACTAATTTCAGATTGCTAGGGTTTCTGAAACCCTAGCCCTTGGTGCGCCGCTCTTCACTGGCCTCCACTACCATGTGCGCCGCATCTCCAACAGCCTCTGTCGGCCACCATCGGCTCCACCATCTGCAAAAACAAAGGAAACAGACGATAATGGCAGAAAATAGAGAAAGATATTGTATATTTTATTTATTTATTTCCACTTCCATCTCGGTTATAAAAAAATCGAATGAAAATGTAGAGAGGGCTCTGATTTTTGAATCAACAGAATACAAAAAGAAGAAAAAAACTTTCAATCAAAAATAAAAAAACAACAGATCAGCAACATTCAAAGGTGATTTCGCCCCTTTCTTTCTTTGTTTTCTTTCATTCGCCGTTTCGATTCTTCTTTTATTAATCAATATATATATATATATATATATATATATATAAAGATTGTAAAAAAAATAAATAAAAAAGAGAAGAAAAAAAAACTACCTTTTTGCGCAGTGGCCGGCGACGGTGGCGGACGGTGGTGTCCACGGTGGCCCTCCTCGCCGGAAATCGCACCAGCCCTCCTCCCTGCAGAGAAAAAAAGAGGTTAAAGGAATTTTTTTTTAGAATGAAGCAAAAATGATTTTTTTTGTGAAATTTGGCCTTTAAATAGCCCATCAAAACGACGTCGTTTTGGGGCTGGCCCTTAATGCCCAAAACGACGTCGTTTCAGCCTAGCCCGACCCGATCCGACCCGCTCCAGTCTAGGATCCGCGTGTTTTTGTTTGGAGGGGTTAATTGCGCGTTTAGGCCCTCCTCTTTTTCATGTATTCGCAATTAAAGTTTTTCTTTTTCAATTTTGGCCCGATAATGTTCTATGATTTCAATTTGATCCCTCCTTCCAACGCATCGTTTTAATGGGGGCTTATTGCTATTTTGGGCCCTCTAGGTTGCGCGCGCGACGCAATTTACCCCCTTTCATTTTTTTTATGTTTTAAATTTAGCCCCACGCTTTTGTTGTTGATCCAATTTAGTCCCTTTTCTTCTATTGTGGTTATTTTACCATTAAATCAATAATGTTTAATGTTTTTATTAATTTTATGAGTATTATTATTATTATTATTATTATTATTATTATTATTATTATTATTATTATTATTATTATTACTACTATTACTATATTATTATATTGTACATATTTTGTATCAGTATTATTATTATTATTTTTATTATTACTATACTATTATTATTACCGTTATTATTATTTATTATTATTACCATATTCACATTATTATATTGTACATATTTCGTATTATTATTATATTTTATTATTATATTCACTATTATTATTATTATTATTATTATTATTATTATTATTATTATTATTATTATATTATTATTATTATTATTATTATTATTATATTCACATTATTATATTGTATATATTTCGTATTATTATTACTATTTTATTATTATATTCACTATTATTATTATTATTTCCATTATTATTATTATCATTACCATATTTATATATTTTCATTATACATATTTCGTATTATTATTATTACTATTTTATTATTATATTCACTATCATTATTATTATTATTATTATTATTTATTATTATTATTATTATTATTATTATTATTATTACTATATATTATGTTGTACATATTTTGTATCAGTATTATTTTTATTTTTATTATTACTATACTATTATTATTATCATTATTATTATTATTATTATTATTACCATATTCACATTATTATATTGTATATATTTCGTATTATTATTATTACTATTTTATTATTATATTCACTATTATTATTATTACTTCCATTATTATTATTATCATTACCATATTTATATATTTTCATTATACATATTTCGTATTATTATTATTATTACTATTATTATTACATCCATTATTATTAACATCGTTTTTGTTTTGAATTTCTTTGCTATCATTATTGTACCTTATTTCTTTAATTTTGTCTTTGTTACTGCACACTTTATTATGTTTTGTTTATTCTTGTTTGCATCATTTCATGTAGATTGGTGACTTTGAAACGCATTTCGATATTTTCTCATTTTTTAAATTCATAAAAAAGGAGTTTCACAAAGGTAATATTCATGAATTTGGGAATTCAAAAATTCTTGCCCAATCGTGCTGGGTGTGACTTTTTGTTTGACCGAACAAGTGGATTTCCTTTCAAATTTTGTTTCTATTTTCAAATAAGGTGATATTTACGTATTTGGAAGTTTGAAAAGATCGTGCCCAATCGTGCTGGGTGTGTTTTTTTTTCTATGACCGAATGAGCAAATATCATTTCCAAAAATTTCAAAAATGCGTGCTTGGAGAATTTTGGAGACAATCTTGAGTTCAAGGATTTAGATTATCGTGTCCAATCGTGCTGGATGTGAGACTCTATTCCTTCGAAACAAGGGAAACTCGATATTCGATCAAGTTGTTTAAAATCACAAAAAATAGAATAAAATTTCAAAATCTTTTCAAGCTTTGCGACATTAGGACATTGATTAATCAATTTGGTACCGATTTTGGGCGTTGCGAGGGTGCTAATCCTTCCTCGCACATAACCGACTCCCGAACCTATTTTCTCGAATGTTCGTAGACCAAAAACCCCATTTTAGTAAACCGAAATGTTTTATTAAAACAAAGGTGATCCGATCACACCTAATAAAGGTTGGTGGCGACTCCCGTTTTTATTCATTTTCAAAACCCATATTTTTAAAAGTCGATTCCCACTTTTTTCAAAACACAAAAAATGGTTTCGACATTTACCAAAAACCGCTATATTTAATAACTAAACAAAAGTGAGTTTCAATATATAATTAAAAATGATTTTTCAATTCTCGAAGTCATTGGGTGTGCTTTTATCAGAGGATGTATACATAATGATCTAACCACGACTTTATGTTGTTGTAACAAAATTTTCACAATAATATTTCAACATTTTCTAACAAATTTCAGCATTGATAAATCAAAATTATCGGTTAAATTTTGCTATCACTCCTTGTATTTTGTAAAAATTGTGAATCTAGTCTTTATACTTTAATTTGATCATTTTTAGTCCTTACGCTTTTCGAATTTTAAAATTCCAGTCCTTGCCAAACAGTAATAGTTAGATTCATCCAAATTTTAATGAGGCAAAGATATTATCATATGTATAATGTCATATGGATTAACGATAATCTTTTGCGTCAAGACTGAAATTTTAAATTTCGAAAAGTATCGGGGCTTAGAAATCTTAGAATGATCTAATTAGAGAATATATACTAAATTTACAATTGTATGCATAGTACAAAACTAGTAATTGAATGAATTTAGCTGCTACCATTTGGATCAAGACTAAAATTTCAAAACTCGAAAAGTAAAAGGACTAAAATTGACCAACTCGAAAAGTACAGGGACTAAGATTAATCAGATTAAAGTATAAGGACTAAATCTACAATATTTGTAAAGTACAATGACTAATAGCATAATTTAACCCAAAATTTTCTTATAGTATCCTATGCATCAAAGTCATATTTCTAAAATATGATTGATTATTGTATTTTCAAGATAAGGCATCAATGGTACTCAAAGATCACACCATGTTAAAGCTTCAATGCATGCAATGCATGTTGTTGCAACATGCTTAAGCGTCAAACTCTCGTATCACTCTGATTTAATCATTTTTCTATAGTTATTTTAGGTGCATGTCATTCGTGTTTGCTAGTCGAGTTTTTTAAATTAACCATTTGAAATTCTTTCATTTAAATTGGAAACTAGAGTTTGTGTCATTTTTAGTTAAGATTATTTTGAGCTTAAATCATTTTGATCTAGAGTATTTAGACATTGTGCCGTTATGAATTTCAAAGAGAAAAGGCTAAAACGAAAAATCAGCCAAACATTAGGGGTAATTTGGCATTATGCCATTATAATACTCAAATTTTGATAAATAAAATATAACTTCTGATAAAGTTAATTCGTCAAAATTATAATTGTTCTTTTAATTTGCATGACACGACAATATCACATGTTTTCGAACATGTACTTGGCATTAGCATGTCATCTAATAATTAGTTTGAGTAAATTATGAAAATAGTCCCTATATTTATCAAAATACATTTTTTTAGTCTCTATTTTTATTTGCTCAAAATTAGTTTTTTTATTTCGAAGTATTTTTTTAGTCTTTTGTCAAATAATTTCCATCAAAATTCAATAACTATAACTAATCTCAAAATTTTACCTATTAAATAACGAGTGATCAAAATTTTTGTCATAAAATAGTATAATATTCCTATTTTAAATCATTTACATATAGATTACGATAAAAATATTAAAATAGAAAAAGATTGTATATTTATTTCTATTGATTTTAAAATTTAAACTTTATATCATATGTTAATTATATTTAAATTAGAATTATTAAATTAGATAATTAAATAATATGACTCGCATAAATTTAATTGCTAAATTTTCCAAATCCAAACTCAAACATTTTTATTTAATATCCATACAAGAAATTATAGACCCCCAACTCTCAAATCAATGTCCAGAAACGAATTGTGGTAACTCAGTCTGCTCCATTGCAGGATCTCTTCTTTTGTTCTTCAATCAATCAACAAGGGAAAGCAATTCATCACTGTGATGCCATGCAAGCTCTTGATTACTGATAACTAGAAGGAACCTTTGATCGCGATGACGAGGCAAGATAATTTTCACCCAGGCAACTATTGTCATGGGACTGGGATAGGCAATATTAGTAAATAAATGAGATTGATAATAAAAATTATTAATATGATAAGAAGAGAGGGAATGGTAAAATTCCGATGGAAATTTTTGTAGTAGTAGTTGGATTGTATTTTATTTTTTTATTTAAAAAATGAATAAATTAATCATTTTAGTAGCGAATTCAGGGGATTGACAGGAGCTCCGGCCCGAGCCCCCTAAAATAGAAAATTTCCCATTTAACTCCCTTTATAACTTATAAAATTTTAAATTAGTAATGATAAAATTGTACTTTGCTCCCCCGATATGATAAAAAATTGCTTTAACCCTTTAAAAATGATAAATATATATGTTATTAAAATGGGAAAAATACATTTTTACCAGCATAAAATTATATAATTTAATTCCACCCAAAAAAAATTTCTGGCTCCACCTCTAATTATTGTACATTAAATCAAAGAGTAAACTAGTCCGTTGTTAAAAATTCCATCCTTTTCTATCATTAAAAATAGGTCTCTATACATAAAAATAAGGCACAAGTGACACATCATGTGTAACTATTTTGTTATTCTATTAGCTACACTAATTTTTAATAGTCTAAATAGATGAAATATTTACAAAATGGACCACTTTATTCTTTGATTTAATGTATAAAGATTAATTTACCCATTTTTTAGTAAATGGGATCAAATGCAATCTGATTCTTAGTTAAGAGACTTCCATGATACGAGGGTATTGAAGTAAAACAAACCTGAATGGTAATTGGGATTTGTTGGCAATCAATGGAAGTGGTGGATACAACGTTTTGTGTATCAACAGCTTCTCCCTGGCTTGAATAGTAGAATAATGCTGCAGGTGTAAGATAATTTGGTAACATTGTTGGAGTGGCAGCTGCTGGTAGTGGTAACTGTGAATGAAAAAATGGCATTTGAAGAAGTGGGAGGCCAAGATTTCTGGTTCCAGTTCCAGACATTAGTGGCAGCCCTGCTGGTTCTGAAAATGGAGATGCTGCTGGCACTGTAGGAAGGCCAGATGAAAAACACATGCCAATCATCCCTGCTCTCATGTGCATTACTGCTTGTGACATGTATGGAACTTGATAAAAAGCTCCTCTTGCCATTGACATCATCTGAAAACAGATCAACACAATGCAGTAAGAAATAAATATTGGCAAAAAATTTGAAGTACAAAAAGAAAGAGGAGAGAGATTACTTCAACTTGAACTTTTAGTGATTTAATACAGTTAATTGCATCATCCAGAATCGAAGCTTTGTCCCACTGAAATTTGGCATACACAAAAAACAGAGGTGATGATGATGATTTTAAAAAATAAATCAAATGAAAATGTTAGATTGGTTAGAATTTTCTTTTATGTACTGTAAAACAAGTGGGGGGGGAGGGGATTGTTCTGACAGTTAAACTTCATTTCCTCGACATTAAAAAAAAAACCCATGGTGCAAGGGGCAGCACTAAATTACAAAGCCATCACATTGGCTTTATCAATTCCATGACAAAATCTAGTTTTTGCACGTTTTTCTGCTACACATGTGAATGACTGCTGTCATGAGTTCTGAACTTGCATGTGAAATATCCACAACATAGGAAACACAAATTTTGCTATAAAACGGCTAAAAACATATTGCATCCCTGACTGCCATGGATTCTATTACGACTATAGAGCATGCATATCTAAATTCCGAATTAAGTAATTTCAAATTCGGTTCATGTAATCATCTTTAAAAATAAATTTTAAGACTTTACACCAAAAAAATTTCTGAATTAGAAAGAAGGTGCAGGAATACAGCAACAAAGAAAGAAGGGATTTCAAGAACTCCAGTGTTGGGACTGTTACTCTAATGTTAATTACAAGTCAGAGTTAAACTCATGTCATTAACAAGTATTATACTTGATTAATATAGTGTCAGAGATTGACTGATAATAAGGAAAAATGAAGAAGAAAAAAATGAGACCTTGTTACAGTTGGGTATCAATTCTTGCAAAGCTTGAATCTTTCCTCTAATACGCTCCCTGCGCCGCTGTTCAGAGATAAAAAGAAGAAATGGCGGACATGACAACGGAAAATACCATTTCAAGACAAGTAAATTAAGATTATACTACTATTTACATGAACTGAACTCACCCTCTCTGAAATCGTATGCAATTTACCACGACGTTTTTGTTTAGGCTGCTGCTGCTCATTTTGGTTCCTCTCAAGTCCTTGAGACACCCCTGCAACCTCCTAAAACCAAATTTAAACAAATGAGTCTCTACATTTATACATATAATACTTGAAGTAGCTTTAAATGAACGTACTTGTTGGAGACATTTCGAGTTTTCTAATTCAAAGAGTATTCTTTTCCTCTGGCTGGACTGTCCTGAATCAGGTTCAAGTGAAATCTCCTCGGGAAATTCAATGCCTTGCGGATTCTGGTTTATTGGGTGTGTCTGGAAACTCGAAGACATTACAAGAGCATTTTGAAAGTAATCATCTTGTCCTACCAACGCAGCAATGGTTAAAGAATGAGGAAGCACCTCATCCCCATGATTCTGAGACGACTCTCCCACGTCTTTGTGGCCAGAAATATTGGAAATGAAATCAGAGACAGACGTTTGAGGGTCCATTGTGAAAGCAACATAGAAATATGGAGGGAACTTTTGTTATGCCTTATATACACAGTCCTACAATCAACTCAACTCAAGACTTGGACATAATTTGTGTGTGTGTGTTGGGGGGGGGGGGGGGTTTCAGTCTGACCTTTCTTTGATGTATTAAAATTTAGCACCAATAGAAGAGTTGGGATGGTCCTTTTTTGTGAAATTTTGGATGGTATTTTGGAAATCAGAATGTTCAGATAATGGGACAGTTGATGGGGTTTTGGCAGGCTGCTATATGGCAGCAGCATTACCGAAGTGCAGTATGCAGTCAGTGTGACTCAGAGGGAGAGTAGCATAGCATGCTTTGTCCTTTGAGACACTTGAGGGACCAGATCAAGGGTAATTTCAATTTTATATGGCAATTGAGTGGCAGGAATGAAAATTGTCCCCCTCAGCTCCATATAAAAAAAAATATTAAATATACTTATAATTATTCAATTATATTCGAAATTGTTTCATGTTGCTTTCACTTTTTTTTATTAACGTGAATGAAAATTAATATTATATATAATTTTGCATTTTAATTTGAATAAGATAATGGTTAAAATTTTTGTAAGACACTATTCGATATAAATTCGAACAACAAAATTATTTAAATAATTAATTTAAATAATTTGATTTCATTATTTGAATAGTTAGTTTAATTAAGATTTTTCGAATGGTTTTTAAGAAAATGAATTTATTTTTTTCTGGAAGTAATAGCTTTTTTGTAAACTTCACATGATATCATATGATTACCCTTATCTTAATCTTCAAGTTTTTAAGTATTTTCATCAGTTAAGTTGTTATCATTCAAACTCATACCATAAATACAAACCAGAACTGAAAATAAAAATACAAAGCAAAGTAAATATTTACCACAATTATCTTATTCTTTACTAGATTTGATCATGGACCGGATTAATACAAAATTTTAGGTTTGTTTTTAGGCCCGGCTTGAAAAATAGGTGTAAAATTTTACCCAATCTGGATCTAAACTAATCTCAAGCTTGGCCCAACTCATTTGTATTAATTTTTTTTAATATTTATTTTTATATAAGAATAAATATAAAAAATATAACACATCAAATTCACTACATTAAAATAAATGTTTTTCAGCAAATTGAAAATATATTAAAAAAATCTTTATACTTGAATACCACTAACATAATTGTAATTTAACAAGTAAATGGCTTTAAAATAGTAACACAATTAACAATAAAACAAAAGCCATACAATATCCATATAATAACAATAAAATAAGGACGATACACTAGCAAAATGACAAAAAAAAAAAAAAACCAAACAACAGCAAGAAAAGAATTAGACAAATTCGGGTTGGGCCTAGGCACAAAAATCTTACCCAAGGCTTGCTTCATTTATAAACGTCCGAGTTCATTTTTCGAGTATATTTTTTCTCAAACTCTTCCACTTTTTAGATAGACTCCGAACTTGAGCAAGTGGCTCAGCCCATGATCAAATCTACTCCTTACCTCAATTTTTCCATTTCAATTAGATTTACATTTAGCTTTTTAATGATTTTTATAGATTTATTACATTTTTTTACCATAGTCTAATTTTATTATTGTTGAATAAAGTTTTTAAGAATAATTTGATAAAACCAAGACTTAACGTAACTTCTAAAATTTATAAATTTCAACTTTCATAATTTATAATTCTTTCTAACTTGTAAACAATAAACCATATTTATCATTTTAGATTGTGATAAAGTATATATTTGTAAAATTTTATACATATAAATTATGTCTAAAAGTCAGCTTGATGTATGAAAATATTTTGAATAATAGTTTTAATCATGAAAAATGAATCTGAACAAAATAATTTAACTCATAAACCTTGAAATTCAATATATCAAAATAAGATCAGAATCCAACCCAACCCATTTTTTATACATTACACTATATTTCTTTTGTATTTATATATGATGTAATTTATCTAGTAAATATTGGAAAATATTTATAATTCGCAGCTTAAAAAAAAAAGAGGAAAATGTCGATTCATCCAAACTTGAAGGTCCTTGCTACTTCCTTTGTTTCAACTCTGAATGCATCTCCACCAAAAGTGATAGTCAGATTAACTGTGTCGAGCATGGCAATAATATAAGCATACTCCATGCTGCCACCATTACCAACAAATGGGTACATTAGGTTGCCTCTCGGCTAAGTGAACTTGTATTTCTTTACTATATCTTTCTGTAGCGATGTTTTAATTGGCCCAGATATCATCATGTTGACTAAGAAACTGGATTATACATGGGTAAACTTGCTCCACAGCCTGTATTTGAACAATTTTAGAAACAGAAGAAGAATAGCGATCAAAGGGCGTTTCAGTGTACATTTTTCTGTTAGCAATGCTTACCAGTCGTCCTCCCACAAGATCGTAATGAGCATAATGTGGACCCTGATGTTCTCCGAATATTTTATAGGTGACCAAGTTCCGCGGAAGAAGCTTCACGGTTTCTGATCCAAAGGATAAGTAGTAAAAATGTAAATATGTAGGAAAACCATATAATATGAGAGAATTATGTGCATTATTTACCTTCTACAGCTTCAGGTGGGCAAATTAGATCTTGATCTCCTGCAATAGCCAGGACAGGTACATTGCTTTTATGTAGATGATCCTTGAAGAAAAATTTACCACTCCTATCACATAATCCCCGTTCTCGAAAAGCTGACGTGAGCTGCAGAAGAAGTTTAGCTGGTATAGTACCTGAGAATCATAAAAGGAAAAAAACTTGATAAACCCAGAGTAGAGCACTAGGGATCACATCATAGACAACTCCCACCAAGCCAGAAAATCGGTAACAGATATCAAGCTATAAAATCAGAAAACCGGTTTTGTGTATAAGGATACACTTATTGACTTTGTGTGTAATTCATCATAGGATACCCGGATGTCATTTACATAGAAACAGGGAAGCTTTAGATTCAAATAAGAAAAGCTGTGGCATTTCGCATCATGCGAAGAAAATATACCCATACTTACAGAAGTTGTTTAAGACAAGCTTTTTAAGCAACTCCGGATGCATCATGTCCTCTGCTGATATTAGATTATTAAGCCAAGCCAAGACGTAAGGAGGCCGAGAAGATAGAGGATATGCAGCTGCCAACATTGCCCCTAATGGAACAACAGGTACATTAAGAGCCTGTGCAGGATCTGCCTGCATAACAAGTGCCATGATATTAGTTTCTCAAACCAATTTGTATCAAGCTTTTAAGTAGGTAGTTACCAAAATCACATCATCATAAATGGCAATTAACACTGGTTCACCAACTTACAAGAGGTAAGAGTAATTTGAGTGTCGAATTTGAAGATGTGTAATCAAGTGATGACGCCAATGTAACAACAGCCTTGAGTTCAGGTTCCCTTCCTTCAAAACCTTCCAAGAAGATATATAACACACAAAACCAATGGTTATTTTTATCAACACGAGAAAAAGAAAGTACAATATAAAGAGAAGCACATTAAAAACTAATACTAGAAAATGCTTTTGATTCAAATAGAATCAAATTTTAAATACATGCTCCCTAAGTTAAATTTAACAATATACTAAAAATATATTTGACCCATTTGCTCCCTTAGGGCGGGGAGCGCTACTCTTCAAATAATAATAGGCTCATTATTTCATACACTGCCACTGGAGTTTAAAAACTCCACAAGCAAGGTTAATGGGGTAACACATGCCCCTTATAGTATATTTAAAAATAAATAAATAAATGGGCAGGTGTCACCCCACTAACCTTGCTTGTGGAGTTTTTACACTCCACTGGGCAATGTTATGGATAAGTATCCATAATAAATATGCTTGATCCTAACAGCAACACCAGTTTGGGCAGGAAATATATATATATAAATATCTTAGGACCAAAAGGTGGGGGGAGGGGGGGGAGTTGAAGGCTCATCAGGCTTGAAAGAAGAAGATAAAAGAGTACTGTCTGACTAGAGATCCAACATAGATAGGGATCATGATGACACATAAAGCAATGGCATAACAAGTACTTAAGTCAGTGGGTTATTATAATAATATTTATCTTTTTATATATAATGATTTTTACTTAGTGTACGACATTGACAAAATTAAACATTGAATAAAATATCCCAAAATATAACAACTTCAAGTGAATAAATAATTTTTTACAATTTATTACATCATGTACAACAAACCAACCAATTAAAGATTGGATGAGTTAATTAAGGTGAAAATTATAGCTGGAAAATGAGATAACAAAGTGAAAAAGAGAGTTTAAAAAAGAAGCAAGTAACAAAACAAAATTGTGACAAGGCTCAACTTGTGATTAATAGAAGACCACAAGAAATACATGCAAATTATTTTTTCCAAACTTGTGAATGAACATAAAATTAAAGACCAAAAATTTTTCACTTAACAAGTTGAACAAATTTTACCAATGTCAATATACTAGTTATATAGGAAAACGCCAAATTTTTACACTAATTATATATTGGGAGGGATTCACTTACACTAGTATAAAACTAAGGTAATTTACTCTAAACTTGACGTGCATGATCTATATATGAATAGAACATAGAATATGACGTTTGAATTGTTGAAAAATTAATGGTACAAAAAGTCATGAAAGTGTTACACTAGTCTAAATAGATCCCTCGTCTATATATATATATATATATTTGTATATGTATATATAATATTCAACTTTAAAAGTTGAGTCTACTTGACCTAGACTGCTACTCTACGGGCATAAAGCTTTTGTACACCTTAAGTAATTATAATTTGTTTCCTCCACTAATTATTGCAAATCTAAGGCAGCTTTACAGTTTTAGTTTGATGAATTGTTATTTAAAGCTTAGAATAAGACGAGGTCACCCACAATATGAGCTCATTTTAAGGTTTTCAAAGTGTAGTTCCACTAATTGAGGGATGAATCTTACTTTGTCTCCTATGCATTAGTATTGAAGAGTGAAAATCATCAGCATGTGACAAATTGCAAATGATGGTATCTTACCACACCGTGCCAGCTTAGCATAAAGCAATATGCCTCCCATTGAGTGACCAACTGCAAGCAATTTTCCATCCTTTGGCTTTGTCTGTGCCCTTATGTACTCCATCTATATGAATGAAAATGCGAATCGTCAATTCAGCCTAAACACAGTAGACATTGATAGCATACAAAAAGCAAAATAACAAATGGAATTCATAACATTCTAAATAAGAAAGTAAACTAAAAATAATTCAGCATTTGCATAGCCTTCCAGCATAGCAAAATGTCACCTCACCGCAGCAGGAACATCCTCCTCCAGATAGTGATCAAAATCCCAATCATACTTCACAATCAAGTCAAGTTGTTTCTGAAAATCTTCTATTGTTGACGAAAGCCGCTCTTGCATATCAATGAACTGAGGTGAAACAGATCGTTGGCCTTCTTCAATAATATTTACAAGTCTTTGACTCAGATCTCTAATTTGGCTAGTTATACCAGAGTTTTGTTGTTTTTCCAATAAGTTGGAAAGGTTTGCCCTTACCTCCTCAAAGCGATCAGATAACTGAGAACCTTCCAAAAGGTTTGATATTTGATCAAACAATTTAGCAGAGATAAGCCTTGATTGGCCATCACTGAGAAAGCCAGAAAGTCTCTCAGACAAACGCATCAAGATTTCTGTCAACTTCGACACCAATTTTGACTCATCCCATGCTGTTGCAATCCCTATCGAATCTTGTCCGAACTGAGAGATCTCAGAATCTGATAAAGTATCAGAAACATTATTTGGCTGCTGCACAGGAGACATTCCATTTGTAACACCCTTAGCAATAGCTTCCATCTGCTCAGATACTGCATTAGCACTTTCCTTAATTTCTTTGAAATTTGATCCCTGCACACTTAGCCCAGCACCACGAACTTCAAGAATCCATGTGTCAAATCCTTGGCCAGACATGTATCTTGCAAATGAAGACTGCATATCCATATAACATTTATCAGGAAAAGGATCATATTTATAAGAAAAAGAGAAGAAATAATATTCAGCAGCTTAAAGTTATACGTAAAAGTTGGAAGACATCATTATTTGCTTCAACTTGACTGTAGGTATTCATGTAAGTGTGCAGAAAAGGTAACATGAATGGCACTTTTAACTGTGAGATAGTCATGACTAACCAAGGCAACATACATCAAACGTTTTCTAATAGAAGTTGACAGCTGGTGACTTTTGATGCCATAAAGGGTCCATATGGATTGAACTATCATTTATGAGCATTTCATTGAGCGTGGTTCACAATATTTGCCTGAGGGCTATCAGCCTTGGTTTTAAGAAATTTTGAAACAAACCCGGAGGCTATCACCAGGATAAACAAAAGCGCTGATATACTATGTGGTTATAATACTGGCTGCTGATAATCTACAACATAGTGCAAAACCATCTTCTTAGGCTCATCAAAGTCTGGTTTCTGAGAAGCATCCAGCAGATTATAAAAAGTAAAAAAAATTAAAAGAAACCCAAATTGAACAAGTTCTGGTTGTTGTAATCATGTGTTAAAGGCCAAATCAAATGTTAATTAGTCCCTGCTACTCCATGCGCAAAAACAACTAAAAGATATAGAGTTATCCTTGGACCAAATGCAGCATAAAAACCTATAAGCAAATAATTCAGCATTTTAAACCAAAAAGAGCATACCGAAACAACTTACATCTCTTTGAAAAAAGAAAGAAGCAAATTCTTGGGAATTCTTGCTTATATATATACCTACCGTTTTAGACTTCAATTTTATGCTTAACAGTTACAGGACGGTAAGGCTTAAACAAATTGGACCGAACTTCTGAATTCTCGTTTTAATATACAAGGTCAACACCAACTCCAATCGAAGTTAGTTTAACCCAACTTTTTCTCTCCATACTATTGGGGAAACCAAAAAATCCATATATCTCAAAACAAAAAACACAATTTACCTCGGGAGAAAGATCGTACCCAATGGCATTAGTCCCCACCCCAGATAATAATAAAAGGGGGTGATTTCTAGGTGTCGCCTGTTACAACGTAGTGATGGTTATAATCATTTCATCTCATCCATCTATAAGAAAAAGGGAGAAAAATATAGCGATAGCCGAATTGGAAAAATCAAAGAAAACGAAAAACCTGAGGAGGAGGGTGATAACGCCAGAGGGCAAGACGCCAATGAGAATTGGGAAGGGAGACATAGTGGAGCTCGTCGGCGGTACAAATGGAAGGCTTGTCGGGAAGGCTGGCGGTGGTAGACAAAGGTCTTGAAAGCAGACCCAATGAGGCAGCGGGGCGGAGACAGCGAGGTGGGAGGGTGAGAGTTGACCTGCGAAACGGACTGAGAGAGCCGATGCTGGAGAAAGCTACGTGAAGGGCGGTGCGGATATCGGATTGCATTTGGACTGGGAAATGGAGCGTACACATTCTACTCGATTCTATTCTATTCTGTACTCTTCTCTTCTGTCTTACGCTACGCTTTTGGTTTTATTCTTGCCCAAAAGCAGGAAGAGAAAAACTTGAAAGAGAAATGGCGGTGGCTAGATTAGTAAATCATTTTTTTTAAAAATTAGTTTTAATTGAAAATTTTTCGATTTTGTGTTGTGAATGTTATTAAACGGATATTCAATCTTTCATCTTTCATCTCAAATGTTTAATATTTCACCTTTCATCTCCCTTCATCTTCCACCTTTGATTTTTTTTTTTTTTTTGAGTTATATTAATTTGGTATTTTTATGTTTTTCTTTTTTTATATTTATGATATGATCCATATTACATTGGTGGTGGTTTTTTTATTCTATATATTTTATTTATTTAATTTTTATTTTTTAAAGAGAAAATGTTTAGTACATTACTCTAGATTAGACTAAAGTTTTGAAAAAATATTTTGTTAAATTAAACTAGAGTTTTTAGACTCCTTAAGCAAGGTCAAAAGAGTAATAAATGTCCTATGAAAGTACAATAAAATATTATTTGTAGAATAAAAATTATACTATCAATGCAACAAATATTAACCCTTTTAAAATTTTTGGCAAAATATACTATCAAGACATCATTTTAAACTTTAAATGTCATCAAAGCATACAATCAGACACCATAATTTTCAGAATTAAAACAGTCATTTAACAACTTTCAAATATCATTTAAATCACATTTAAGAATCATCAACACATACATTCAGACACCATAATTTCCAACCATTAAAATGGCCAATTAACATCTTTTAGACATCATTTAAATCACCTTTGAGTATCACCATAATTTTCAACAATTAAAATTATCAGCTAACTACTTTCCAACATCATCTAAATCACATTTAAGTCCCACATTTCAAACAGCATTAAACCTCATTTAAAACAGCCACATTCGAAGACAATCAAATAACAACATGGATAGTTTAAACATCATTAATTTGGAAAACATTGTGACTCCAAATTCGGACTGCAGTGTAATTCATTTAAGCACCAACATGGACCATTTATGCAACCTTAATTTGGACAACATTAAGGTAACATTTTCGAGCACATTAAAGATTCATTTGGACAGCCACATTGAGAAACATTAAGACACCTTAAATCAACCACATTCGGACAATATTTATTCACATTTTTAATAATATATCGTATGTAATTTAGTCCTTATTACAAATAACCAATCAAATCAAATTGATTTCACTCGATTTATCATTTATAACTCACCTTATGATCTTACCATATAAATGAGTTCATAAATGCAACAATGGAAAAGGTTCGAGTTATAAAAATATAAACCGAAAGCTCGCGTCACCTGCCCTCGACTCTCGCATTCCCTTTTCCTTTTGACAATCCTACGTCATTGTTAACTACGAATAATAATTCAATCATGATATAATATCAAATTTTATTCAAATCATATTCAATTTCAAGGTCATACATATTTTGCAAACTATTTAATTTAATCCTCTATCTCGATACTCAATCAAATTCATACCAATCTTATTCGGTCAATCATAATCAAATATCAGTTCATTAAATATCTCGAATTTCAATTCATCATAATCAATTTATCAACCAATTTATCATTTCTTTATGATTTAGCATGTATCGCATCTTTTTGTACTAAATTGTAAACAATTCAAATTACAACCACACAAAAACAATTTCACGATTCAAGAATATATTACAATTATATATAACCATACTCTATGAACTTACTTGGTTAAAACAATAAATAATTTGAAAATTTAAGGACTATTCAACAATTTTGTTCTTTCCCTGATTATTTCTGATTTGGTCCAAGTTTCGATCTATACAATTATTCCATTCAATTTATCAATTCCACACATCTTATATAATCCTATTATCCACATGTGTTAGTTCAATTTCATTATCCGAATGTCCCTTAAAGTTTTGTATTTTATTCAATTTAGTCCCTAAAACCGAAATAGTTATAACTTTCAAATTTGGGCCTCGATTTCGAAACTGATCTCAATTTCATCTTTCTACAGTCCACTACTATCTATAATTATAGAAATTTCATACCAATTTAAAAATATTTATACTTTAGTCCCTATGTTCAAAACTAACAAGTTTCATTTTACAAACTAGTCCTTTTTCATATCTAGGCTTTAAATCTAACCATTTAACACCAAAAGCTTTAAGATTTAACAACAAAAATATTTATAAACTTTAACAGTTTCGAAAAGTAACAAACGGGTCTGATATTAAGCTATCGAGATTCCAAAAATAAAAAAATTACAAAAAAAAATTTAAATTATACTAACCAATCTTGAAATTGAATATGAAGTTCCTAAGGCCGAACGTTTCTCTTCTCCATTCTCTACTCTAGGTTGCATGAACAAAATGAGGATGAATGTTTGTTTGTTTTTTTGTTTTTCCACTTACTCCCGCTACATGTTTTTTTATTATACTTAATTTTTATTTTATTTTTTATTTATCTAATTATAATTTTATAATATAACACATATATATGTTCTTTTGCAGAAACTAAACCTCCAACCCACATTGGTCCTTAACTTAAGATTCCACTTAAAAATCTATAGTAATTTAACTTTTACCACTTTTACAAATTAGTCCCTATACCTTAATTAATTACTAATTCGATAAAATTATTTATCCAAATTTCAATTCACCTATACTATAACTCCATAAATGAAATATTTATGGTCTCAATTTACTAAAATAGGGTCCTGAAACTATATTTTCTGGTACCACTGACTTTATGATCGTTACATTTGTACCTTAATTAATTATCAATTAAATAAAATTATTAGACCAAACTTTAATATATTTCTATTCTAGCCTCATAAATATTAAATTTATGAACACAGTTTACGAAAATGGTGTTTCGAAGCTGGAGTTTCCGACATCACTGGAAACCAGATCGTTACACTTGTCGTAACACAACATACCGACTTGGTTCGTTGCGACAACAAATGCTCAACATAGCGACGTGACCGTTTGTTTGTTAAATGGTACAAGATGGTACCAACAAGCTTTACCTATACAACAATTTCATCACAATCAATCACCATTTTAGCAAAATATGTCATTCTCAAATGTTCATTCCTAATATATCTCATCATATATACCTTTATATTACCTAAACATACATTTTAACTTAAAAACCTATGGCAATTACCATTCACTTGTCAAAGTTGACATAAACATTCATATAAGTCTCAATATTGCAAACTTTCATACAATCCAAATAAACACCAAATGCACATATGCAAATAAACCATCTAACCATTTCCAAATTACCATTTCAAGCTTTAAATACAAATATGATCACCGACTCAACTTACGTACATGCCATACTTTAAACAAAATGAAATTATACAAACATTGCTAAGTCGAGGATCTCCGGCTGGATGTTAGATTCACTTCTTGAAACCTTAGGATTTACTTATACTTGGGCACGGAGAAAACAAACTGTACACTAAGCAATAAAGCTCAATGGTATTTCCATGATTCAAGTCAATGCAAAACAAGTTTAAAACCATTGCATATGATCAAACCTAGTGCAAATCATAATCAAGTCTCATGTAATTTCATACCAGATACTTTCATTACCAATAATAACATGCATATGATCATATTTACACATCAATTCACTAGTAGGTACTCAAACTTACCATTTCTCATTCATTTCACAATAACTTAACCAATTCATATTATCAAGTATAGTCACATATATTTGTTCATTGACCATCATCAATATATAAACACATATGTTCCATTTCATATCAACATTTCAACCATTTCCAAGCTTATTGGCTCATTATTACTCAATCGGCCCTATGACTCATTTTCAACTCATTTCATTTCATAAACCATATAGCTAAATAATGTTTTTAACCTATTAACCAGACACGAACTTAGAACGGATACACGGATTTGTCACCCCAGGTTTCTCGGCAGCAATGACATTGAACATATACATATTATCACCTTGGGTTGTTCGACAATAATGGTTTCCACAAACTGGTTATCTTGTCATCCCAAATTACCCGAAAACAGTGACTCTATATATACAATCTGTAACACCCCTTACCCGTATTAAACGCCAAAACAGGGTACAAGGCATTACCGGACTTACAACACAAGCAATCATACAATTCCGAGTCATAAACTCGCGTCCAATTTAAAACCATTTGTATTCAATCATAAAGTCTCTAATACGAGCCTACGGGGCCCAAGACATGCTTTAGTAGTGGTCCGGGACTAAACCGAAAGCTCAAGGAATTTTTACAAAACTTAGAAAAATTTTGCTAGAAACAGGGCTCACACGCCCGTGTGGTCCAAGGGACACGCCCGTGTGACCCCAGGACATGCCCGTGTGACCCTGGGACACGCCCGTGCTTCAGGCCGAGTTCAATTTAGGGTACTCTCTGACTTTGCCACACGCCCGTGTGCTAGGCCGTGTAGCACACACGGCTGAGACACACGCCCGTGTCTCTGCCCGTGTGCTCAATTCTGGACATTCTATTTCTCAAAATTAAGATGTACAGGACACACGGTCGGAACACATGCCCGTGGGGTAGGCCTTGTGTCTACCCGTGTGGACAAAAATAAGGCTATTTACCATGCCATTTTGCCACCCTTTAATGTACACACCTTCACACTAAATATAAGACCAATCCAAGCATACACAAATAACCAAGACAATCACCACCAAGGTATTAACACCATAATCTACAAACTCAAATCATGCAAATTTCCATATTCATGATAGGCATCAACATATGAATATGCTTACAACCATCATTGACCAACTTTCAATGACATATACAAAATGAATCATTAACCAATATGAACCAACACATTTGGCCAAACCAATTATGACACGTAACAAAATGACCAAGTCCCCTATACATGCCATATACTCAAAATGTTAAGTTCATCGATACCCAAAATAATCGTTTGATAGTGTGATGCGAACTCCAACGATCTCCAACCCGAGCTAGCTTGGTGACACTATAAGATAAGGGAAAGAAAGGCGAGTAAGCTATATAGCTTAGTAAGTTCATATGCAAATAATACAAAACATTATTCATTCATTTTTCATATAAATAACTTAACATATACTAACATAAATGTTATTAAAACTTCATAAGCACAACTTACTCAATCATATTCTTACCAATAGTTCATCATATACCGAGTTCATTGCTTTTGAGTTTTATGTACATACCTGTACCAACTCGTAACATATTCACATACTTTCTCATCTTTGACATACCCATTGAACCACTTGGAATACTATCGGATACACGAAAAACTTTGCATATAAGTGCCACATATGTAGCCAATGCTACCACAAATCTCATAACACATATAGGCTCGCTCTCGAGCTATCCTCCGGCCTGCTCACACAAGCTGTCAGTCGAGACGTAGCTACACGGTACTGCTCACACAAGCTACTAGGTATCCACAACATATGCCGGTATACCCAGCCACCGGTAGGACGTACAAGACCAGCACCCGGGTCTTATAATCACATAATCACATGGGTTTCTAGTGACATGTCACTTGTATCCTAATTTATTCCTAAGGTTCAACCGAGATTTCTCTCTTGCCGGAACTTCGTCGAATATGCTCTTAGAATCAATCATACAATTTATGCAATATCAAAACATTAAAATACAAATATAACATTGCATTATTAACATACGAACTTACCTCGGCACAAAAATAGTAGAATTGGACCTAATCGTCAAACATTTTGTTTTTCCCCCGATTAGGTCCGAACCTCGTTTTTCTTGATAATCGAGCTTAGAAGCTTGACAAACCCTAGCTATGGTTCTCTTCAAAGTTTTGGCCAAGGGAGGAAGAAGATGGACAAAATTTGATTTTTATTTTACTTATTAATTCATTTAATTACTAGTTTACCAAAATGCCCTTAATGTAAAACTTTGGAAATTCACCTAACCATGTCCATTTTTGTCCATTATGAAGTACAATGGTCTATTACCATTTAAGGACCTCTAATTTAAGATCTCATAGCAATTGGACACATTTAACATATAGAACTCAAATTTTGCACTTTTTGCAATTTAGTCCCTTTTACTAAATTGAGTGTCCAAACGTCAAAATTTTTGAACGAAATTTTCATGAAATCATTCCATAAAACTGTAGACCATAAAAATATAATAAAAATAAAATTTTACTACGTTAGATTTGTGGTCTCGAAACCACTGTTCTGACTAGACCCAAAATCGGGCTGTTACACAATCTACCACCCTGGGTTGCCCGAAAACGATGGTTTTCAATCAATATCCTGACCCTATGGCATGCCAACTATATCCGACCTTGTCCAAACAATTAATAGGGTAACTAATTTTCAATTTCGTTATATAATTCAATTCACATTCTACCATTCTGAATTTACTGTCAATCTATCATTTCATCACATTATATAGCATATTTCAATATCATTTCATACCAATTATCATATATCAAATAATTCATGAAATTTTCTATTTTATTCAATTTAACTCGTATCTTGATATTCAATCTCAATTATAGCAATTCGATTCAAATAACTATTTTCAACTCACCTCAATACCATATAATGCAAAATGTCATGAATATGCAATAATTAAATTGATCTTCAATCATAGAAATACAAACCAAAAGCTGATGTCACTTGTCGTCGACTCTCACTTTTCCTTTCCCTCTCGATGACTCGACATTGTCTTTAGCTACGAATAATAGTTCAATAATAACACAATATCAAATTCCATCTAAATCACATTCAAATACAAAGCCATAAATATTTTGCAATTCAATTTAGCCCCTAAACCTGAAACAAGCATAACTTTCAATATAGGGCTTCGAACTAAAATTCAATTTCACATATACTCATTAGTGACTTTCTATTTTCTATTCATACTGAAATTTCATAACAATTTTGCATTTTATTCAATTTGATCCCTAATGTACAAAAGTAACAATTAAGCTTTACAATTTAGGCATTTCCATAATCTAAGCTCAATTTCTATCAAATTCACACTCAATTCATCCATTTCTAAACAATGAAAACTTATCAAAATTTCAACAATTCGACAAATTGATACATGAGCTAGCTAAATCCAGCTCTTATGATTCAAATTCCATAAAAATCAAAGAAAAATTGCTTGGGACTTACTTGAATTGAATGGCCGAATGTTGCAAGATTCAAAAATGGCGTCCCCTTTTTGTTTTTCTTCCTTTAGCCGTTTGGAGAAGATGAGTTTTTCATCTCTCCATCCACCAATTTCACTTATATATTATGATTATTATTTAATTAATCATTATTAACATTTTTCTTATATTTTAATTTTTGATTAATTAGTTTATTGTCATCCATCATCACATTCCACCATTACTTATTTATGTATATTTTAGCAAAAACATGCTAACTATGAATATTTAAACAGCTTATTTTTTAAGCCTTAAACTTTAATCTTTATAATATTTTATAATAAAAAAATATTTTACATTAACCAATTTAAAATATAAAAATTGTAACACGTTAAATACATTTAAAAACTTTAAATTTAATTTATCTCCTTAAATATTATAAAACAAATATTTGTACATATACTTTCTCGATTTGTTATCCAAAATTTTTACAAACCTACAACTTTAAAACCATCATTACAAATCATTCTCACAAAAATGAACATGTGGAAGATATAATAATAATTTAATCTACGAAATTGTATATAGCATATAATAATAACTTAAGACATTAATTTTATCAAATAAAATATTAAATTGCAAAATATATAAATTTATTTATTATATCAATCATAAAATTGAATTTATGATTGAAAAGAAAGTAAAATATTAATAATGAAAAATTCAAACTAAATTTTAATTTTATGAATTTATAACTAAGTTGACTTTTTTCTTCTGAAAAATACTTTTAAAGTAAGGGATCCACACGAGTTAAATATAACAAAATTATCCTGTAAATGCTTAATTTTTTTAAAAAATTATCCATTTACTTTTATTTTTATTTTTATTAATATCATTTTATATTACATTTTAGATAACTAGGGATAAATGAACCTCTTTAAAGATAGACGAATCCACCATTAAACGCAATAATGACATCAATTATTTTTCTTTATCATTAATTATTGGTTTATTACAATTATGACACAAATAAGAGGTGCCTTTTAGTTGGCGGCGGCAGTCAAAATATAAATATGTTATCCGAATTTATTGTTATTTTTAAAAATATTTAATTTATATATATATATATATATATATTTGTAAATATCAAATAATGAGATTAAATAAATCTCAAATATGAAACACTCATAAAAAATAAAAGGCTTAATTTATGATTTGGCCCTTAAAATACTCAATTTCTCATTTTGGTATATAAATTTTTTTGTCTCAATTTAGTACCAAAGAATCCTTTTGGTATGGGTTTTAGTCCAAAAGTTAATTGATGTTAAAATAAATTTCAGCCAATTAGAGAATGCCATAGTGGCCTTTATATTTTCATAAAAAATATTAATTAAATTATTTTTACTTAAAAATATATTTATTAAAATTAATTTTAATTCATTTTTCTCGGGTTCTCTCTTCCTCTCTCTCCTTCATCTTCTTCCCCGCTTCATCTTTTTTTTTTTCAATACAAACAATCATGACTAAAATCTTCCTTTCCATACCACATATGCACATTCATATCATAACTATCAACGCTATACACAAAAAGAAAAAGAGCATAAAAAATTATCAACCCAAATTTCGGTCAAAGAAATAATAGATTTTTTGAGTATTGTTTGGTCTATCTAAATGGTGAAAGAGAAACTTATAAAGAGGAGAAGAATATACTAAAATTTGAAGAGAACCTGACAATGAAAAACACCTAAATCTACAAAAATCTTGTGTTCTTTTGGAAAAGTAAATTTTGGAAATGAAAAGAGGATCGAAAACAAGATAATTATGAGATTTTGACTCAAAAAACTATTGGTGAGCGACAACCAACGGTGGAGCATGGTGGTCGATGGTAGCTATTAACGTCGGAATTTGAAAATTTCTAGGTTTAATTTGAGTTTTGATTTAAACTTTAAAAGAAAAATATTTGAATTTTAAATTAATTAAAGTAAATGTAATTAACAAAATTTTACTTAAATAGATTGTAAACAATTTTAAAATTATTTTTGTTTAGATTACTGTGAACAAAAATATACGAGAACATAATTCTTCTCTTTTCTTACATGAAAAACATGATGAATAACACCCACAATTTTTGTTAGATTTTTTTGGGTTAAAAACATTTTCTCATTTTATTGAATTAATTATTTTTTATATTTTATTATATATATTCTTGAATTTTTTATATTTTTATTTTTAATTTTTTAAAATTTAATATATAAATATATGATAAAATATATATTTTAATTAATAACACCACATGGCTTATTGGTCACCTACTTTTTAACGGCATTAAAAAGTTGGACCAAAATAAATAATGGAATGATACTTTAGGTACTAAATTAGGGTAAAAAAAAATTAGATACTAAAGTAAGAAAACGAGCATACTTGGAGGGCCAAATGGTGAATTAAGTCAAAATAAAAATTTGGTTGGAGTGGTAAAAGAAAATGTTTTAAAAATGTTAGTGATATAAGTTCAAAACTCACAATATGTAAATTTTATCATACTAAAAAAATATAAAATATTCATCAATTATATAAAATATTATTTAATAAGCTTCACAAATATAATTTATCATTAAACAAATAAACAAATTATTCTATACATTAAACAATAATATCATCATATACTATGTATATAATAATTCGTAATTTAATAAACCTAAAATAAATAATAAAATTTAAATTTAAAATATATTTTGAAATTAATGTTTTTGGTTTTAGATATATTGAGATGTTTGTTATTACGATTTACTAGTGAAACGGATCATACCGTCCGACATAACTTGTATTAACACGGACTTAATTTATATTATAAATTTGTAATTTTTTATAATTGAATGATTAGAAGGGTAGTTAATGTGAATTTACTCGATATGAATAAATTCATCGCACAACTTTCTGCGTGGATCTATCAACTTGTCAAACTCAGCCAACCAATGTTTGACTGTAAGATTATCGTCTAATTGCTTTATTAAATATCCGTAAAATTAAAATAAAATTTTGCTTTATTATACAATTTGTTGTTAAGAGCAGCGCGCAATTCACAACCAAATTTGAAATTTCATTCCAAAATGGAAACTGGAATCGGAATCAGTGCAGATTCGGCGCCCTATATCCCCCTCGACCATGAACCCAACGTTACCGACGACGCTCGCCTAAACCAGCTGGGTTACAAGCAAGAACTTAGCCGCAGTCTCTCGTGCGTAATCCAATTACGTTTCCCCTTTTATCTGTTTTTGTTTCTTTGTCAATGTATCAAGGCGTTGGCCGCATGTTGATGATGATGAGGCTGAGAAATGTGTGGTGCAGGGCGATAGCGAACTTTTCGGTGACATTCTCCATTATATCAGTGATCACTGGACTCACAACGATGTACAGTACAGGACTGACCTTCGGTGGACCTGTTACCATGGTATACGGGTGGCCAATTGTGGGCGTCTTAACCATGATAGTGGGTCTGGCAATGGCCGAGATTTGCTCTGCCTATCCTACTTCTGGTGGCCTATACTTTTGGAGTGCCAGGTTGTGCGGCAATGAGTGGGGTCCTATGCTTTCCTGGTTCACTGGCTGGTAAGTTTTCTTATAGTTTAATTCCGCCCTTGTTTCCATGTCTTCAGTTGTTTGGACATTGCATTTACTCTGATATGTTTCTGCTGGGTTGGGTTTCTACTACCCTTTGTTTGTCACTCGAACATGTGTTAGGGAATTAGTGAGCAACTGAGCATTGGATAAGTAATTTCTATTGTTGTTGAAACCGGATCAAACCAACCAATTGAATCGGAAATCGTTGGGTGTACCTACCGGTCTATGAACCTGTCTCAAAGTATATAACATGCTCCCAAATATATGAAAGTATTCTACTATTAGCTTCCTTCATTTTCACATTTTATAGGGTGTCATCTCGTCTTAGGCATCGACAAGATATATTGATAGCCTCTGCCTCGAACCTGCATAAAACTCTCTTGGCATCTAGCATGACCCGTGCCATATCCTAGATGGTGTTATTCTTCAATGACCTGGTTCTATTATGGAGTATTTAAAGCAAAAGATTCATGTTGGATGCAGGCATTGTCACAAAAGTTTGAGAATTTTTCATTCCTGATTTCCTTTCCATGGTTACTCCTTATCCTGACAATTTATTCAATACGCTAGCGGCTAACACTTGTCATTCTCAAGTTCCTTTTGCTTCTTGAAGTCACAAATGTGTCGGATTTCTCTTACCCATGTGAATTGGAGTAGTCATCTGCACATACAAAAATATGATGTTGCCTCCCAAGCTTTCAGTTAGCATTAACCCCATAAAGTTCATGTGCAGTAGCTCTAGTGGTGTAGTTGTTTGTATCAATTGCAACTGAATATGCGACTCATGTTGCTGCCTTCCCTTCAAACATTCACCACATATTTTAAGAATTGCAAATTGCTCCCTTAATTTTGGCAATTCTCTAACATCATTGCTTCTCACCAACCTTTATAATCTTCTGAAATGTACATGTCTTAAGCTCCCGTGTCATAACTCAAGATCAGAGGGTTTGCTCTGTTTCAAATTAATGGTTCTACCAGCTTATAGTAGTTATCAAATATTTTGGTCCCCTGTGATTAACGCTTTAGATTCATCAGTCACCTTGTATCTTTCATTGGTATAACAACCCACTATCATTCTTTGATCTTGATAAAGTTAGTTTTCAAGCTTTCAACAACAAACACAATCTGGAGATCCTTCCACACTAAGCACACTGTTGCCAAGAATTCTCCCTTTTTTTTTTCATTGTCAAATGTCACCTTCATTTTGTGTAATAAAATATAATTATATATCATTTAGTTACTCAATTCTAATATATACTATATTATCACGTATCGTGAGTGAAAAAATTTATGTAACAAAACTATAAAAAGTTTATATAAGAACCAAATGTAGTTTTGGTTGAAATGATAGAATGGAGGGAATGAAGATTTTGAAATTTTAGATTCAAATATCATTATTTGCATATATTGTTTTAAGTTGTATGTAATGAAAAAAAATACTCACAAAATTATGTTTGTAGTTTTACAACTGAATTGAGAGGTGAAACCAACTTGATAAAAACTTTAAATAATAATATAAATAAATATATGATTATATGCATATATATATATATACATATATACATATACTTGCGACTTCTTATAAATGAATAAAAATTTATTCTTATGAAATCAGTAGACCTATTATTTTGAATAAATTAACGTGACATATTTAACAAAAAAAATTAGTGTAATAAATATAATATAATCCAAACATTTTATTAAAAAAATGACACAAGTTAAATATATGCATTATGTTTAGAAATTGGATGCATTAAATTAGGTTATATTTACATTTACTCAACTAATAGGAAAGAAGTGAGATATAAAGTGCATATGAATGATTAGATTTAGTATCTTTGAATAGATTAATATTCAACTCTTAGCGTTTGATCTTGAATTGTAAAAATTGTTTGCTAATGATATATGGAGAGTAGTAATTTTGTCTTATCAATAATGTGCAAGTTGTAAAAAGAAAAACTAATATTATGACTATAAGATTGAATTTGAAAATAAAAATACGTATGTATAAGGATGAAATATTAATTTATTTTTATAAAAAATAATTTTATTTTGTGGGATAAGAAAAGTTTCATAGAATTCATCTCATTAAAGATTTAATTTATTATATATCACATGAAAAGGTATTATTATAACATAAGGTACAAATCATTATATTAGATATACTCATCAATGACCTAATTTATAACTTTAAAAATCATAGGGGGAAGTTATATGTTTGAAATTTATTCCAAAACACATATAATAGTAAGAAATTATATAATTTAATATGAATAATATAATAAGATATTACATTATTATTTAAATATTACGTACAAAATATTAAGATAATAGATGATCATCATCATCAATGACCTATTTTATGTATTTCTTTTTAATACATGGGAATACTATACTTCTAAAATAAAAAATAATATATATCAATAATAGGCATACACATAAAAGCATATATAGTTGATTAAAAATCATAACGATGGGAACTAAAATATATAATTTATGCTCAATCATATTATTAGTAATATAAAATATATTAATTTGTTTAAAATTAAGTACATTATAGGATAACCATAAGTAAAATAACATTTTTTTTTAATTATCATGGTTAGTATTTTTAAATGATTATTATTGGTTGTTACTTTATTTCATAAAAATTGCGAAAAGAACCTTCTGTTTTATAATGTATACTAAATAACATATAAAATTAGAACCCAATCATGATGATAGAAATCATTTTAATTATAATTTTGACAAGATAAAACCTTAATAGAATTTAAAATTATAAAATTAAAATAAATTAATAATATATGATATATTTATTTCTTATAAAAAGAAAACGTGCCTAATATTATGTTTGAATGCATTTTTTTTTTCAACCATTGCAATTGTTGTATAAACCAAAAACATTATGTAGTTTATAATGTTGCTAATAAATAATATCATAAACTTGATGAATTGATTACTTTTTTCAAAACAAAATACTAACTCTTGTTTAGTATTAACTTATCACCAACAATTTGAACTCAAGCATTAATATTTTGAGTAAATTACACTTAATTTCTAAATTATTAGTAATTTTACGTAGTTTTCATTTAAGTCATTAAATTATTTAAAAGTTTTTATTTAAATTATTAAGATGTTAAGTTTTCTTTAAAAGTCCGGCTAGCGAACTCAAAGCGACGATTTAATATCAGTATGGTGGATCAGTACCCATCAATAAGTAGAAGAAGACACCTTAGATCCAAGTCGATCGAACGATTAATGTCAGAGATTGAAGATGAAAGTTGTTTGGATTTTGATTCACAAATCCGTAATATTCAAAATTATTTCATGAAAACAAACTAAACTACATTAGAAAAAAGAGAAAAAGAATTTTCAATTGGTGAAGACGATGCAAATAGAGAAGGCTATACAACAACGCTTTTAACAACTAAATGATTTATGAATAATTCAGTAGCCATTTTATAATCTTTTGAAATTAAATGATCAAAACTTAAACTTACTAATGATTTGATGACTTGAATGTAGTTTAACCTAATACTTTTAGCGATTGAATTTTTTTTTCCATTATTCCTATTCAACCCTAATTTATAACTTTTGATTACTTTTGGCATTTTAGGCCAAATTCATACTCTCAAACTCCTTACGGATCACTCATTTTAATTCTCTCATCACCTTTATTCTTATCCACACTCAATTTTGTTCCACCATCTTTCCCCTACTTTTACCTTACCAATCATTATCTGCATTAAATAATTAATGAGTTAATTTGTTATTTAAAAATAGTTTAATGTTTTTAAAAAATAAAGTAAAGATTTTCACCAAAAAAAAGGTAAGAAATTATTCTGAATTAAATAATAAATAATCTCTTATCTGTTTATATTTGTAATGTTTTTACTGAAATTTTATATATTTATTTACCAATAAAATTATATATATTTGCAATAAGTTATGAATTAAACCCTAAAATTTAATACATTGAATGTGAAGCTTATCTTTAAATTAATTTTTTTATTAAAAATTTAGTTTTTAATATTTACATTTTTGTCAATTTGATTCTTGTCTTTTTTAAACTAAATTTGACTGTAAATTTTTTAAAAAGAGTAAAATCGCTCTTTAATGTAAATGCTGATTAAAACTTTTTTTAACAATGTTAACGTGGCAATCCACATACTTGTTTGTACTTATTTCATATTGACATGATATTACTTGTTTTATATGTCATGTCAAAAAATAATTTAAAAGATTATAAAAATATTTAATACAAATACAAATTTAAAGATAATATAAAAGTTCATAAAAAATAATAAAAGTTAGCATGAAGTACATGTAAATTATCGTATGAGCTATCATGTTTAAAAAAATTAATGTTGTAGTTAGTATTTCCTAGAGTTGTCCATGGGCCGAGTTGGGCCCTAACAAAATACTAGACCCGATTGATAGGCCCAGGCCCGATCCAACTCGAAAATGGGTCTAAACTTTTTTCCAAGTCCAACTCGGATAAAAATGCTAAAATCAAGATCTAGCCTGTCCATATTAAAAAAAATTTAATTTATTTTTATATAACAAATTTTAAAATATAATACATCAAAAACATAAAAAAAACATTAAAATAAATGTTTCCCAACAATTGAAACTAAATTTTAAAAAATCTTTATACTTAAATAACACTAAGATAGATGTAACTTAACAAGCAAATACTTCTAAAATAGTAGCAAAATTAACAATAAAATAAGAGTTATACAATATCCAAATAATAACAACAAAATAATAATAATATAATAGTGAAATGACAACAAAATAGTGAAAAAATAACATTTTTTTTTGCAAATTCGGGTTGAGCCAAAAAAATTATTTAAGGTTCAGCCCGTTTTATAAATGGGTTTTATTTTTTTGCTTAAGTCTATTTTTCGGGTCTATATTTTTACTTAAATCTTCCTATTTTATTGGGTGAGCCATCGGACAAGGCTGAGTGGCCTAACCCATGGACAAGTATAGTATTTTCAATAAAAATAATATTTTGATTTTTTAAAAAGTTGTTTGACTTAAATTTGATATTTTTAAAAAATTAAAATTTACTTTTTAAAAAGAATAAAAAATAAAAAAAATATATAAATGTTAAGGAGTTAATTTATGATTCCTTTTATTATGGGCCAAACCTTTTAATTAGTTAAAAAGTCTTATGGTATGACAGCTAAAGAATTGCGCTGGTCAAAGATTAAGACTCCAAACAAATTGCACAATTTAATATTGGAGGAGAAACAAAATTCCTGGATTTACTTCACAATGAACAGCGTGTGGGAATCTTCTCTTGATTTGCCTTTGCGGTCGTCGTTTCCACACGTTGAAACCACCATTTATTCAGCATTGAATTATTAACGATTGGTTGGTGGCATTGTAGTCGACGAGCAATCAATTTCATTTTAACATGTGTTAAAAAATATATTAAGTTTACGATCATTTCAGTGGCTCTGTATCAAGTAAAAAATTAAATTAAATTAACTGAAAATGGAAAAAAGATAATCATGCAAGCAATTGGATTCG
This sequence comes from Gossypium australe, assembly GCA_005393395.2. Classification (NCBI taxonomy): domain Eukaryota; kingdom Viridiplantae; phylum Streptophyta; class Magnoliopsida; order Malvales; family Malvaceae; genus Gossypium; species Gossypium australe. The sequence goes on along the minus strand of CM016617.1, from coordinate 116,967,713 downwards.
CCCTATGCTTGTGTGCAGCTTGAACTTGGTGTGTTTGACCATCCACCATCCTGGCCTCGAATTTCCCAATTTTTTTTCCTAATTACTGTTATGTGACAAAAAAAAGACCATTTCTTTAATTTGACATCAATGCACAGCAGAGCGTGAAACCCTCTATTTGACCAGTGAAGTTATTACAAATTTCCATTGATCTGACTTTTATATGGGATTTGATCTGCAAATGATCTTTGATTAATCATTAAATAATTCATAAGGACACAAGAATCACAGAGAGTGATTGGTTATCCAGTAAGGAAGAAAGGGAACAGAGAAAAAAAAAACGAAGGAAAGAAAAACAACCCAATATCCTTTTCCTTTTTCTCCTTTCCGTTGTGAAAAGTACGGTTCAGGTCAGCCAAAAAATGGGTCTTCCATCTCATACAGTTGAAAATGGGAGCGTTTTGGTGGATTCAGGGCAGTCCCGTCTCAGAGAGCTTGGCTACAAACAAGAGCTCAAGCGTGATTTATCGTAAAGTTCTTCACAACCCTTTTTTTCTTGTTTCAAATTTTTATTATGAAGAGTGTCAACCGGAAACCAAAAAAAAAAAAAAGGGAAAAAAAGATGAGCTCTCTTTGTTTGATTTTATGTCAAACCATATTGCAGGGTGTTTTCGAATTTTGCGTTTTCATTTTCCATCATATCAGTGCTTACTGGTATCACCACACTCTACAACACTGGGTTGACTTTTGGTGGACCAATCTCTTTGGTTTATGGTTGGTTTATAGCTGGTGGGTTTACCATGTTTGTTGGGTTATCAATGGCTGAAATCTGTTCCTCTTACCCAACTTCTGGTGGCCTTTATTATTGGAGTGCTAGGCTTGCTGGCCGAAATTGGGCACCCTTTGCCTCTTGGCTCACTGGCTGGTAATTGGGTTTCTTTTTTTAATTATAATTTCATTAACTAACATCTACAGTTCACATTCACTTTGATGAGTTTTGCTACTTTATGACTGACAAACTTTATTGCTTCGATCTTAAATTCGATGATGGTATTGCCTTTATTTAAATGAATCCAGTTTATGAAAGGTGGAAACTTTCATTGCCAAAAGGAAGATAGTTTATGACATTTGACTGGGATTTTGTTTTGATTATGCTGTAAACCTGCCAATGAGATTTTCTTGTTCGATTTTGCATTAATTTGTGGTCGATGCTAGTGTTTTTATGGTATTGACCTTGAGAGTTAGTGTTCTTGGTCTAGAAGTTTAAGCTCTTGAGAGTTGAGAAGCTTTATTGACCATATGAACTATCAACTATACGAGAAGCTCGTTTTGCGTATGTTATTAGATAGTTTTCCTGTCAGGGATGCGTATGGATGACATAACCATGGGGCCAGCTTGATTGGTTTCTCAAGCTGACGTCATCTTATATTTTTATTGGAGTATAGCTCCAAAACAGTGGATCAAATCATAGATTAAACTTCCTTTGAGCATGTATTGCATGTTTTAGAGCTCTATATTTTTGCACATGAGGTCCATTAAAAATATTTTTGTCACTGCTTCAGCCCCAAAATGGAGGCCATTAAGTTCTTGTGCCCTCTGTGCATATATGTTCTTTTCATTATATAAATGGTCTTGATGTAGGATTTTAGTTTCCCTTTGATTTCCTACAGTGTAATTCAACCTTAGTACTTGGCATGCTCATGCCCTACCTCACACCTGAGACCATGGGAAAGGGAAACACTTTTGCTTTGGTGCTCCTTTCCACGTATATTAGCCACTTTCTTGTATAAATTCGGGTGTGATTCTGCATAGAAATCCAATTACAGTTTGTATAACAAGCTCTTCTTTTCCGTTTCCCCCTTATTAGTTCTGAATTGTCTCAGTACATAATAGGGTTTTATCTCACTGACTCACTGTTGTCTTAGAGCTTACATATGTTCATATTTGTACTTTTGTATAATCAAAAGGGATAGCCAGCTTTATCTCCCTTCGATGCCTCTAATGCAGACAATTTATTTATTGGCAGGTTCAATATTGTTGGTCAGGTGTGTCTTCGAATTTCATTTGCTTGAATGTATCAGTGGAAGGCAATCTTCATGGAGATTAGATACTAACACAATAACAAGTTCTAACAACATAAACTACTTTTTCATTTGCAGTGGGCTGTTACAACGAGTGTAGATTTCTCACTCGCACAACTGATTCAGGTGATAATTCTCCTTAGCACAGGTGGAAAAAATGGTGGTGGATATGAGGCATCTAAATATGTAGTCATTGCTTTCCATGGGGCAATTCTATCCATGCATGCTATAATAAACAGTCTTCCCATTTCAGTTTTATCTTTCTTTGGGCAGCTAGCTGCTGTATGGAATCTTCTAGGTATGAAGATATCCGGGCTTAACATGAATTCTGGCTTAAGCAATTCCCCGTTTTTGACTTACAGTTCTTTGCATCTAGGTGTTGTTCTTCTTATGATCCTCATACCCTCAGTTGCTACGGAGAGGGCTAGTGCCAAGTTTGTGTTCACTCATTTCAACACTGATAATGGAGAGGGAATAAACAGTAAAGTCTATATTTTTGTTCTTGGGCTTCTCATGAGTCAATATACCCTTACTGGATATGATGCATCTGCTCATATGGTAAACTTTTGCCTTTCCTTAATTTCCTTCTCAATCAAACCCATCTTTAAAGCTGTAGAGAAACCAAGGGTAACAAAAGGTTATCAAGTTTAACTTAATTGAGTACCATGTAACGGTTCCGTATATGTTTGGTGAAACTTAATGACAAAAATCTTTAGGGCATGCTATTTGTTAGGTCTGCTTTTGGAAACATGAACAAGAACAAAGTTTCACCAGCGTTGTGTGAATTTGTACTATCATTAGACTGGCTTTTGCATTGGATTTTTAATTACTTCTGCCTTATGGAACACTTCCAATCTGACAAATGAAATTAAATCATGTTGTTCATCTTAAACTTCTATTTGTAGACAGAGGAAACCAAGAATGCTGATAAGAATGGACCAAAAGGAATAATTAGTGCCATTGGGATATCTATTATTTTTGGATGGGGTTACCTACTCGGTATTACCTTTGCAGTTACCGACATCCCATATCTTTTGAGTGAAGATAATGATGCCGGAGGCTATGCTATCGCTGAAATATTTTACCTTGCATTTAAGAATAGATATGGCAGTGGTGTTGGGGGAATTATTTGCTTGGGAGTGATTGCAATTGCCATATTCTTTTGCGGTATGAGTTCCGTTACTAGCAACTCAAGGTAAACCCATTTTCTTATGTTCTTGTAAGACAAATCTCTTGGATATTGTTTTCTATCAAGTGGCAACTGATTGAACTAGATATCCGTTTTCAGGATGGTTTATGCGTTCTCGAGAGACGGTGCCATGCCATTGTCATCTTTGTGGCATAAAGTGAACAAGCAGGAGGTTCCTATAAATGCAGTTTGGCTCTCTGCATTTATCTCCTTTTGTATGGCACTAACGGTATGCCATCCTATTAACCATTACTTAAATGAATCCTTTATTTGTTGCATCCGAGTGGTAAAATTCAATTCGTACCAGTTTAGATGATATTGATATAGGCTAGTGGATGGAACAGAAGTACTTGTTTCCCCCATGTTTAGCAATTAGCAATATTCATTAATAGCAAACAATGTTCCCTTTGTTTTTATTTGTTGTTGTCGTTGCAGTCTCTAGGAAGCTTGGTGGCATTTCAGGCCATGGTATCTATTGCAACAATAGGACTATACATCGCTTACGCCCTACCAATATTCTTTAGGGTAAGCTTGGCTCGGAAATCGTTTGTCCCAGGACCCTTCAACCTCGGGCGCTATGGAGTGGTGGTTGGTTGGATCGCAGTGCTATGGGTGGCGACCATCTCAGTCCTCTTCTCATTGCCTGTTGCCTATCCAGTCACCTCTGAGACACTCAACTACACGCCTGTTGCTGTTGGTGGTCTGCTTGTTATTACTGTTTCTTGGTGGATCGTTAGTGCTCGACATTGGTTTTCTGGTCCCATTACCAACATATAAAATACACGTCTTTAAGATTAAATAACAATAATAGAAACATACGTTTTGTTCATATATTTTTATCAAATTCAAATCGCCTTTTAGATTTATTTAATTATTTATTAATACCTGAATTACTTAATTCTTTAACATAGCCTGAATTGCATATTTTAGTATATACTTCAACCCAAGGGAATAGCAGCCGTTTGGTAGCACATGAAAACTTTGTGAGGGAGCGGGAAATATGGAATTAATTGTTTATATATGGTTCTTCATAGATGGAAATTAGAGCAATTAATTATATTGCAACACATGCTATTAAATGTTTTCAGTTATCAATTTTTTTTTTTTGTGATAAAAACAAAACTTAAAAAGATTAAACTACACCAATACACAATTGAAAGTAGCGTTAGCTTTGTCACTTTTGAGAAAGACTAGAAGATCTGTAGGAGCAAATGTCAAAACATTAACTTCCTCCCTCTTCGCAAACACCCTCTTGGCAATTCGATCAACGACGACGTTGGCTTCCTTTTGTACATGTCTGATCGCCCAATGCTGAAAACTTCGTAGCTTTTGTTGGATTCTCCTAACCATTGCATAGCTCGAACTAGTTGTATTACACCTTTGCAAAGCATGAACTACCTCAATGCTATCCGTGTGAATCAGTATGTTATTCAAACCTCGATCTTGCAAAATAATTAGCCTATCGAAGATACCCCACAACTTAGCATAAAAAACAAAACACATCCCTAAAGAATGGTTTGTGAAAAATAGAACGTCGATAATGACAATGTATCGTAAAGAAAAGAAAGAAAAATAGAACACACATAATTTTTTTACGTGGAAACCCTTTTGGGAGAAAAACTACAGGCAGGGGAGAAGAAAATTCATTATGTTGAATTCGAAGGATACAAGAGGAGAGACGATTACATCTATTTATAGGTTTAAAACCTTATTTTAATCAAAGTCAAATAGAAATAATGCAGTAAGGTTAAAACACCTTATTGTAATCAACATCAAATATCGATGTTCGCCCTCGTAGATCTCCATATCTTGCCACTTGTATTTATTTTAACAAGAATTTGGGTCACACAACTTCTAACATGGTTAAATCCCAAAATCTAGTTCCCTTGATGATTTCGTATCACTCCCCCTGCGGATGCAAAACCTGTACTCAAATTAACAACTCCATCAGTATGTAAAACCAATTATCCTGATTAGAAGGAATAATTTGTCTCTAAACTTCTTTAGCCGTCAAACAGTCTATAAGAACATGTAAGATGCTCTCTTCAGCATGACCACAAATTGGACACGATGTTTCATGGCTAATGCCTTGTCGAAAACACTCTATGTTAGTGAGAAGACATTCTTTAAAGGTGGGCCAAAGAAAAAGTTGAACTCTATGAGGGCTTTTGAATTTCCAAGGAGTATTCCATTTTGGATCCTTGGGATTCCAGCTATATTCATTTAGTGACCAATAAGCGCTCTTCACTGAAAAGTCTCATTTAGGATTCGATGCCTACGAAATCCTATCAGGTTCATCAGCTGGGTGCGGCGAATGAATGCTCATAATACGTCTGATAATAGAGTCAGGGACCTATAAACGGAAGAGGTCGAGATTCCAATTACCCTCCAAAGTAACCATGTCTTCAAGTCGGCAATCTACCTCCAAATTCCGATACGAAGGTATTTGATTGATTAATGGTCCAATCTGAGGTATCCAAAGATCTAGCTAGCATCGAACAGACTTCCCATTGCCCACTAACCATATCCTCGACATACCTTTCCATAGAAAAGAACAATTATTTCTCATAATATTATTAGGCAAGTTATCTTCCAAACCATGCTTAGAACGAAGAACCTTAACTCATAAGGCTTTATGGTTTGAAACTAGATTAAACACCAACTTTATGAGAAAAGAGACATTTTGGTCTTCCAATTTTCTCAACCCGAGACCTTCATTAGAATGCAGTTGACAAACAGAATCCCAATTAATAAGGGCCAACTTCCTCTTTCCACTTGAAGAACCCCAGATGAATTGTCTAATCAAACTCTTAATTTCCTCGCATATCCCTTTAGGTATCATCATAGTCTGCATAAAGTAGTTAGGTATAGAAAGTAAAACAGATTGAGCTAAAGTAGCTCTCCCGGCAAGAGACAACTATCTAGCATCCCAACTGGAAAGTTTATTACGTACCTTTTCCACCACAAATCTTAAGGTACCTTTAGTGACTCTTCCATAGAATAAGGGAACCCCCAAATAGGATCCAAGATCGTTAACCTTTTGAAAACCCATCTAGTTACTAATTTGTTCTCCAAGAATCCTCCTCAACACAATGGGAAAAACAAATATTTGTCTTATGAGCGTTAACTCTATTTCCTGAGTAAGCACAAAAGTGATCCAAAACTCCTTTGATGATTTTGTCATGCTTCATATCAGCCCTGCTAAAAATAACTAAATCATTAGAAAAGAAAAGATGAGATAAGTTAGGACCTGACTTGGAGAGCCTAATTGGATGCCACTGATTATTAGAAATCTTGGAACGAATATCATGTCCAAGCCACTCCATGCAGAGAACGAACAAGTAAGGAGAAAGACGACATCCTTGGCGTATGCCCTTTGCCGGCTTAAACTTTTGAGTAGAGCACATGTTTCACAATATCTGCATGGTAGAATTCAAAATTGCAAACATAATAACCTTCCCCTAATATTTCGGAATGCTAGCCGCTTGAATAGATGCTTCAGTTAACTCCCACCTAACCTTATCATAAGCATTTTCAATATCGATTTTAATCATCATCCAAGGCTTCATGTTCCTCCTACCTTTCATCGAATGAATAACTTCTTGAGCTATAAGGATGTTATCAGTAATATTTCTTCCAGCTATAAACCCTACTTGTTTATCAGCAATAATTTTAGGGAAAACAACCCTAAAACGGTTCGTTATAACTTTCATCACCAATTTATAAAGCATAGAGTAGAAACTAATGGGTCAAAAGAAACTAATGGGTCGAAACTGTGAAAATGTTTCAGGATTAAAAACTTTAGGGATAAGAGTAATGAAAGTATTATTCAAATTTGGATCGATAAAGCTACCGGTAAAAATCCATTTAACCCAATCACAAACATCTTTTCCCACCACACTCCACTGTTTTTGAGAAAAGATAGCATGAAACCCATCACTACCTGGAACCTTTAACGGAGCCATATCAAAGAGAGCCTTTTTAATCTTCTCAACGCAAACCATCTTACCTAGAAAGTCAGAATCTCCAACATAAAAAAATTTGGAACTATTCATACATGTAAATATGGTAAAGAAAATGAAACTTTGTTCATTTGTGGGGAGCAGAAAGCTTAAAAATTTCTAAAAAAATCTCAATACACTTACCAAATTTCTAAAAAATAAAAATTTATTGTTCAATTTTTTTCTTGGTAGAAAAAAGAACTATATTCATAGAATGTTAAAAGAGTCAAACATACACCTATGCTTATCTATTAATAATAAAGGTTTCAAACAACTAGAAAGATTACTACAAACACAAAAAAAATATTAAAATCAAAACAAATATGAAAAAGATGAAATAAAATTTTATATAAGTATATCTTTGTTTTTGTTTTTTTGTTTTATTATAAAAACATACTACAACATCCTAAATAGGAGCGAATGTAAAGTGAAGCAACCCTAAAAAATGAACAATTATAATTTTATTTCTTATAAATTATTAAATTATAAATTCATATATAGTACAAGGAAAAAAATGAAATAAAGGAAGCATGCAAGGGTGAATCTAGAGGGGCTGGCAGGGGCCCTAGAAGACGTCAAATGTGCACCTAGAAGATATGTGATTGGCCCTCGGGCCTTTGATGTCAAACATGAGACCAGGCCATTGAAGTCATATCACATGATAATATCATGATCGAGTATGTTATATTAAAACTCACTAAGTTCATTTGAACTTACCTAGCTTCTTATTATGCTTTTTAGGTAAAACGAGCTATACGAGATGCTGGAGAGGAAGTACGCTAGAATCCGTCGAGCTTATGTGAGCTTGTTTCTCTCATCTGTAACATGCATATAGTGGGGAAAACCTATAGGCTAAGCCTCAGGATTAGAAATTCTTGTAACTGAGTTTGAAAAACATTGTAATTATTCCAACGTAGATTGATTGCTACAATTTAATGAAGTTATTATTGTTAATCACCATTAATACACTTGTTAATATCTTAATTAAAAATTTCGTGTGATTGTAGCAATTCTGGTTTGCCCGATTGATCAGTCGAGAAGTTGGGATGCAGTTTGTCCCAATATACTTTATAAACATCTGACCACTTTAAACTCTTATTTTAATAATGAGGAATTTAAAGTTTATATGTTTTGACTTTCATGTGCTCTTGTTATTATTTGAATAAAAGACTATCATTTATTTCAATGATTTTCACTTTAATGGCAAAATTTTGTATCCATATTCCATCAAAATCGGATCTGTATATTTGACGATCTCTAACTTATCGAACCTTCTGTAACAGCCCAATTTTTCAGTGATGTTAGAAATAGTGGTTCGAGGCCACCAAATTCAGCAAGTAAGCTCGTAAAATTTATTATTTAATATTTACGAGTCAAATATGGTTTTAAAAAAAGATTTTCTGAATGGGTAATTTATGTTTTATAATGAATTATTAGGTTCGAGTGGTAAAATCCTAAGTCAAGTAGTTTTAGAAAGTGAGGTATCGGGACCTCGATCCTATAAACCAAGCCGTAAATATTTTTATAAACATTTATAGAGTGTCATTAAGGTGGTATTAAAGTTTCATTGAAAAATTTTAACGTTTCGATAGTTAATTAATTAAAAGGGACTAAATTGAAAAAGGTGCAAAACTTGCTAATTATAATAATAAAGTGACTAAATGGCTTGATTAATAAATAAGGAGGGACTTAAGTGATAAATATGCCTAAATTAATGGATGAGGAGACATATGAATATAAATAAAATAAAATAAAGCCATTAATGGCAAAATTATAATTAAATTGAAATTAAAATAAAATAAAAGTGAAATTAGAAAGTTTCTTGGCAATTCTTTATTCTTCTCCCAATTTTCGGTTCAAAAACAGACATGGGAAAGCTACTTGAGCTTGTTCTTCAATTTCACTTCATATCAAGATTGGGTGAAAAATCGAGGAAAATAGAAAATTACCAAAACGCCTTTGAATCTTGGTATTTCTACAATTTAGCCATGTAAGTTTGTATGGTTAAAATTTAATGTTTATTTACTAATTGATGAATGTTATAATGTAATTAGTTATATTTTTGTTGTTGAAAATAAAAATTATTGTTAAATTGTGAAATCAAATTAAATGTTTAAATTGAGTAGAACGTGAGGTTGAGTACAATCGTTTTGTGGTAAAGGATGAACTGACGGATAAGACCATAACTAGGTTATAACACTATGAACGTAAGACCATGGTTGGACCATGACAGTGTTTATATGTAAGACCATAGCTGGGCTATGGCATTAATGTAAATGATGAATTGACGGATAAGACCATAACTAGGTTATGGCACTATGAACGTAAGACTATGGTTGGACCATGACAGTGTTTATATGTAAGACCATAGCTAGGCTATGACATTCTGATGATAATACCATAATTGGGTTATGACACTATGAAAGTAAGACCACGGCAGGGCCATGGCAATGCATAAGAAAGACCATAGTTGGACTATGGCACAAAGAAAACGATGTACTCATATCTGTAAGCCATTCTTCAATTCAGTAAGAATTGGTAAAAGATTTATATGAAATTAATATTGAAAGACTTATGGTTATTATTGGTATTGATATGAAATGAGTGTATCCATTGATATTTAAATGATTCAACAGGCAAAGTTCTGATATGAGATAACATGAGTTTGAAATGAACTATTACCGATATATACTTGAAATACATGGAAATGATATTTACTTGATATATTGAAATATGACATGGAAAATAAATGTATATGAAACTTGCCTGATAATTATGTATATTCATGATTATGAATTGTTATTGGAATAAATATACACAAAATTCATGAAAATGATGGTACATGAAATATTGATAGAATGAAACGAATGATATATGTTTATAAAGAAACAACAAGAGAATGATATGTATCATGACATGTAAATATGTGATTATCTTTAATATGTTGATACAAGGAAATTATGTATGTTTTGACGAGTAATAAACTCAAGTGTGACATGTCGAGAAAATAAGTTTATCAATGTTGAATTTATATGTAATATGTGCGAGTACGCTAACCAGTGTTGTTGCTTGATGCTTAGGCAAATGCCAAGCTATTGGTTGAATGGTAATATGTTTATTTATATGATGCATTGAAATGGTAAGTATTTAAATGAAAATATGCTAGTGCTCATGAAAGAGTGGTAAGGTTTAAATTATGCAATTTCTTATGAAATGACTTATCATGTAATCAATTCGAAAAAGGCTTTGGTTAAATGCACTAGCTTGTGACCATGGTTGAATGATATGATTATCACTTGTGTGTCAGGCATATGGAATAAGTGTGGAAAGTAAAGAAATGCAAATGAAAATAAATAAATTTGGAAGAGTTAAAGTTATATAAAATCTTACTAAGCTTGGGATAATATGTATAAGTGATACTGTAAATTTATTCACCTTGTGAATTAATGAATATAGCTTCATTAGTATTGTGGTATCAATATTGGATTATTTTTTTATATGTATAAGTTTTATATTTGAAATGAATTGATATGAATAAAGTTTATACGAGCTTACTAAGCATTTGTTGTTTATGTAGTTGTTTTTCTTTACTTTTCATATTATCGGAAGCTTGATTGGGTTGAAAATTTTGTCGGAGTTATATCACACTATCCGTTGGTTCTATCGGTACTTTCAGATGTTTTGATTTTTGTTATAATGACATGTATAAGTATCCTGGTTTATGATGGCCTATATGAGTTTCGTTAATATTATCCAATTATTTTGCTTGTGTTTGAGCACATCTTTGTTTGTGCATATTTGCCTTATATGGTTAATGTGTGGGTTGGTTTATGGTTTTATAGTGAAAGATCAAATGTTAGCTAAATGTGCATTTATATACATGTGTTTTGGTATGTTTTGGTAGGTAAGTGACTTGGTTTGAAATAATGCAAATTAGCTTGGTAAACCTTGGGTACAATTATGCATACAATGTAACAACCCAAACCCGGTCTATGCGTTTAGACAAGATTTGGTTTGCCACACCAAACATACATTCGTTTATTCTCAAGTGGTAACAATAAAATAACACTTTAAAAACCTTTCTGAAAATAAAATTTAATAAATTTTAGTTCGAGGATTTGAAAGATAATTTAAGAATATACTTGTTTAAAACTTATCATCATAAAAAAAATGTTTATCGAAACTTTAAAGACTTGGTAAAAGAATTTGGAAGAAATTTTTTTAAAGAAAATCATTTAATTGTCAAAATATTAAATAAACAATATTTTTAGGAAAAACCATATGATTTAACATAAACCCATAATTAAAGTCTTAAAATAAAACTTAAAACCATCCACACAATAAAAACCATAAAAACATAATTAGAGGCCTTATTACATCACCCATAATAGTAATTAAAATAAAAACTCAAATAAAGTCATAGTTTATAAAACCCAAGTTCGTAGTATGGCCTCCACCAAGTCATCTCCGGCCCAAGTCCACGTCAATTTCCATTACCTGAAATGGTTAATAAAATTGGGTGAGTTACAAAGAACTCAGTGTGCAACTCACTTACCACCATTAATGGGCCAGATCGTCAAGATATCAAGCTGGGCTTGAGCCCATTAACAGATTTCAACCATACATCATAAAGTAACATAATTTAAAGAAAAGAATGCATGAAATATGAATTTCCCAAACCAACCTAGTATCCATCCGCTAACACCCCCGTACCAACCAACACACCTGTGGGGATCAAGTCAACCCACCCCGCCAAACACACCAATCATGGGCTTAAAGCCCTTAATAATTTTGTAGTGCACTACCGAACTAGATTGTGACATTGTCACCGAACTAGAGGCATTTAGCCGAATTTTGTGGCAGAGCCACCGAACTAGAGGCAATGAGCCAAATTTTGTGGCAACTGGCCATTCTTCTCTTCATATATCCCACCCCATGCAATTATGCGTGTATAACAAATATAATCATATAACAGATTTTCAATTAATCCATATCATCTGTGGGTTTATCAATTAACCTTTCATTAGGCCCATATAAATAATTATTTAATAATTTGCCCATTTAACAGTTTAGTGGGCTTTGGCCCATTTTATCGAACTAGAGTATTTTGGCCCAATTTATCGAACTAGAGTATTATGGCCCAATTTATCGAACTAGAGTATTATGGCCCAATTTATCGAACTAGAGTATTATGGCCCAATTTATCGAACTAGCAGTTTTTCGTATTTTTCTCGGTTTTAACCGTTTTCATGCATTTACTCAAAAATATGAGTTACTACGTATTTTTCCCGTTTTTACTATTTTTACGATTTTATCACAGAACTTACAACTTGATGTCCAACCCGAAAATGAGTGTGAAGTTACACACCTGATTATGGAGAGAACTAAACTTTCCCGCTCTTCAACACCTATACGTATTGCGTTAATTAAAACACTATAATCTATAATAAAATCGATCTAAAGATTTCGATCTAGAAATTTACCCTCGGATTTCCGTAAGACTTCTACTTGCGATTTCTCTCCGATCGATGGTTCGCTAACTGAATTGAATCCACGAACGAATAATGGTTCGGGAGTACGAACGACTTCGAACAATTGATTTTCCTCGGTTGAACGTCCGCAACCCGGTGGAAAATCCCGGATTCCCGAAATAGTCCTTTGTTTATACTTAGGGGGAATAACAGAACCTCCCTTCTTCCGAAGGCTAAACACCGCCCTTTTCTTCCCTATTTTGAATGTCTTCAAAGGCAAAGAACATTAATCTAATGATATCGAAATAATTCTAAAGTTTAAAAGATGTGATTTCCTTACCACAAGAATCGATTCCAACGATTTGTGTCACCCACAACTTCTTGATTCCAAACTTCCGTTATCGCACTAAAGTATAACAAAATAAACGTTAATAAAATAAACGTTTATTTCGATCCAAATAATGCCTTCAAGCCAACATCAGTATTCGGCCATATCCACTAATAACTAATCGAAACGAAAAGAATTCTTACCTATATTCCACGTCGAAAAGAAAGGATTCGAGAATAGAATGGATTTAAGAAGGATTCAGCTAAGAAGATTCAAAGAAAAAGAGAAAATAAATTTGGCTTATAGACACTCAAACATTCGGCCATGAAAGTGTAGGTGGAGAGAATTTCGATTGAAGAAAATCAAATAGGAGAAAGATGGTGATGATGTTGATTTGATTTCAAAGTGAATAGAAGGAAAAGAATGAAAGAGATGAGCTTTAAGATAGGTGCATATTCGGCTATGATAGAGAGAAAAGAATAAAATGGTCTCTTTAGGTTTTGGTAAAATCGGCACAAAGAGAAAACACAAAATTGGCACAAAAGTGTAGAACAAAATGTCGAAATGGTCAAAAGAAACTAGGCTTACCAAGTGCACAAATTCGGCCAAAGGGAGAGAGTTTGAGAGAATTTTCAAAACTTGCACAAAACTAAAAATGAACAAAACTAAAGACTAAAATTTCCTAGCCTACTAACACCAAAATTTCGGCTCCATCCCTAGCCATAATGCCGTCCACATGCTTGGTCTTTAGGCCAAGATATTGTTTCCAAAAATACTTCCTTGATTCATGCCTCATATCTTCACATTTTCCTTATTCTCTTGATACCTTTCCTTAAGTTCAAATTTTTCCTTATTCCTTTGATATTCTAACCAAAAATAACATGGTCAACACATACCATTTTTACTCTTGGCTGACACATGCTAGGAAAACCAAAAATAAAAACCACCTAATTGCTATCTAGGGGATTCGAACCTCCAACCTCATGCACAAGTTCATGCGCCAATACCACTTTGCCATGCACTCATCTTATGCTTCATTTTGACACTTAAATTAACTTATATGTCAATGCCACTTAATCCATCTCCATAAATTCTCAAAATTAATATTATTCCATCTTAATAAAATTTCTAATTCTTCTTCAGGACTATACTAACCACATAAATTAATAAGAAAAATATTTCTTTCTAAAATACTTACTCAAAGCACACAAAAATAAAATAAATAAATAAATAAAAATACTCGGATTTTCAGGGTGTTACAACTCTACCCCCTAAAAGAAAATTTCGTCCTCGAAATTTACCTGGTTGAAAAAAGTTGAGGGTATTGTTGCCGAATTGCATCCTCAGGCTCCCACGTAGCTTCCTCCACTCCGTGGTTACGCCATAACACTTTGACCAACGGCACAGTCTTCTTTCTTAGCACCTTAACGTCTCGGTCTGAGATTTTTACTGGTTCCTCCTCAAAAGATAAATCCGAATTCAACTCCACTTCTTCTACCGGTACTATGTGCGATGGATCCGATCTATAGCGCCTCAACATGGACACATGGAAAACATTATGAATTTGGCTCAATTCCGGAGGTAACTCGATCTGATAGGCCACTGGACCAACTCGTTTCACCACACGATATGGTCCAATGTATCTAGGACTCAATTTGCCCTTCTTCCCGAATCTGAATATCTTCTTCCAAGGCGAGACCTTCAAGAAAACTTGATCTCCTACGGCATACTCAATATCCTTACGCTTCAGATCCGCATATGACTTCTGTCTATCCGAAGCTTCCTTTAACCGTGCTCGAATAGCTTTCACTTGCTGACAAGTTAAACATTTTCCCACAATTTCAGAGATCTCCCGCTTCAAGCCAGGCCACCAATACTGTTCACGAAGATCCCGATACATCTTGTTTCCTCCGGGATGCATAGCATAAGGGCTACTATGCGCTTCCCTCAAAATCATTTGCCTCAGATCTGAGTCCTTAGGCATACAGACTCTTCCTCGAAAACATAACACACCTTCCGGATTTATACCAAAATCCTCTATTCCTCCATTTTCCACTTGTTGGATTAAAAGTCTCAACTTCTCATCTAATATCTGTTTTTCCTTGATTTGATCCAACCACAGGGGCTTCACCTGGAGTTCCGCTACCAAACTACCATCTTCATACAAACTCAAATGGGCAAACATAGCTCTCAAATCAGATACCACCTTACGACTTAATGCGTCTGCCACCACATTAGCCTTTCCAGGATGATACTCAATTGAGAAATCATAGTCCTTTAACAGTTCCACCCATCTTCGTTGTCTCAAGTTTAACTCCTTCTGAGTAAGAAGATACTTAAGACTCTTGTGATCCGTATAGATGATAGACTTTTCACCATAGAGGTAATGCCTCCAAATCTTTAAGGCAAACACCACTGCTGCTAACTCCAAATCATGAGTAGGGTAGTTTACTTCGTGCGGTCTCAACTGACGAGAAGCATAAGCTACCACTTTCCCACCTTGCATCAATACGCAACCTAATCCCGTATGCGACGCATCACAACAAACTGTAAACTCCTTTCCAGCTTCAGGTTGAATCAGAACTGGCGCTTCCGTCAAAATCTTCTTCAATTTCTCGAAACTTTCTTGCTGTTTGTCGGTCCATACAAACGGCACTCCCTTCCGCAAAAACTTAGTTAGGGGTGCAGCAATCAACGAGAACCCCTCAACAAAGCGTCTATAGTATCCAGCCAAACCCAAGAAACTCCGAATCTTCGCTACCGACTTCGGTGGTTTCCAATCCAATACCGCCTCAATCTTCCGAGGATCCACCCTTATTCCTTCGGCTGATACTACATGACCCAAGAAAGTCACTTCTCTTAACCAAAATTCACATTTACTGAATTTGGCATACAATTGATTATCTCGAAGCAATTGCAATACAATTCGCAAATGCGAGTCATATTCTTCTTCACTTCTCGAATAAACCAGAATGTCATCTATGAATACCACCACAAACCGGTCTAAGAATGGTTGAAAGACTCGGTTCATCATATCCATAAATGCAGCTGGTGCATTGGTTAACCCAAACGGCATCACTAAAAACTCATAGTGTCCGTAACGGGTTCGAAATGCCGTCTTGTGAATATCCGCTTCTTTCACCTTAAGCTGGTGGTAACCCGACCTTAAATCAATTTTGGAGAAAACTGAAGCTCCCTTCAATTGATCAAACAGGTCGTCAATCCTCGGCAGAGGGTACCGATTCTTGATCGTCAGCTTATTCAATTGCCTGTAATCGATACACATACGCATCGACCCATCCTTCTTCTTAACAAACAAAACCGGTGCTCCCCACGGAGACACACTCGGTCGAATAAAACCCCGATCTAACAGTTCTTGAATTTGGGCTTTAAGCTCCGACAACTCCTTCGGTGCCATTCTATAAGGAGCAATGGACACTGGAGCAGTTCCGGGCAAAAGCTCAATACCAAATTCCACTTCCCGATCTGGAGGTACACCAGGAAGTTCTTCGGGAAAAACATCAGGGAACCCCTTCACGGTTCTCACATCTTCCACTGACAGCTCTTTGGCATCTAAAGCACTAATAAATGCTAAAAATGCTCCGTACCCTTTTCGCACTAACTTCTCCACCTTTAACGCAGAAATCACGTTTGCCAAGTAATTTCTCCGCTCGCCTATCATAACTATCTCCTTGTCCTCCACAGTTCTTATCGACATACGCTTTTCAGCACAGTCCAATTGCGCCCGGTGCTTAACCAACCAATCCATGCCCAGAATAATATCGAGTTCGCCAAAAGGCAATTCCATCAAATTTGCCAGGAATACTTCTCCTTGAATTTCCAAGGGCACGTCTCTAAATAGTTTATTAACCAACACCGACTGTCCTAAGGGACTAATCACCTTCATCTCACTATCGGAAATTTCATAGTCTAATTTCAAGTTTCCAGTTATGGTGCTAGCAACGTACGAATGAGTAGAACCAATATCTATCAAGGCAATAACGGGTACATCAGAAATGAAGAACGTACCAGTTATCACATCAGGTGCATTGCCCTCCTCACTACGTCTGACTGCATACACCAATCCTGGCTGTCTTGCATCCGCGTTGCCTCTAGGACCATTGCCTCGACCCGCTGCACCTTGACCACGTCCAGCCCCATTACCACCACGACCTGGTCCACGACCTCTCGGTGGTTGCTGAGCTCCTCTTGCCGGTGGTGCATCAGTAATACGAACTTCTTGAGTCGTATCCATACGTCGAGGGCAACTCCTATATTGATGATCCGTCGATCCACATTTATAGCAAGCACCCGTTTTCCTCCAGCACTCTCCAGAATGTCTTTTCCCACATTCAGCACAATCTCGACTTTGATTAGCAGCTACTGGTGTTCTTCCTTGAACTGGTTCCTCATTCCGAGACCTCTTCAGAAATCTTTTCGAAGAACCCGAATGTTTCATATCTCTCTTGCTTCGAACTTGCTCCCGATTCTGACGTTCTGAATTCTTAGCCTCTTCGGCTATCTTGGCCTTCTCCACAAGAGCGGCAAAAGTTCTAACTTGCTGTGGGGCTATCAGAACCCGCAACTCGTCTTTCAAACCGTCCTCAAAGCGTACACAACGCTCATGATCCGTTGCCACTATCGTTCGAGCATAGCGACTCAAACGTAAGAACTCAGCCTCATAAGCTGCCACAGTCTTATTTCCTTGCACCAGGTTCAAGAATTCCTTCCTTCGGGCATCCACATAGCTTGTTCCCACATATTTCCCTTGAAAGGAAGCCTTGAAAAATTCCCAGTTAACTAAAGCAGCATCAGTACCTTCTCGGATGGTAAGCCACCATTGGTAAGCTTCGTCCCTCAATAAAGATACCGCTCCTCTTAGCTTCTGTTCCACAGTGCACTCAAGATCGTCCATAATTCGCTCTACTGCCTCAAGCCAATATTCAGCGACATTAGGAGCTACACCAGAGACACCTCTGAAAACCTCAGCTCCACTGGATTTCAGTCGCTCCGATATTGACCCACGAGCTGTTGGTCCAGTTCTGGATCCAGCGACCTTTTCAAGTACTCGCAGCATTGCTCGTGTCACAGCATTATCTTCTTCCATGTGGTCATGTGATCCCGTCTCACTCTCGAGTGACGCAGGTGCATCCATTTCCGGCATATGACCCGGCACATCAGTTGCGCCCCTAACACCTCGTCCTCTACCACGGCCACGTCTACCGCGTCCACGACCACGTCCTCTAGTGCTCATAGCGACTAATTCGATTTAATCTGATTAAGAGTTTTATGAATCAGAATAATATTTCAGTTGTTTATTAACGATGTCTTATGATATGAAAGAGATAGAGTTGTTCTCGCAATCATATCCTATTGTCTCAATCTCTACGGTTTTCAACACCTAAAACTAGAAGTTCTAGAGTGTTTCTTACAATCATTTCACAATGATAATAAACATACAGTATACAGATACTTACTTGACTTGGCGCGGGATGCTCATGGTGCCATACTACCTTTAAAATCAAAAGTCTAGAAATTATTTTCAAACAAATTTCTTTATTGAACCCAAACCACAGCCGAGTTTTGAAACTGGGCTCTGATACCATTAAATGTAACAACCCAAACCCGGTCTATGCGTTTAGACAAGATTTGGTTTGCCACACCAAACATACATTCGTTTATTCTCAAGTGGTAACAATAAAATAACACTTTAAAAACCTTTCTGAAAATAAAATTTAATAAATTTTAGTTCGAGGATTTGAAAGATAATTTAAGAATATACTTGTTTAAAACTTATCATCATAAAAAAAATGTTTATCGAAACTTTAAAGACTTGGTAAAAGAATTTGGAAGAAATTTTTTTAAAGAAAATCATTTAATTGTCAAAATATTAAATAAACAATATTTTTAGGAAAAACCATATGATTTAACATAAACCCATAATTAAAGTCTTAAAATAAAACTTAAAACCATCCACACAATAAAAACCATAAAAACATAATTAGAGGCCTTATTACATCACCCATAATAGTAATTAAAATAAAAACTCAAATAAAGTCATAGTTTATAAAACCCAAGTTCGTAGTATGGCCTCCACCAAGTCATCTCCGGCCCAAGTCCACGTCAATTTCCATTACCTGAAATGGTTAATAAAATTGGGTGAGTTACAAAGAACTCAGTGTGCAACTCACTTACCACCATTAATGGGCCAGATCGTCAAGATATCAAGCTGGGCTTGAGCCCATTAACAGATTTCAACCATACATCATAAAGTAACATAATTTAAAGAAAAGAATGCATGAAATATGAATTTCCCAAACCAACCTAGTATCCATCCGCTAACACCCCCGTACCAACCAACACACCTGTGGGGATCAAGTCAACCCACCCCGCCAAACACACCAATCATGGGCTTAAAGCCCTTAATAATTTTGTAGTGCATTACCGAACTAGATTGTGACATTGTCACCGAACTAGAGGCATTTAGCCGAATTTTGTGGCAGAGCCACCGAACTAGAGGCAATGAGCCAAATTTTGTGGCAACTGGCCATTCTTCTCTTCATATATCCCACCCCATGCAATTATGCGTGTATAACAAATATAATCATATAACAGATTTTCAATTAATCCATATCATCGGTGGGTTTATCAATTAACCTTTCATTAGGCCCATATAAATAATTATTTAATAATTTGCCCATTTAACAGTTTAGTGGGCTTTGGCCCATTTTATCGAACTAGAGTATTTTGGCCCAATTTATCGAACTAGAGTATTATGGCCCAATTTATCGAACTAGAGTATTATGGCCCAATTTATCGAACTAGAGTATTATGGCCCAATTTATCGAACTAGCAGTTTTTTGTATTTTTCTCGGTTTTAACCGTTTTCATGCATTTACTCAAAAATATGAGTTACTACGTATTTTTCCCGTTTTTACTATTTTTACGATTTTATCACAGAACTTACAACTTGATGTCCAACCCGAAAATGAGTGTGAAGTTACACACCTGATTATGGAGAGAACTAAACTTTCCCGCTCTTCAACACCTATACGTATTGCGTTAATTAAAACACTATAATCTATAATAAAATCGATCTAAAGATTTCGATCTAGAAATTTACCCTCGGATTTCCGTAAGACTTCTACTTGCGATTTCTCTCCGATCGATGGTTCGCTAACCGAATTGAATCCACGAACGAATAATGGTTCGGGAGTACGAACGACTTCGAACAATTGATTTTCCTCGGTTGAACGTCCGCAACCCGGTGGAAAATCCTGGATTCCCGAAATAGTCCTTTGTTTATACTTAGGGGGAATAACAGAACCTCCCTTCTTCCGAAGGCTAAACACTGCCCTTTTCTTCCCTATTTTGAATGTCTTCAAAGGCAAAGAACATTAATCTAATGATATCGAAATAATTCTAAAGTTTAAAAGATGTGATTTCCTTACCACAAGAATCGATTCCAACGATTTGTGTCACCCACAACTTCTTGATTCCAAA
Organism: Gossypium australe; assembly: GCA_005393395.2. Lineage (NCBI taxonomy): Eukaryota > Viridiplantae > Streptophyta > Magnoliopsida > Malvales > Malvaceae > Gossypium > Gossypium australe. The sequence goes on along the minus strand of CM016617.1, from coordinate 116,947,161 downwards.
CTTCCGTTATCGCACTAAAGTATAACAAAATAAACGTTAATAAAATAAACGTTTATTTCGATTCAAATAATGCCTTCAAGCCAACATCAGTATTCGGCCATATCCACTAATAACTAATCGAAATGAAAAGAATTCTTACCTATATTCCACGTTGAAAAGAAAGGATTCGAGAATAGAATGGATTTAAGAAGGATTCGGCTAAGAAGATTCAAAGAAAAAGAGAAAATAAATTTGGCTTATAGACACTCAAACATTCGGCCATGAAAGTGTAGGTGGAGAGAATTTCGATTGAAGAAAATCAAATAGGAGAAAGATGGTGATGATGTTGATTTGATTTCAAAGTGAATAGAAGGAAAAGAATGAAAGAGATGAGCTTTAAGATAGGTGCATATTCGGCTATGATAGAGAGAAAAGAATAAAATGGTCTCTTTAGGTTTTGGTAAAATCGGCACAAAGAGAAAACACAAAATTGGCACAAAAGTGTAGAACAAAATGTCCAAATGGTCAAAAGAAACTAGGCTTACCAAGTGCACAAATTCGGCCAAAGGGAGAGAGTTTGAGAGAATTTTCAAAACTTGCACAAAACTAAAAATGAACAAAACTAAAGACTAAAATTTCCTAGCCTACTAACACCAAAATTTCGGCTCCCCCCCTAGCCATAATGCCGTCCACATGCTTGGTCTTTAGGCCAAGATATTGTTTCCAAAAATACTTCCTTGATTCATGCCTCATAACTTCACATTTTCCTTATTCTCTTGATACCTTTCCTTAAGTTCAATTTTTTCCTTATTCCTTTGATATTCTAACCAAAAATAACATGGTCAACACATACCATTTTTACTCTTGGCCGACACATGCTAGGAAAACCAAAAATAAAAACCACTTAATTGCTATCTAGGGGATTCGAACCTCCAACCTCATGCACAAGTTCATGCGCCAATACCACTTTGCCATGCACTCATCTTATGCTTCATTTTGACACTTAAATTAACTTATGTGTCAATGCCACTTAATCCATCTCCATAAATTCTCAAAATTAATATTATTCCATCTTAATAAAATTTCTAATTCTTCTTCAGGACTATACTAACCACATAAATTAATAAGAAAAATATTTCTTTCTAAAATACTTACTCAAAGCACACAAAAATAAAATAAATAAATAAATAAAAATACTCGGATTTTCAGGGTGTTACATACAAGTTAGTTATACATATGAATGTAACACGCCAAACCCGGCCTAGAAGTTAGGCCCGAATCTGGCGTGCCACATGGAAGTGTTTTTCAAAAACCATCTTTACCATATTGTTAAAAACTTGTTTGAGAATTATAGCCTCTTTGTTAAAACCCAAAACACTTAAGCAATTGTGTCTACGTGAAAACATAATTATCTTTAATAAACCTTTTCAGTTGCAAAAGCATATTTGAAATAACAATTTACGAAAATGTGACGTTTGAAATAGAGTTGCAAAAGCATTTTGAAACATTGCGGAAACGTAGATAAAATACAAGTATTTTTGAGAGATTGATTGATGAATCACAATCAAGGAATTGAACTTTAAATCCGTGACTTTTGAAAATGTCGTTAATAATTTGAAAGAAAGTTCGAGTTAAATCATATTTGTAAAAGTTTATTTTGAAATCCATTTGTTAATCAATTTCGGAAAACCTTTATTTACGTTTTTAGAAAAATTCCCGTTTTAAACAATTTAAGAAAAATAATAAAAACATCCCAACCATAAAGTAAAAATAAAAATAGTTCAGAGGCCTTATTACAACTTAAACCAAAATAGCAAAATAATAAAATAAACGGAAATAGAAATTAAAAATTCAATAACACCATTTCTGAAGTGTGGCCTCCACCAAGTCATCCATGGCCCAAGTCCACCTCACGGAGCATCACCTACAGGGGTTAAGAAAGAAGGGGGTGAGTTATAAGAACTCAGTGTATAATCCCCTTACCATCATCCACTGGGTCGGAACACACATAGCAATATTTTGGGCCTAAGCCCATTACAATCATAGCATAATATCATATATATAACATGCATGTGTTATGCAATTTCCCAACCAAACCTAGTTTTCCATCCGCTACACACCACCCGTACCAACCAACACACCTATGGGGAGCTTAAGTCACCCACCCCGCCAACACACCAAACTGGGCATTAAGCAATATATTAACTGGGCATGAAGCCATATATCAAACTGGGCACGAAGCCATATATCAAACTGGGCACGAAGCCATATATCAAACTGGGCATGAAGCCATATATCAAACTGGGCACGAAGCCATCAGAATTTTGTAGCAAAGCTACTAGAACTTCTCTTCGTCAAATAGCCCAACCCATGCAAATCATGTATATAATATGCACATTCAATTATTCATATCAAATCATAAAATTATTACAAACATACGACCCATTATAAAAATTTACACAATCTGACCCATATCACATTTTGGCCCATATAGCAAAATATCAATCGGCCCATATATCAACATATTTCAATTTGGCCCATAAAGGGTATTTTCGTAATTCGGTCCATAGGGACATTTCGTAACTCGGCCCATAAGGGCATTTTCATAATTAGGTAATTGTACGCATTAAGGGTAATTCGGTAATTTACCCTCTAAGGGTATGATGGCAATTTCGCAACCTAGACTTAATTACTAATTTGGGGCATAAAATCGAAACTGTCCATCTGCGTCGTACTGACTAAACTGACTATAACTCGAGTTAGGAAACTCGAAATCTAAATCCATAAATTTTCCTTGAAACTAGGCTCGTTATCTTTCTACTATAATTTTTCCAGAATTTTTAGCTTAACCATTTAGTACAGTTTATTCCTTAAAGTTTCCCTTGTTTCACTGTCCAATGATTCTGGCCTCTCTTACCTTAATCTCAAATATCTTACTGTACGCTTTTCATCTATTGCTCCCACTTGTTTCTATTGAAAATAGGTTCACTAAGGAATCCATACATATCAATTATAACTCTTAATTCACTTTGTACAATTTTATACAATTTTTCCAAGACAGAACAGAATACCCCAAAGTCATTCAGAACCAGTCTCACTAAAATTTACATATCTCAGAATATAAAATTCCTTTTCCTTCTCCGTTTCTTTCATATTAAAATAGACCCAGTAAGATTTAATTTGATATCTTACTCACTTTTTAATTCCTTTTATCCAATTTTTCGTGATTTTTCAAATACACGCTACTGTTTCTGACTGAAACTGTTTTATTACAAAACATGATTACCACTACGAGCATACGCACGTCCGAGTGATCACGGATGCCAGTTATCGGTTTTCTTCGGTATTTCTATCGAATCACAGAATATTTCATGTGAACTTTCAGAGAGATGTGAGATTTACTCACCATTTCAAACATATATTCGGAAGGGTACGGGATTACACATCTTATTCGGAATCCGTAACACGATACTCTCCGCGGCACCTAAAGGTACAATCGGTCAACTATTAGTCCAAAACCCAATTTACAACTTCAACCAAATATTGCGATTGATTAACAATCTATCACTTACCAACAATCCGAGTCTCTTATTACGAGGGATAGGTCAAGCGATTTAGTCCCTAAAAATATAATCGATTAGTCACAACCACTATTTCGTTAAGCAAAATAACCGGTCAACGAAATAGATCCAAAAAGAACCATGATGAATCCCTTACCTTAACGATATTAGTTTCGATTTCTAGCGATTGTACAATGGCTACGGATGAGTCAAAGTTTCAGCCTTCCACTATCACTCGATTGATCAAAGGAGTGAATGTCAACACAAATGAGAAGAAATGATTAAAAGAATGGAGAAGGTGTATCAAGGTGTTTGGAATGTTTCGATCGAAACTAAAAGAAATATCAACCAAAAAGAAATGTGAGTATTTCGGCAACAAAAAGAATGGTGAAAGATGGATTAAGGTTTAGGCCCCCAAGGAAAAAAATGAAGAAAGTGTGTTCACCAATGGCTTGTAAATTCGGCACAAAGCAAAAGAAATTTGGAGAGTACCAAATAGTGCAAAGAGAAAGGTTTTTGGCCTAACAAGCACCAAAAATTAAATCAAAAGGCAATGGAGAATTTCGGCTATCAAAGAAGGTGGAAAGAAAATGAGTTTGTGGTCAAACAAAAGAGAAAGAAAATGCACTATTGTGCTAATAGGTTTTGGCAAGGAGAGTTGCAAAATTGGGAGAGAATGACACAAAGTTGTCAAAGGAATTTTGGCCAAAACAAAACTAAGACTTTACCAAATGCCAAATAAAATTTTTCAGCCACCTATCTACCTCAAAACCGTCCACATGCATCCCCCCTAGGATAAGAGTTTGGCCACCCATACTTTCCAAAACACCTCCCCCGATATTAGCCTCTTGTCCCCCTTTCTTTCCTATTCCTCTTGATTCCTTTCCCAAACTTTAACCTTGACATATTCTTTTAGCCACCTTACCAAAATAATGAAGTCCACACCTACCAAAAATACTTCTTGGCCGGCACATAAGGAAGGAAAGCAAAAATAATAGTCAAATTCGAAAACAATAGGATTTGAACCTCCTCCCTCAAGGTACATCACTTAATGCCATAACCTCTTTACCAATTACTCATCTTATGCTAACCATTTTGTAATGGCCTAAATTCAAGGTTATCGGAACAATGGTTTCGTAACCATAAATCCGATTTAAAGAGAAATTTATTTTAATATTTTTGCATGAATATTTATATGATAGGAAAATCGTATTAAAATATTGATAGAAAAATTTTACCGATTTAGTGGTTAGTTAGAAAAAGGAATTATTGAAGGAATTGGGTAAAAACAAGGTATCGAGACCTTGATCTCATAAAATTGAGTAGGAAATATTTTTATAAATATTTATAAAATGTTAGTAATGTGGTATTAAAATTTCGTTAGAAAATTTTAACGTTTGAGTATGTCATTAAATGAAAAGGACTAAATTGTAACAAATACAAAATTATGGAAAATGATTAAATAGTTTAAATGATAAAAGAAAGAGGGCTTAAAAGGAAAATAGACCCAAGGTCTATTTGGGCTGGACGGCAAGGGCATGAAATCAGCAAGAAAATAAGGAGAATTAAGGGCAAAATTGGAATATTGCAAAATTTACTTAATAAAGCTAGGACTAAAGTGGAATTATCTAGACTTCTCTTTATTTTTCTGCATTCTCATCAGCAAAAACACCATAGAAGGGTTTCCTTAAGATGGTTTTTCATATTTTTACTGCAAGTAAGTTAATCCTTGCCTATTTCTTGTAATTTTTATGTTTTTAAGACTTTTACAACTAGGTCCTACTATTAAATTCATTAGTTTTTGATTTCATGGATATAATTGAAAGTTACCATGGTTGAGTGCTGTAAGTTTATGATGAATTAGCATGAAATTTAAGCTTTAAATTGTTTATGAGATGATTTTATTAGGTAATTCCAATAGAAATTGATTTTTAGGATCTAAATTGTGAAAATATTTGGAATTAAAGTCTATTACTGAAATTCTGATTTCCAAAGGTTATAAAGTAGTTTAAAGTGATAGAATAAAGTTTTAATTGAGAGAAATCAGCTCAATTGAGAAGTTAATTGAGCAGGGATGAAATTGTCATTTATTGAAAGCTTAGGGGGAAAAATGGTAATAAACAGTTTGCACTAAAACAGTTTTGGACAGCTGCAGTAGACTAACTTTGAAAAATCACCATAAATTGTAGAAATCGAATTAGAAGATGAAAAATTGAGTCTAGTTTCTCATAGAAGAAACGGTGTAAGCAATAGATATGTAAATCATGAGATATAATAAATTTTGTGAGACAAGGTCAGAATGAATTTGGGTTCCCCTGTTTTAAATTTAGAAAATCATCAAAAATTGGAGAAAAATAATTAGGGGCTTAAATTTATATGTTTAGAATTATTAATGAGTCTATTTTCAATAGAAATAAATGGGAACATCATCCGAATCCTGTATGAAGAGATAATTAATTTTTAGTGAAGAAGGGTCAGAATTGTCAAACAGCAGAACAGGGATGACTTGAAAGAATAAACTGTACTTATTGGCTAAAAAAAAATTCTGAAAATTTTATGGGAAGAAGATATGTGAGTCTAGTTTCAGGGAAAATTAACGGATCTAAATTTAAAGTTCTGTAGCTCAAGATAAAAATAATTTAGTGACTATGACTCAAATAGACAACTTTGAATGAACTAAAAATAATAATAGAATTATAGAGAATGCTACATGTGAACATGAAATGTATTGGATTGATGATTGAATTTATTTATTTAGATCCGAAAAACTCAAATATGAAGCTAGATCGAGGAAAGGAAAAAGTCCCGGATTAGTAGATTTTATATACGAACTAGTATCGAGGTAAGTTCATGTAACTTGAATTATATTCTTAAATGCTTGAAATGTATGTTATTGATGTGAATATAATTTGAATGTTCATTGTATGAAAATTGATGATACATTGGTATATTTGATAAGAAAAGGAAGAAATCCCGCTTGAATGAAAGGAAAATTCGATGGATCTCTGAAAAGGAATTGACGGTAAAAAGGATCTAGCCCGGACGGGTGATCCTATCCTGATATAGCCCTCCCAAAGAATATGTGGAAAATGGATTTAGCCTGGACGGGTAATCCGAATTAGGGTCTGAATTTAGCCTGAACTGGTAATTCAGATCCAAGCTCATTAGAGTAATTGTCGTTGCAGGGGATTTAGCCTGGACTGGTAATCCCGACAATACTCTATGAGTTTATATTACAGGGGATTTAGCCTGGACTGGTAATCCCGCTGTAAAGATGAGGTTCGCGGGAGTGTGCTCTCTGAAATAGAAATGTGCACACATGAATATGAATTGACGGACCCAAATTTGTACACTAAAAGTGTACCTATGAAAATCCATCGAAAATTCCAAGAAAATTCAACGGGATAAATATGGAAAAAGAATAAGGGAATGGGAAATCATGGTATTGATGAGTTCATCAATCATGGTATATATTACTAATACATGAAAATTATTGGACTAACTTGAAAGTTGAGTTTGTGCATGTTAGGGTAATAGTGCATTGAATGGATATATGAATATTTATCGCATTGTATTGAAAATATTAGGTAAGTATAATTCTTGTTATATGGGCTTACTAAGCACAAAGTGCTTACCCTGTTTCCTTTTCCCCTATTTTGTAGTGTTAAGAGCTCGGAGGTCGGATTCGGTAGGAGATACATCACACTATCAGCCTCAAGATTTCGATATATAAAGAAACTTTATTTTGGAAATCAATGGCATGTATAAGCTAATAAAGTAATGTTAATATGAAATGAATGTAAGGTCAGCCATTGGTATGGCTAGCAAACCTTGGTTTGGTATGTGTTGATGTTATCTTATAATATGCATGAATCTATTTTGAAAATACGTTGAATTGGACTGGTTGATTTGGATTGGTCTCGGTTTAAAATTTGCAGGGAAGGCTAGATATCTATAAAGGGGCTATATTGAAAAAAAAATCGTAAACTCCGATAATGCCTTGTACCCTATTCTGACAATGAATACGGGTAGGGGGTGTTACACATTTACTCATTCATTACTATAAGCCTTAAGGTCACTTACTCTATCTCCTTAAAGTGATAAAATACCAAATTTTTCCTAAGGCCTAATTAAACCCGAGACTTCATAGAAACCTTGTAACCTTCCAAAATTACCTTCTTAATAATTCCAACTACAAATAATGTCATTCTCTTGTTCTCAAAAATTTTAAACACTCCTACGCCCAAAGCCCATTGGGCCCAATCCTACTAGGCCCAATTTCGGGTTGATACAATGAATATATTGAATACATGAACACACATGTTATAAACTTTCATCTGAGGTGCCTGAAGGAATAATGGTTGTATGTTAAGATATATATATATATATATATATATATATATATATTTAAGACTTGATTTTTACTTGTTTTGGATGCTATAATATGGCTTGTTTACATGTATGATGATAGCTATAGATATATGCCTTGTTGGGTGAGAAAAATGGTTTATAAAATAGCCTATTTTCATCCACACGGGTAGAGACACGGGCGTGTGTCTCAACCGTGTGTCCTCTTATCTTTTAAACGAATGCAGGTCAGTGAGTTACACGGCTTTAGACACGGGCATGTCTCTTAACCGTGTGAGTCACACGGACTGTTCACACGGCCGTGTGACCCCTGTAGTGTTGAAAATATTAAATGTTTTCGAAAAATTTTCTGAGGTTCCAATTTAGTCCTGATTTGTTTCTGATGCGTAATTTGGGCCTCGATGGCTCGTATAAGGGACAATATGTATGATTTTGATTGGTTTTTGACATAAATGCTATATGATATAAAATGTTTGAAATTTCTATTTATTTGTTCTGTAAACTCCGGTAATGCTTTATAACCCTATTCTGGCAACGTATTCGGGATAGGAGTGTTACATTTATTGGTATCAAAGCTACGGTTTAGTCGGTTCTCAAACTGAACGTAGTATATATGAAGTCTAGAAATACATGCCATCATATAACTAGTGATAATGTGATATCTCCCGACTCTGATGAGATTTGTTTTACTTATAGACAAAGATGCTTTCCAACCGAGCTAATTCCAATAATGCTGAAAGCAAAACTCAAGTATCTGAGTCAAAATGTTGTTTATGACGAGTCGGAACTCATAAAGGTATGAATAAAAGTTCATAATATTATGTTGATGATAAATGTTATGTTATACGTGTGTACATATATGATAGTCAAATTTTGAGGTTTTACGACCTCCACCCCCTCACCTGTATGTCTTATACAATGAAATTCACAAGATTTAGATTGAATAAGCTCACAAGTGTGAAATTGAAGAGTTCAATAGCTGAATGATTGATAATGCGGTCAGAACTAAGAATGGGTTAGCAAGTAAAAATAGTTCTAGAAGAGATATCAGATTATTCTGAAGATTATTCGGGATACATAATGTTGTTATTAAGGAAGAAATTATTCATAAATAATTGACTTATTTAGGTATGGTATTTAAATAACGGGTTAATCGAAATTTCCTCAGAATTGAGTTCTTTAATGATTGGGATAATGAGGGATCATTGATGACTATAGTAGTCAGTGGGATAGTGTTGAAATTGTAAAGATATCAGAACACAACTGTTATAGTTGAGTTGTATCACCCCTAACCCTAAACTGTCACTGAAATAGGGTTATGGAGCATTACCGGACATTACGGACAACTTACGAATATTATACAATAAATTAACATTTATAATATAATATATTCATTACGTCCCTTTCATGGACCCTCGAGGCCCAAAATACGAATTAGAAGTGAATCGAGACTTGATCGGGTGCTCCAGAAATATTTCGTAAATTTTTTTTTGTGTGTGAACTCAATATAACCCCTTTATAAACATCTAACCTTCCCTGCAATTTCAAAACACAACCAATCCAAAACCAATGGCACAACTAAAACAATTTATACTCAAATACACCTAAATCATAATTCATTAACACAATAATTTAATAATTAAACATTCATAATATCATTGAAAGTTTACTAATAATTTCATTCATTTTCCATTCAAACTTAATACCAAATTTTATAGTATACTGTTTACCATTTCACTTAGATTAAGTTCAAAACATTACAAACCATCCATACTTCATAACCAAAATCATATGACCCATGTATATAACCTAGGTACATGCCACATTTACCAAAAGGAAAAGTACATCACCAAAGTTGTGCTGAAGTCAGGATTGATCTGTGTAACACCCCAAACCCGGCCCATGCGTTTCGACCGGATTTGGCATGTCACTGCTTGTACTTTGAAAACTTTAGCTTTGTTGGTTTTTGAAATTGTGAGTTAATCAGACAATATTTAAGTAAATAAGCGGCATTTTAAAAAAAATAACCTTGTATTAATTATTATTAAGTATAAATAAACCTTATCATAAAATTCATAAGATGCTTAACAGTGTAAACTCCTAAGTTGAATAAAAACCAGGGGCCTTATTACAAAAATATTCCCATAATGAAAAAAAAAATAAACTTAAAGAAACTCCAAATTAACTTGTCAAAAGAAACTTGATGGCCCCTCGAGTCTGTCTCGGCTCCCATGTCCACGATCTACTGTTCATCTGGAAGAGTAGAGAAAAGGAAAGCGTGAGACACAAAGACTCAGTGTATAAATCTCAAAACACACATCGACCTGAGCCCACAAACACATTATGGGCCCTGGCCCATACAGGAAGGCATCAATCATAATCGCATAATAAACAATAAAGAATGATTAACCCAACCCATCCTAGGTTTCCATCCTCTACACACCATCCCGTACCAACCATCACACCGTGGGGATTTCTACAATCAACCCTCCATCCGCTACACACCAAAACGACAGCCGTACTGCCTATTCCTATTAAGTAGGAATCATTAAACGTGGCATAGCCACCGATCACAATGTGACCTTACATTTAAATTATGTGGGATTTCTACCACCGATCACAATGTGACCTTACATTTAAATTATGTGGGATTTCTACCACCGATCACCAAGTGACCTATCATGCACTTCCCCTTCAATTATCATCATTCCCACCCCATGCATACATACATAAAGAAACATCAAGCAGATATATATATTCTTCGATACACATAGGGAGTTCTATGTTTACGTACCTGGCATCCTTGCCTAACCCTTTTTAGGGTTCCATTCGACTGTCTATACAGCCTTATTCCGGCTTTTTAGCCCATAACATACAAAAATAAATATACATACAGGTTTATCAGTAGCGTGTTAGAGATCTACACACCTGATTAATGTTGATACCCTTGCTAAACCGATCTACAACTTTGCTTAAAAAGCCGGAAGGATGTGAAACTAGGGCCTCTCCTATATTCGGCCATGGTTAGTGTTCTACCCAATTTTTATGTATTTGAATAAACAACTCTTCTTACCTTAAAATCCCGAAGTTGAAGACTAACGATTTTCGGCTTTTAGATCTAGTCGACCAAGCTTCCTTCAAATCCCGAAAACCATTAAACTATTAGCTTTCGGCTTTTGCTTTTCAAAACCTGGGAATAGATTATGATAACTAAACAAGAATTCGACTCTTACCTTAGCTTAGGAGATTCGGCTAGCACTAGGGAGAGGATTGGACAATGCCGATGGAAGATTTAAATGCCGGAAGTGTAGAACAATTTCTCAAATAGGATGAATAAAAGAAAAAGCGATGGATGCTTCGGCTTTTTAGAGAAATCGGCACAAGGGAAAAGAAAGTGGGGAAGATTTTCGGCTTTTAAAGAAATTAGAGAAAGAAATTTGGAGAAAAGAAGCTAGGGAATTTCGGCACAAAAGGGAGAGGATTTAATGTCAGAAACAAGGAGATAGCCCCCTCTATTTATAGGAAATTCGGCAACCCTTTGCCATGTAGTAGCTGGTTTCTTTACTTCTCTCAGTGATGGATTCTTGGCCATCACTCTCTTTGTAGATAAATTCCTAACTTTCCTCCTTTATCTTAATCTACTAGCTCATCTAAAAGAGGCTTAATTATCTCTAACTCCTCTTTCCTTTATCAGCATATTATCCACATATTTTAATCATTAAAATCCCTTAATCTTAGCCTTTATCTGCTTATTATCCACATAAAATAAATTCCTAAATGATAGCCTTTATCTGTTTATTATCCACATATTTTAAACATTAAAATCTTTAAATCTTAGCCTTTATCTGCTTATTATCCACATAAAATAAATTCCTAAATAATAGCCTTTATCTGCTTATTATCCACATATTTTAAACATTAAAATCCCTAAATCTTAGCCTTTATCTGCTTATTATCCACATAAAATAAATTCCTAAATAATAGCCTTTATCTTCTTATTATCCACATAAAATAAATTCCTAAATAATAGCCTTTATCTGCTTATTATCCACATATTTTAAACATTAAAATCCCTAAATCTTAGCCTTTATCTGCTTATTATCCACATAAAATAAATTCCTAAATAATAGCCTTTATCTGCTTATTATCCACATATTTTAAACATTAAAATTCCTAAATTTTAACCTCGTTGCCATCCACTCCACCTAATCCTAATGCCCAAAATTTAGCTAACTTAAATTAAAGAATTGGGCTCCATGAAACTTAAATTTGGGCCCCTTACTCCTTGTGTGTGGCGTCACCCCTTGCTCCATTTTAAGTGCCGAAAATTGGCCTAAAAAAAACATGGGCTCCTTACGACCCAAAACTTGTTCCTTTTTAATTATTAATGATGCCATCTTAAAATAATTTAATCTGGGCCTTTTCCTAATTCTAAGCCCAAATTTAGACCCCATTTACTTAAATTAACATTTTAAACATATCCTCACACTAAACGCGTAGACCCATTAATTCAGGATGTTACAGTTCTACCCCCTTAAAGAAATTTCGTCCTCGAAATTTCCAACTAACTATTAATCATATTACCCAAGTCTCACCACTATGCTTTCGCTGCGCACTCTAATCAAAAGAAACACTTAGTATACTATGGTAGAGTACGCACCGGTATTCACATCTAGAGCGTCCTCGTCCCCTTGTACTCATGCTATCGGTTCACGTTTATCTGATTAAAAATTTTATGAATTATTGGTTTTCTTCCACTAATTATCCACGAACAGTCTTATGATTAGTAGTTTTAAGAGTAGTTCTTTCGAATTCGCAATTCAGTCTCAAGTTCACCTTTCTTAGTTCTAAGAACTACATACATTCAACTGACAACATCCATATACCCACATTCAATACATAGGGGTATTTTCGTCATTTCACTACCCAGGGGTATTTTCGTAATTTATCCTACAGGGGTATTTTCGAAATTTTCAAAATAGAGTTCCTTTTTGATTTCATGAAATGAGGGTATTTTGGTAATTTTTGCAATCCAGGGGTATTTCGGTAATTCTTTAATCCGGGGGGTATTTCGGTAATTTTGTAATCCGGGGGTATTTCGATAAATTTACAAATCAAGGGTATTTTGGAAATTTTGAAATTTAGGGGCATTTTGGTAATTTTGAAATCCGAGGGTATTTCAGTAATTTTGATATCCGGGGGTATTTCGGTAATTTTGAAAGTCGAGGGTATTTCAGAAATTTTGAAATCCAGGGGTATTTCGGTAATTTTGAAATTCGGTAATTTGACCAAACAAGGGTAATTTGGTAATTCTTCAAACCAGGGTTATTTTGGTCATTTTGCAAAATAAGGGCAATTTGGTAATTTCCTTCATAGCTGTGAACATTTTCAAATCAAGTATTTTTTTTTGAAGTGTACAAAACTTAGGGTTTTTTTTTTGAAAAATAGGGTGGTTAGTCCCTTTCGGGTTTTAATTATGGGTTCAGCCCATGAACAAGTCCTTATTGCTAGAGTGAACAGTCACTACGCACCAGGTAAGATTCCAGCGAAGAGGAGGTGAGTCACTTGGACTGCTTAAATACCAAGCTCTTCCGGATCTACTCCTAGACATGCATATGCCTGTTGCCACACTTTAGTCTTGCGACTCATTTACAGGTTTTGTTTAGTGGGATTAAGTCTTATGGAATTGAAAAGTTGTTTGTCTAAGCCTAGAGTCCATCAAGTTCTAATCTAGATAGTCTACGTCCCATAAAGCCCATCAAGCCCACATTTATATCACAATCAGGAGTTCAGAATACTTACCTGGGTGGATTGGGTGCCGGTAGACTCGAAGGCCATGTCTTCAAACCAAAAATTTTTCTTAAATACAATTTTTTTTCTAAAACACTTCTAGACCCATTTCACAGCCCGAGTTTTGAACTGGGCTCTGATACAAAATGTAACACCCCAAACCCGGCCCATGCGTTTCGACCGGATTTGGCATGTCACTGCTTGTACTTTGAAAACTTTAACTTTGTTGGTTTTTGAAATTGTGAGTTAATTAGACAATATTTAAGTAAATAAGCGGCATTTTAAAAAAAATTAACCTTGTATTAATTATTATTAAGTATAAATAAACCTTATCATAAAATTCATAAGATGCTTAACAGTGTAAACTCCTAAGTTGAATAAAAACTAGGGGCCTTATTACAAAAATATTCCCATAATGAAAAAAAAATAAACTTAAAGAAACTCCAAATTAACTTGTCAAAAGAAACTTGATGGCCTCTCGAGTCTGTCTCGGCTCCCATGTCCACGATCTACTGTTCATCTGGAAAAGTAGAGAAAAGGAAAGCGTGAGACACAAAGACTCAGTGTATAAATCTCAAAACACACATCGACCTGAGCCCACAAACACATTATGGGCCTTGGCCCATACAGGAAGGCATCAATCATAATCACATAATAAACAATAAAGAATGATTAACCCAACCCATCCTAGGTTTCCATCCTCTACACACCATCCCGTACCAACCATCACACCGTGGGGATTTCTACAATCAACCCTCCATCCGCTACACACCAAAACGACAGCCGTACTGCCTATTCCTATTAAGTAGGAATCATTAAACGTGGCATAGCCACCGATCACAATGTGACCTTACATTTAAATTATGTGGGATTTCTACCACCGATCACAATGTGACCTTACATTTAAATTATGTGGGATTTCTACCACCGATCACCAAGTGACCTATCATGCACTTCCCCTTCAATTATCATCATTCCCACCCCATGCATACATACATAAAGAAACATCAAGCAGATATATATATTCTTCGATACACATAGGGAGTTCTATGTTTACGTACCTGGCATCCTTGCCTAACCCTTTTTAGGGTTCCATTCGACTGTCTATACAGCCTTATTCCGGCTTTTTAGCCCATAACATACAAAAATAAATATACATACAGGTTTATCAGTAGCGTGTTAGAGATCTACACACCTGATTAATGTTGATATCCTTGCTAAACCAATCTACAACTTTGCTCAAAAAGCCGGAAGGATGTGAAACTAGGGCCTCTCCTATATTCAGCCATGGTTAGTGTTCTACCCAATTTTTATGTATTTGAATAAACAACTCTTCTTACCTTAAAATCCCGAAGTTGAAGACTAACGATTTTCGGCTTTTAGATCTAGTCGACCAAGCTTCCTTCAAATCCCGAAAACCATTAAACTATTAGCTTTCGGCTTTTGCTTTTCAAAACCTGGGAATAGATTATGATAACTAAACAAGAATTCGACTCTTACCTTAGCTTAGGAGATTCGGCTAGCACTAGGGAGAGGATTCGGCAATGCCGATGGAAGATTTAAATGCCGGAAGTGTAGAACAATTTCTCAAATAGGATGAATAAAAGAAAAAGCGATGGATGCTTCGGCTTTTTAGAGAAATCGGCACAAGGGAAAAGAAAGTGGGGAAGATTTTCGGCTTTTAAAGAAATTAGAGAAAGAAATTTGGAGAAAAGAAGCTAGGGAATTTCGGCACAAAAGGGAGAGGATTTAATGTCAGAAACAAGGAGATAGCCCCCTCTATTTATAGGAAATTCGGCAACCCTTTGCCATGTAGTAGCTGGTTTCTTTACTCCTCTCAGTGATGGATTCTTGGCCATCACTCTCTTTGTAGATAAATTCCTAACTTTCCTCCTTTATCTTAATCTACTAGCTCATCTAAAAGAGACTTAATTATCTCTAACTCCTCCTTCCTTTATCAGCATATTATCCACATATTTTAATCATTAAAATCCCTTAATCTTAGCCTTTATCTGCTTATTATCCACATAAAATAGATTTCTAAATGATAGCCTTTATCTGTTTATTTTCCACATATTTTAAACATTAAAATCCCTAAATCTTAGCCTTTATCTGCTTATTATCCACATAAAATAAATTCCTAAATAATAGCCTTTATCTGCTTATTATCCACATATTTTAAACATTAAAATCCCTAAATCTTAGCCTTTATCTGCTTATTATCCACATAAAATAAATTCCTAAATAATAGCCTTTATCTGCTTATTATCCACATAAAATAAATTCCTAAATAATAGCCTTTATCTGCTTATTATCCACATATTTTAAACATTAAAATCCCTAAATCTTAGCCTTTATCTGCTTATTATCCACATAAAATAAACTCCTAAATAATAGCCTTTATCTGCTTATTATCCACATATTTTGAACATTAAAATCCCTAAATTTTAACCTTGTTGCCATCCACTCCACTTAATCCTAATGCCAAAAATTTAGCTAACTTAAATTAAAAGAATTGGGCTCCATGAAACTTAAATTTGGGCCCCTTACTCCTTGTGTGTGGCGTCACCCCTTGCTCCATTTTAAGTGCCGAAAATTGGCCTAAAAAAAACATGGGCTCCTTACGACCCAAAACTTGTTCCTTTTTAATTATTAATGATGCCATCTTAAAATAATTTAATCTGGGCCTTTGCCTAATTCTAAGCCCAAATTTAGACCCCTTTTACTTAAATTAACATTTTAAACATATCCTCACACTAAACGCGTAGACCCATTAATTCAGGATGTTACAATCTGGATGCTGAATCGGGACCTTTGACTTCTACTGACCTGCGCATAGAAACAACCGTATGCTGAGTATGTCCATAGTCAGTGGTATTACCATAATTCAAATTATAATAACAATTAATGGAATATAATATCAAACATGTAACAATTGAATTTTTCCAGTACTAATTCATTCTTAAACTTTCATTCATCAACAATAGCAACTCAAATTTTAGCTATTAAACACTTACAATCACATATCATAAGCTTCAATTCCATTCACTTCATGAACATTTAGTTCATGCCTTCCATTTCCAATCTCAATTTCAATTCACAATTCAATTTTCTCATTTCTTTCAATAATTCAATCAATCAATTTCATTCGATTCTTTATTTCATTTATTCACCCTTATTAACAAGACTTGGAC
Source organism: Gossypium australe (assembly GCA_005393395.2). Taxonomy (NCBI): domain Eukaryota; kingdom Viridiplantae; phylum Streptophyta; class Magnoliopsida; order Malvales; family Malvaceae; genus Gossypium; species Gossypium australe. The sequence goes on along the minus strand of CM016617.1, from coordinate 116,930,270 downwards.
CTTGGCGGATACACGGATCCAACCAAACACACCAGAATGGCACCCAGTGCCTCATCGGATAGTTCGAAGTAATATAATTGACACCCAGTGTCTCATCGGCAAAGCCGAAGAAAGTTGGTACCAGTACCTCATCGAATCTATCCGAAGTAATATAGTGACACCCAGTGTCTCATCGACTCGAGGTCGAAGTATCCCTGAACACTTCCAATCCTATGGCATGCCAACTATATCTGACTTAGCCCAACTAGTTAATAGGGTATTTATATCACTTTCCAATATCTAATCAATACACATTTCAGATAATTTCACTTTGATTTAATTCAATTCGATTCACTTTTCCAATCAATATACAATTCATATATTCACACATATTCATAATTTCATTCACTTTTATTCAATGCAATATTCATACTCACCTCAATTTTCACTTACCAAGTACTTTAATTAAAATTCAACAATTAATAATAATAATAAATTCGAATTATAGTAATACAAACCCGAAATTCTTGATTTACTCCTCGGTAATCTTCTCCTTTCCCTTTTGAGCCGATACCTCTGGTTCTTTGTTAGCTACAAAAATTAAAATAAATTTACAATGATTAATACAACATTAATTCACATTAAGTACTTGAATTTCTATTCAATTTCTACCTTAATTTCAATTTAGTCCTAACTAAATTCATCCATTTTTCTACCTCAATTTATACCTTATTTCTACTCAAATTTTAACTAAACTTAAACTTAACAACAAATTTTCAGCATAAAAATCATAATTTCAAATTTTTTTCAATTTAGCCCCTATTATACAAAATTTATAACTTATTCTACAATTTAATCTATCTCCCACTTCTAGTTAGAAATTTTATTAATTCAATCCCCAATTCACACTTTTACTCAATAAAATTTAATGTCTAAAAAATCTAATATCTTCCAAAATTTCAGCACATACTTAATAGTATTTTGTTCTAGTTTCATAAAAACTCAAAAATAACAAGAAAATGACTTAATTTGACTTACCAATTTGAAATTAAACCTTGAAAACCCTAAATTTCTTCTTTTCTTTTCTTTCTATTTCGTCCCCTATTTTGTTTCTATTTCCTCTTTTTTGTTTCTTTAGTTTATATATATGTATATATAATATAATAATAATAATATAATATATTATAATTAAAAAATAAAATATCTTTATTATATAATAATATAATAATATATTAAACATAAAAATCTTAGATTTTCCTCACGATAAACCGCCTCAATTTATACTTTTGGTATAATTTCCCTGTTAGTCCTTTTTATTTTCTTTTAAGTTATAATTCAACTTTTATCCTTTATTCAATTTAGTCCTTTTTATTAATTACTCCTAATTAAGTCAAATTCACCTAACTAAACCTAATTAAACACACAACTAGTCTCGTAAATATTTCTAGGAAATTTTTACGAACCCATTTCGCTAAGACGGATGCCCGATAATGTACTTTTCCGATGCCCGTGAATTTTGGGTCATTACATGAATATTTTATAGCGATCTCCTCTAGGTATTCTATATGTTCTTCTTTTTTCAGAAATATATGTAACCGTTCATTTTTATATGCGATTCTTATCATATAGGAAGGTTGCCTAATCATGATATTAGACGGAATTATAGTTAGTCTGGTTGATTCATGATCAGCATTGCTCTATCTTTCTTTGGTTTTCTAATTCGTTATGTTTGATAGAAAACTTGATGATAAGGCTCATATGATACTATTTTCTACTTTTACTGGTTGAAGCTCTGAATTACATATATGCAATTTACATTGTCTCTATCGCGACTGTTTTTAGTACATATGAATGATATTCTTCTTCTGGACTTTCTCTGGGATATCATCGATCTCTTTATCATTCAATTTGGTTTTTATTCTTGGAAATTCAGTATAGTTTCACATCTTGGATTTCATTATCTCGGTTTTCTTGTCATTCTTATGGTCTAATCTTATCTATCAAATATGGTTCATATGTAAAAGATATTTATTGGCCAGAGGTAATTACATTTACTACTGTTATAAGTTCTGGTTTGATCATGGAAGCTCGGTGATATGGATATCAGATTATAGAAGTTGTATTACTGCGTTGGTTATTATTGGAACTACTTTCAGTTTTTCTCTTCTATTTTGGAGTGCACTATTAATGTTGAGGTATTGTTCTATCTATATGGTTGAAATGTCGGTCGTATTATAGCACTATGGTTCTTAATTGAAGTAGCTTTATTATACATAATCCCTTTCTAGTTCTCGTGACAAGGATTGACATCGGCAAAAGTGTAAATGGTGGAAGATTGAGCTCAAACTGGTATATTGGTTTTCATTTCTCAGGTAATCTTGATTAATGTCAACAAGTTAAAACAAGATGTTATGTTTCGTTTAAGTTAATGCAGTTTTTAAGGATTTTTTATTTGTATTCCGAGGGAATTGTGAGATATTGTATGTCTGGGTTGTCATGACAACAAGAAGAAATAATTATTCTAAAATGCTATTATCTGATAGATAAAAATCGACTAAATTATTCTAATCAGAGTGGGTTATTCATTTGAAAGGTTAATTGAGTTATACGCATATGAGTCTATCCTCAGGTCCAAGAATAAATTTTGTGCATTCACGGATAAATAGACAAATAGTCAGAATGAGAAATTCAGATTCTAAAAGAAGTGATACAGAAATATATCTATCAGTTCAGCTCTAATCAGGAAATGTTATTATGGGTTAAAATCGTCCTGATTGTTGAAGCTATCGTACTTGTGTAAAATGATATTGCTGGATGCTTTTCAAGAAAAGGGAAAACATATATCAGTTACAGATACAAATATGTCGGAAGCATCAGTCAGAATTTGATAATCCGAGTTTCTCGATTATGTTTCAAAAGACGATCACTGGGAATTTCTCAGTAGTTATACTACTAAAGATAAAGTTGTGACAGGAGAACATCATGGCTGTTCAGTTAAAACTGATATAATATCAAGTTTTGATATGATTACTGTTACGAGTTTTGAATCGAAATGAGTTATGAGGGAATTATATGTGTTTTATCATTAAGAAGAAAATAGAAAGACTTAATTTGATGACTTTTATGTAACACCCCCAAACCCGGCCCATGCGTTTCGACCAAGTCTGGTATGCTACGAGTTGTACATTAAAAACTTTTGCCTTGTTGGTTTTGGAAGTCGTAAGTTAATTAGACATTATTTGAATAAATAAATGACATTTTAAAAATAAAATCCTTTGTATTATTATTATTAAGTATAAATAAACCTTGTCATAAATTCATAAGTTGCAGAACATTGAAAACTACTTAGTTGAATAAAAACTAGGGGGCCTTATTACATAAATATTCTCAAAATAAAATGAAATAAAACTTAAAGAAAACCGAAATAATTTGTAGAAATAAAAACTTGATGGCCCCTCGAGTCCGTCTCAGCTCCCATGTCCATGATCTACTGCTCATCTAAAGCGTGAGTCACCAAGACTCAGTGTATAAATCTCAAAACACACATCGACCTGAGCCCACAAACACATTATGGGCCCTGGCCCATACATAAAGGCAACAATCATGATTATATATATCAAATAAAAAAAATGCTTAATAACCCAACCCATCCTAGGTTTCCATCCTCTACACACCAACCCGTACCAACCATCACACCTTGGGGATTTCTACAATCAACCCTCCATCCGCTACACACCATAACGACAGTCGTACTGCCTATTCCTGTTATTCAGGAATCATTAAACATGGCATAGCCACCGATCACTATGTGACCTAACATTTACATTTGTGGGATTTCTACCACCGATCACCAAGTGACCTATCATGCACTTCCCCTTCAATATCATAATCCCACCCCATGCATACACACATAAAGAAAACATCATGCAAGCTTACATATATTTCGATACACATAGGGAGTTCTATGTTTACGTACCTGGCATCCTTGCCTAACCCTTTTAGGGTTCCATTCAATTGTCTATACAGCTTCTTTCCGGCTTTTTAGCCCATAACATATATATAGACATACATACAGGATTAATAGTGTGTTAGAGATCTACACACCTGATTACCGATAAAACGATGCTTTCTATGTCGACGCTATCCGTAGTCGACACCACTGCTATCTGCCTAAGGTGTTGTTCAGAAGCCAGTCCACAACCTAGTGGCCAATCTTGAACGGCAGATACCGCTCGTTTCTTAAACTTAGGGATTCTCTCCTTTGCCTGATCCATATTTAATTCCATCACAAGTCCTTGTCAAAACTACAACATATGATCGTTAATCCTCATCATAGAGTTAAGATCTTGTGTACTATGAACGAATCTAGTAAAAATCTAGGGAAAATCTCCTTACCTTAAAATCCCGAAATTGGAGACTAGCGATTTTCGGCTTTTAGATCTAGACGACCAAGTTTCCTTCAAATCCCGGAATGCCGCCCAACATAGAACCATTAAACTATTAGCTTTTCGACTTTTGCCTTTCAAAAACTGAAATAAAACATGGGAAACTAACAGAAGTCGACACTTACCTTAACACAGGGGATTCGGCTAGCACCAGAGAGAAGATTCGGCAATGCCAAAGAAAAAGATTTAGATGCTGGAAGAATAGAACTAACTCACAAATGGGATAAATAGAGAAAAACTATGGAGATTTTGGCTTTTTAGAGAAATCGGCACAAGAGGAAAAGAACGGAAAAGAGAGTGAAAGGAGAGGTTTCGGCTTTTGAAGAAATTAAAGAAAAAAATTGCAAAGGAAGAGGCTAAGAATTTCAGCACAAAGAGTGAAGAGAAAATTAGGGTTTAAATGCTAGAATCAAGGAGCTATCCCCCCTATTTATAGAAATTTCGGCACCTACTACTTAAAACCGAAAATGCCCTTCCTGATAATTAAAATTTAAGCTAATAAAATGGGAAAATTCGGCACCCCTTTTCCACGAAGTAGCCGAATTCTTCACTCCTCTAGGTGATGGAATTTTGGCCATCACCTAGCCTTGTAGATAGCTCCTATCTTTTCTCCTTTTTATCTTCTATATTATTAATTATAAAATCCATATAAGTCCTCCTATTTTTGAGCCTTGTTGCCATCCACTTCACCTAACCCTAATGCCGAATTTAGCTAACTTAAATTAAAAGATTTGGGCTCCATGAAATTAAATTTTGGGCCCCTTACACCCTTGTTGTGGCGTCACCCCTTGCTCCCTTTTAAGTGCCGAAAATGGCCCAAAAACATGGGCTCCTTGCGGCCAAAACTTGGGCCCCTTTAACTGTTAGTGACGCCACCTTCTAACTCCCTTGCAGCGCCACCTATTGTTGGGCCACAAGCCCACGTTGGTATTTTAAACACAATTACCACCTTTTAACTCTATAATGCCCAATCAGATAATTTAACGAAGGCCTTTGCCTAGTCCTGAGCCCAATTTGGACCCCTATCACTTAAATTAACATATTAAACATATCCTTACACTAAACGCATAGACCCATTAATTCAGGATGTTACATTTTATCAGGTGAGAAATTTCGAGGATGAAATTTCCTAAGGGGGGAGAGTTGTAACAACCCAATTTTTCAGTGATGTCAGAAATAGTGGTTCGAGGCCACCAAATTCGGCATGTAAGCTCGTAAATTTTATTATTTAATATTTACGAGTCAAATATGGTATTAAAAAAAGTTTTTTGAATGGGTAATTTATGTTTTATAATGAATTATTAGGTTCGAGCGGTAAAATCCTAAGTCAAGTGGTTTTAGAAAGTGAGGTATCAGGACCTCGATCTTATAAACCAAGCCGTAAATATTTTTATAAACATTTATAGAGTGGCATTAAGGTCGTATTAAAGTTTCATCGAAAAATTTTGTAACACCCCAAAATTTTAATTTTTTATTTCGTGTATGTGTGACACACAATGTCTATCTGCTTCAGTGGTTATGTGTTTTGGGTGTGTGTGAGATCCCAAGTTCAAGCCTTACTTGGGCAAATTGTGGTGTTTTTATAAATAATGCCTTAACCTTGTGCAAAGGGTTTAAGTTTAAATGTTGGGTAAATTACATCAGAATGGGCCTGTTGGTCTAGTGGTTAAGTGGTGTGTTATTATGGTGGAGGTCTTGTGTTCAAATCCCTGCGCAGGCAAATGTATTATTTTTTTGCTCAGATTTTGGGATAGAATTGTGTAATAGGGGGATTTTGAGTAGTGGATGTGAAGTGGGAATTAGGGGAGAAGATTAAGGGATTTTGGGGGTTATCGGGATTTTTTTTCCTATAACTGAATTTTGGCTCCCTTTTCCAAAAAATTTTTTCTGCCGTCTATTCTTCTCCCTCTTCTCTTTTTGAGATTCTCTGAGTTTTTCCATCTTTATCTTCTTTTTCTTCTTCTTGATTTTTCCCTAATCCATTTATTTTCCTTCGTTTTCGCACGCGATTAGTGCTCGCTTTGTTTCGGTAAGTGTTTCTCTTTGTTTCTGTCATGAATCTCTTAGCAACTGAAGTGGTAATGTTTTTTCTCTGTGATTTGGGCATAGGGGGAGGCTCGGACTGGTGAATTCAGTGTTCTCGTCTTAACAATAGTTAAATGGAGGGTTATCATTGGCGGTAAGTTGGGTTTCTGTTCGTTCTTGGTTGTCAATTCGCTTGTAAATCCGTTAAATTGATGTTGAGTATCTTGATTTTAGGCCTTGAAGTGCTCGAGAGTGATTAGGCATCAAAACGATACCAGGTGTGTAACACCCCAAACCCGACCCATGCGTTATGAGCAGATTTGACATGTCACATGAGAAAAACGTGTTAAATCCTTTTGATTCGTACTAAAATAGGTATTATTCTGTTATAATCAAGGGAAACAAGTTTGATTTGAAATATTTGATAAATACAACTATTTTTGAGAGATTGTTTGATGAAACAAAAATCGAGGTAGTAAATTTTAAAACCCTGACTTTTGAAAATGTCGTTGATAATTTAAAAGAAAGTCCGAGTTAAATCATTTGTAAAAGTTTGTTATAAAAATCCACTTATTAATCAACTTTGGAAGAAACCGTTGTTTATGCTTTCAGAAAATCCTCATTTAAAAATAATTTAAGGAAAATGATAAATACGTCCAAACATAAAGCAAATTTAAGTTTATCCCAGAGGCCTTATTACAACTTTAAAACCCGAAATAGTAAAGGTAACGAAATAATACGGAAAAGTAATTTACTAATGTTTGCAAACATCATTTATGAAGTATGGCCTCCACCGAGTCATCCATGGCCCCAAGTCTTCGTCACTGAGCGTTACCTACAGCGATTAAGAAAAGAAAAGGGGGGTGAGTTACAAGAACTCAGTGTATAATCCCCTTACCGTCATCCACTTGGTCTGAACCCATTTAGCAAAAACTTGGGCCTATGCCCATAAAGCATAATCTTGGGCCGAAGCCCATTTACATAACAGAATATTCATATATGCAATGTATGCAACCCAACCCATCCTAGTAATCCATCCGCTACACACCACCCGTACCATCCCATCACACCTGTGGGGATCAAGTCAACCCACCCCGCGAAACACACCAAAACGCAGGCTAAATGCCATTTAATATAGTAATTCGCAGGCCAATGGCCATTTATAAATGCAGGCAAGATGCCATTTATAATATTTGTGGCTAAGCCACCAGAGTCATAATTATGCGTGGCATAGCCACTATACAGATTGTGGCAGAGCCACCAGATATCATTTACAGTAATATAATTGGCACACAGCCTTGGGTAAATATGATCGACACAGAGTCGTTAGTTCATATGCTAGGCACATAGCCGTTATCAGAATTTGTGACAGAGCCACCAGAATGTGGCAGAGCCACCAGAATCAGAATGTGGCGGAGCCACCAAGCTACACTTCTCTTCTTTAACATTTTTCCCATTCCATGCGAAATATGTAAATGCAACATAAATAATAAAACATAATATTCACATAAATAAACAACAATCATTGATCCAGTGATTAATTACGGTAAATCGACCAATTATAGAACTTTGAATTTCGGCCCACTAAGGCATTATAGCAAATCGGCCCATAGGGGCATTTTAGTAAATCGGTCCATAGGGGCATTTTCGTAAATCGGCACTTTTACCCACTGAGGGTAATTCGGTAATCTCGCAACCCAGGGGTATTTCAATAATTTACCCTCCAAGGGTATTTTGGTAATTTCGCAACTCAAACATAACTACTAATTTGGGGCATAAAAATTGAAACTATCCGTCTGCGTCATACTGACTAAATTGACTATAACTCGAGTTAGGAAGCTCGAAATTTTGATCCGTAAATTTTCCTTGAAACTAGACTCATATATCTTCTTACTACAATATTTCCAGAATTTTTGGCTCAGTCATTTAGTACAGTTAATTCCTTAAAGTTTCCCTTCTTTCACCGACTAATGATTCTGACCTCTCTTAACTTAAACTCAAATATCTCACTGTACATTTTTCATATGTTGCTCCCACTTGTTTCTATTGAAAATAGACTTACTAAAGAATCTATACATATAAATTATAACCCATAATTCACTTTGTACAATTTTAAACGATTTTTCCAAGACAGAACAGGGAACCACGGAGTCAATCAGAACCGGTCTCACTAAAATTAACATGTCACAGAATATTAAATTCCTTTACCTTCTCCGTTTCTTTCATATAAAAATAGGCACAGTAGGATTTAATTTGATATCTTATTCACTTTCTAATTCCCTTTCTCCTATTTTTCGTGATTTTTCAAAATCATGTCACTGCTGTTAACCAAAAACTGGTTCATTGCAAACTATGGTTACTACTACGAACATACGCACGCCCGAGTGGTCACTGATGCCGGTTTCCGGTTTTCTTCGGTATTCCGACCGAATCACAGAATATTTCATGCAAACATTCAGAGAGATGTGAGATTACACACCATTTCAAACATGTATTGGGAAGGTACGGGATTACACACCATTTCAAACATGTATTTGGAAGGGTACGAGATTACACACCTTATTTGGATTTCCTAAAGAACCACTCTTCGTTGACCCTAGAACAATACCAACCAAAAGTTAGCCTTGGATTTCCAAAATATTTTGTATTACTTACACTTGAATCACTTACCACTATAACCGAAGGATTAGCAAATATAATATATTGAGTGATTTCATCCCTAAAACATAATCGATTAGTCGAAACTTTAATCCGATTTGCAACATAGACAAATAGAGATATAACAAAAAATCCAAAAATGAACCCCTTACGTTAATGATGATAGATCCAACTTCAATCGATTGACTTAAGACTAGAGAGGAATCGGCAAGAATGTGCTTTACGACCACACACTAGAACACGATTCGATCAAAGAAGATGTGTTCAACTCGCAAGATGGAGAAGAGAAGATGATTGAAATTCGGTTATTGATGAGAGAAGAATTAAGAAGATTTTGGCCAAAACAAAAGAGAAAAATGGACAAACGGACTAGGAGATTTCGGCCAAAGCAAAAGAGAAAAATGAGGTGAACAAATGGCTTTAGAATTTCGGCAAACAAAGAGAAAGAATTGGAAAAGAAACACTAGAAATGCTAAAAGAAACAAGCCCTTCCAAACACCAAAATTTTGCCAAAGACTATAGGAAATTCGGCTATCAAGTTTTTCCCTAGAAAAACCATGTATCATCTTTACCAAAAGATGAGTGTTGACCCAAAATGCTTTCCAAAACATCCTCCACATAATAGGCCAACATGTTCCCTTCTCTTACCATTTTCCTTCATTTCTTTCCTTGATTTTCCCTAGTCTTTCTCCTTACCATATTCCTTAGCCATCTTTCCAAAAATTAAAAAGTCTTACTTACCTTATTAAAACCTTGACCGACACATGGATGAGAAGCACAAAAATAAATCCAAAAGTTTGCAATAGATGGGATTCAAACCTCAGACCATTAGTACACTTCCACACACCACTTGCCACTTTACCAATAGACTCCTTGTGCTAGTAAAATGCACACTTATTTCCTTAAGTCTTGATGCTACTTGCCTACTCTCCTTAAATGCTTAAACACAAAATTTTTTGCTAAGGCCCAACTTGAACCCGGAACTTCCTAGAACCCCGTAACTTTCTAAAATCACCTTCCTAATAAGTCCAACTTGAAATAATGCCATTCTCTTGTTCTCAAAAATTTTAAAACGCTTTTACGCTCAAGGTCCAATGGGCCCAATCCTACTAGGCCCAAATTCGGGTCGTTACAAGGTGTGTACCTGAAACGCAAAAAACGGGGTTCGACGAAAAGCCAAAATTGCTTGCTGTCGAGAATTAAGAGAAAATGATGCGAAAAATTGTAGAGAAAGGAAATAAGGGTGTTAAAAACTAGGAAATCAACATTTTGCAGTAAAATAGTTTTGGGCAGCAGTAGTAGTCTAAATTTGAAAAATCATCAAAAATAGTGTAAATTAAGTTAGAGGTTGAATAAAATATGAAATTAAATTTTATTGAGTCTAGTCTTTCATGGAAGAAACAATGTAAGCAATGGAATTGTAAATCATGAGTTATAATAAATTTTGTGAGACAAGGTCAGAATGATTTCGAGTTCCCCTGTTCTGACTTTTGAAAATCATTAAAAATTGTAAAAAAAAATTAGGGGCTTAAATTTATATGTTTAAATCCTTAATGAGTCTATTTTCAAGATAACCAAACGGAAACATCATCTAAATTCCATACTAAGAGATAAATAATTTTTAGTAAGGAAAGGTCGAAGTTGTCAAATAGCAGAATAGGGACAACGTTAAAGATTTTACTGTACTTATTTGATAAACTATAAATTCTGAAAATTTTATGGTAGGAAGGTATTTGAGTCTAGTTTCAAAAAAAATCAAGCGTATCTTAATTTAGAATTCTGTAGCTCAAGATATAAACAATTTAGTGATAATGACTCAAGTAGACAGCTTTGAATGAACTTGTAAGTAAACAGTGAAAACATATATGAGTATTCAGGTAGCATGAGTTACTTTAAAAATGGATCACACGGCCAAGGCCAATTTGGGCCGAGTGGGCCACATAGGTGTGTGGGCCCACATGGGCAGATCACATGGGCATGTGGGCCCATTTTTACCGAAATGTTTTTAAGGTTGCACAGGTTGCCCAAGTCGACTATGAACCTACTGTAGGGTCGGTAAGCGCTACTTAGACCCCTAAATGTGTGAAATTGACTGAATGATATTTGTACTGAGCATGTTATCATCTGAACTGAATATATGTACTGAAATTGCATAAGAGCATATCATCCATTGTAAGTTGCATTTCATTGGGTTGGGGGTTGTTATTCGGAGTAAGTGTACTGAAAGGCTTTAAGCCTAATTTACTGCCAGCTCAGCTGCAAACTACTGTTTTGTGCCGCATTTGGTACTACTTGGAGTGTAGGGATGGGTGGGTTGATTATATCCCCACGTGGAGTGTAGGGTTGGACGGAGATGGTGTGTAGAGGCTGGTTAGGTAGGATTTTGCTACTGCGTAACTGTTACTGCTACTGATACTGTGATGGGCTAAGGCCCTACTGCATTTTTGACACTGTACTGAGATGGGCTAAGGCCCAAACTGTCACTAATACTGAAAAGGGCTTAGGCCCAAGACTGTTCAACTGTGCATTGTGAATATTGATTGTTTGTTTGTTTCTGAGGGATTACACATTGAGTTTACTTAAACTCACCCTTTTTGTTTAATGTGCACAGGTAATCCCCAGACTTAGATGGATCGGTGCGACAGAGGACTCAGTGGTGACCATAGTAATTTTTGGACTTCATGGTTTTCAATTTACGGTTTATGATTTGATTATTATTGATTATTTGGGTTGTAATTTAAGGACCCTCTAGGACTTTGATTTTAAATTTGAGTTTTTATTTATTTATTTTACATGGATTTATACATGCTGGTTGTAGGAAATTCGGTTTTCAAAAATTTAAAGTATTTCCTAAACGCATGATTAACTAGACTGTTTTATTAAAGCTTCTGCAACAAATGATGTTTCAAAACAAGTGTTTAAAATGAATAAAGATGACTTCCTAAGTTCTAACAAAGGTTTATTAAAGATAATAACATGAAATGTTTTCATCGTAACAACGAGGTTTCAAAAAAAATATCGTGTGACATTGCCGATACAGCCATAACGTCTAGGCCGGGTTTGGGGTGTTACAAATTTTAACATTAGATAGTTAATTAATTAAAAAGGACTAAATTGAAAAAGGTGCAAAACTTGCTAATTATAATAATAAAGTAACTAAATGGCTTGATTAATAAATAAGGAGGGACTTAAGTGATAAATATGCCTAAATTAATGGATGAGGCGGCATATGAATAAAAAATAATAAAATAAAGCCGTTAATGGAAAAAATGTAATTAAATTGAAATTAAAATAAAATAAAAGTGAAATTCGAAAAGTTTCTGGGCAATTCTTTATTCTTCTCCTAATTTTTGGTTCAAAAACAGACATGGGAGAGCTCCTTGAGCTTGTTCTTCAATTTTGCTTCATATCAAGACCGGGTGGAAAATCGAGGAAAATGGAAAATTTCCAAAATGCCTTTGAATCTTGGTATTTCTACAATTTAGCCATGTAAGTTTGTATGGTTAAATTATGCAATTTCTTATGAAATGACTTATAATGTGATCAATTCGAAAAAGGCTTTGGTTAAATGCATTAGCTTGTGACTATAGTTGAGTGATATGATTATGACTTGTGTGTTAGGCATATGGAATAAGTGTAGAAAGTAAAGAAATGCAAATGAAAATAAATAAATTTGGAAGAGTTAAAGTTATATAAAATCTTACTAAGCTTGGGATAATATGTATAAGTGATACTGTAAATTTATTCACCTTGTGAATTAATGAATATAGCTTCATGAGTATTGTGGTATCAATATTGGATTATTTTTTTATATGAATAAATTTTATATTTGAAATGAATTGATATGATTAAATTTTATACGAGCTTACTAAGCATTTGTTACTTATGTAGTTGTTTTCCTTTACTTTTCATATTATCGAAAGCTCGATTGGGTTGGAAATTTTGTCAGAGTTATATCACACTATCCATTTGTTCTATCGGTACTTTCAGATGTTTTGATTTTGGTTATAATGGCATGTATAGGTATCCTAGTTTATGATGGCCTATATGAGTTTTGTTAATATTAGCCACTTATTTGGCTTGTGTTTTGGCACATTTTCGTTTGTACATATTTTCCTTATATGGTTAATGTGTCGGTTGGTTTATGGTTTTATAGTGAAAGATAAAATGTTAGCTAAATGTGCATTTATATACATGTGTTTTGGTATGTTTTGGTAGGTAAGTGACTTGGTTTGAAATAATGCAAATTAGCTTGGTAAACCTTGGGTACAATTATGCATACAAGTTAGTTATACATATGAATATATTGAATACATGAACACATATGTTATAATCTGTCATCTGAGGTGCTTGAAGGAATAATGGTTGTTTGTTAAGATATTAATATTTAAGACTTGATTTTTACTTGTTTTGAATGCTATAATATGGCTTGTTTACATGTATGATGATAGCTGTAGATATATGCCTTGTTGGGTGAGAAAAATGGTTTATAAAATAGCCTATTTTCGTCCACACGGGCAGAGACACGGGCGTGTGTCTCAACCGCGTGTCCTTTGTATCTTTTAAACGAATGCAGGTCAGTGAGTTACACGGCCTTACACACGGTCATGTCTCTTAACCATGTGAGTCACAAGGACTGTTCACACGATGTGACCCCTGTAATGTCGAAAATATTAAATGTTTTCGAAAAATTTTCTGAGTTTCCAATTTAGTCCCAATTTGTTTCTGATGCGTGATTTGGGCCTCGATGGCTCGTATAAGGGACAATATGTATGATTTTTATTGGTTTTTTACATAAATGCTATATGATATAAAATGTTTGAAATTTCTGTCTATCTATTCTGTAAACTCTAGTAATGCTTTATAACCCTGTTCTGGCAACGTATTCGGGTTAGGGGTGTTACACCTTTTATATGTAAGCATGCAATGTTTTGTTTTTTTTTTCTTTGTGAAAATAATATATGAATCATTTGACTGATTTCAAATGGTCCATACCCAAACTGCTCAAATATTTGTACAATGTCTCAACAATATACGCAATATCCAGACATGTACAAACTTAAGAATACAATAGACTCTCTATTGTTGAAGCATAGGAAATATTTTGCATTTCATGAATCTCTAAATCATTATTGGGCCTTTGATTAAGACTATTTATTATTGGCAAACAAAATGTCATCAACGTATAAAAGCAAAGATAGAACCTTACTCCTACTGAACTTATGATATCTACAATTATCAATCAAATTTATCTCAAAATTGAATGAGGTAAACACTTGGTGAAATTTTTTGTAATGACCCGATAGTCAGGGGTGTTAGAAAGTAATTCTCGGGACTCCGTTTTCATAAATTGAAGTTGTTAAAAACTTTTACGAAGTTAGTTGTGTAGTTAAATAGGTTTCAGTTATGCGAATTTACTGGAATTAAAAGTAATTAGGTATAAGGACTAAATCGCATTTGAGTTAAAAGTTGAATTATAGAAATATCATTGAGTTTTACTCAGTGTATGATTTTATTTTTCGTGCGCAGGTTAGGTACTCCTTTTTTACCTCAGATTCAACTTCCAGAAACGATCTTAATCTCAAATGTGGTGATGTTTATCTTTTGTGTTGGCATGTACCTAGGATGTCTAGTTGATAGTTATTTTATGGATGGATTGTAAATAAACCTATAAGTGTAATGTTTGTTGGTGTATATGTAATCATGTGTTTGTGTTTGATGCCATAATATGGTATGTTGAATTGAACTAGGATAGGTTAGGTGTTTGTAAGTTTTAGTTGATGTTTAAGTGGTTATGAACTAGGCTAAATGGAATGATATTGGTATTTTTATAATTAGGATTTGAATGATGCATTAATGATATGTTTTGATGATATAAATGTGGTACCACTGAGGGTACATTGGTTAGGCACTTAGGATGATTGTTTTGGCATGTTTTGGGTGTGTTTGATCGTGTTTTGAATAGGTTTAACAAATAGTTTTTGAGTTGCTTAATGCCCAAGCAAGTAGGAAATGGTAAACTTGTTGTTTAAGACACATTTTAGGTCTACACGGCCAGACAGACGGGTGTGTGACTTGGCCATGTGAGACACACGGCTAGTACACGATCGTGCGAAGCCATTTCGAAGGGTACACGGCCTGGCACACGGGTGTGTGGCTTGGCCGTGTGACCTAAGTCAGTGAGTTACACGAGCATGGACATGGGCTGGGGCATCGACATTGGCTGGGACACGGCCGTGTGTCCCTACTTCAAATGCCCACACGACCAGACACACAGGTGTGTGACTTGGCCTTGTGAGTCATACGATCGTGTGAACCCTGTAGTTAAAATTTTTCTAACTTTTTCCTAAAATTTTCAGATGTTTCTGATTTAGTCCCAAATCGTTTCTAAAATGATTTTAAGCCCTAAAAGGCTTTAATAAAGGGGCTCTATGCATGTTAATGATGAGTTATATTATGATTTTTTAAATGTTTGGAAATGAATGATTTAGATTATGATTACTCGGTAATGCTCCCAAACCCTATCCCGGCAACGAATACAGGTTAGGGGTGTTACATTTTTAATATCATTGACGAGAGGCATGCTTAAGCCCATAGATGGATTTTTTCTAATTTGCAAAGCATCACCAGACACAGAGTTTTTTGGCTACACCATATAATCGTCTCATCAATGTCACCATTGAGAAACACAATCTAGACATCCATTTGATGTACCTCAAGGTTAAAATATGTCACTTAACTCATTATAACCCTTTCCCTACTGAACCTTCTTAATGAATTTGGTTTTTGAGGTTGCAGAGTTTGTTACTTGATTAGAAGCTTAGAAAACTTAAGTGAAATAGGTATATTTTTTGATAGGAAATGGTTAGAAGATGAGTTCTAACTTGTTAGAAATGTAAAAAAGAAATAAAAATGAATGGAAAGTTTACTTGATACATTTGGCCATGGTGAAGGGGAATTAGGGAACATTGGCCACTTTGTATAATATTGGTGCTAAATGATAGCTTGTGAAGCAGTGAGTATTCTGGTAAAGACGAAATTGAAAATAGATAATCAAGTAGAAAGATATGTGAATTTCGAACTAGGAAACTTAAGTTGTTAACTTGGTGAACCATGCATATTTAAGTTAGTTATTATTAGTTTTAGTATTTTAGAATGGATAAATGACGTTGTTTCTTATTGAATTGCTCCTATTGTAGCTAAAAAACGAAGTGAGCATATTGAATGAGAAAGGCAAAGAAAAGGAGTAAAGCGATTGAAACTTCGGTTTGTGCTAATGTCTTATTTATATTACATAAAGCTTTAGAATATTTAGTTTACTATGACTAGTTATATTTATTTTATTTTCTTTTTATGAGTTTTAGATGAGTTTGAATGATTTAGTTAATATTTATAAAATTATGTATTGAGATGAATATTATATTTTTCAAATGATTAAATTCGAAAATTTATTATTATGATTTGAATTTGAGAATTATGATTTTAGATGATTGAGTAAGAAAATGTTTAATATGTTTTGAATTGTAAGCCTAATTACATTAGGCGATATGTGATTTGAACATGAAACGAAATTGAGATGAGAATTATACGAAAATGGAATTGAAATGGATCATGAAATTTGGTTTTTACCCCGTTTCACTAAGTTAGGCAAGATCAGATATAGTTGGCTTGTCATAGAATCTTTACATCAAAGGATATAGAACTCCCCAATTCCCAGAGGGTCAAGAGAAGAATGGCCAAATTGGTCAGGTCTTATTATTATTAACCCTAATTTTCAAAGGGTCATAGGCAGTCCCAATTCCCAGAGGGTCGTGGTGTAACATCCTGAAATTGGGCCTAAAAGAATTGGGCCCAATGGGCCTTGAGCGTAGTAGCGTTTAAATTTTTGGAGAACAAGAGATCGACTTAAATACAAGTTGGACTTATTAGATAAGTAATTTTGGAAGGTTAGAGGGCTTTTATGAAGTCCCGGGATCGAACTTTGGGTTTGGGGAAATTTTGGTTTTAGGTGAAAAAAACCCTGGAAGTTGGCAGGTAGGCCTTAAGAATAAAATATGGAGAAAACTGACACAAGTGGAGTGTGTGGTATAGTGGCAAAGTGACGCCACATAAGAGACAAGTGGGGTGTTACAATTATGGTATCAGAGCCTAGGTTCCAAAAACTCGGCTGTGGGTTTGGGTTCAAAAATGTTTTCAAAGGATGGTTTGGAAAATGGTTTAGAAAAATATATATCTGTTTTCTGGAAGTATGACACCAGAGTCTCCGGCACTAATCCGCACTGTAAGTTTCCTGATACTTTCTTTGTTATATGCTGTATTTCGGGTATCTATTCTGTGTGTTTGGTTTGGATGTGATGTTCAGAGATAGAGATGGTTGCGTATGAAATATTCGTCTGTTTTAATGGCTAGGTGTTTTTGAGTATGTGTAGGAGTTCTAAATTCTAGTTAAAAGTATATTAGTGTTATTAGAATCAGAGTGCGCAGCGTGGGTGTAGTGTTGTAAGTTAGGATGTTCGACTGTTAGTTAGTTGGAAATTTCGAGGACGAAATTTCTTTAAGGAGGGTAGATTTGTAACATCCTGAAATTGGGCCTAGAAGAATTGGGCCCAATGGGCCTTGAGCGTAGTAGCGTTTAAATTTTTGGAGAACAAGAGATCGACTTAAATACAAGTTGGACTTATTAGATAAGTAATTTTGGAAGGTTAGAGGGCTTTTATGAAGTCCCGGGATCGAACTTTGGCTTTGGGGAAATTTTGGTTTTAGGTGAAAAAAACCCTGGAAGTTGGTAGGTAGGCCTTAAGAATAAAATATGGAGAAAACTGACACAAGTGGAGTGTGTAGTGGCAAAGTGACGCCACATAAGAGACAAGTGGGGTGTTACACGTGGACTACTCTAATAGCCATCATTGTCGACAACTCAAGGTGGCAGATTCGTGTATCTGGTTATGAATCTAAACCTTAGTGCGGGGCCTAAATTGAAAGAAAGGCAAAAGCAAAATTTGAATTTATTTGAATTTCCATATTGTGCAAATTAAATTAATTACGCGATTTGGATTTGATTAAAAAACTTATTTTCTTTATTCAATTTGTCAATATCAAAATATTAAAGTTTATTAATATTAGAATTTTCTTTTATTGTGATGTTATTAATGATATTTATAATCATTTTTTAATTTATTTCTATAGATTAATTTATGTTCAATACTTATGTAATGATTTATATGATATTAGCACATTGAGCATAAAAATTGCTCAACGTATGGTTTATCTATTTTTCCGTGCGCAGATAGTTAGATTTGATAGGTCATTCCAGTAACATCTGAAGAACCGAAGATTAGCTCAAACCATGTTGGTGAGAAGTTTAATTTGTAGTTGATATAAATGGCATGCACCTAGGCATGTGTATATAATACTATGCCGTAAATTGAATTTAAATATTTCGTTATGTTTTCTTTACTTTATAATTAATATTTTCGATGAAATAGTAAATCGTAGAAATCTAGTTTATTAGTATGTTTTGAGAAATTGAAGTGTGGGGAATTGATTTGGGAGATGATTTGAATGTGAATATTTTGTGAAATCTAAATTTTTGCAGGGTTTTTATGTAAAATAAGCAGAAATGTTGCCAAAATTTTTATAAAAGGTAAGATAGAAAAGTAAGGTGCTTCGGCAATGGAATGTGGTATTTTATATTCGGTTCAAACAACTGGATCGGGTATAAGGTGTCACAATGGTTCAACAATATTGTCTTGATCTAAAGTTGCCACTTGGACAATATCAGGTGTAATTGGCCAAATTTGCCCGGACCCATATCAATAATAAAAAAAACCAAAAAATAAAAGTCCATCAATTTTTATTTTACAATAAACAGGCTCAAAACCCAAACCCAACTACTAACATAAAACCCAATACATACCAGCCTAGTTTACAAAACACTAAACCTAATACCCAAGCCCAACATAGGCCTGGTGGCCCAAAACCCTAGGCCCAATGGCCCAAATTTTGTTTCAGAAAGTGGAAACCTCGAACCTTAGGGTTCTTTCCTCGCTTCGCAGCTCCCAACACAGGCCCTTGGTCGCGCCGCAATCAGCGCGCGGATAGCGCTCCTCACCGACCCATCTTCGCCGTTCACCTACAAAAGGAAAGAAAAATGGCAGTAACAGCAAGTATCTTTGTATTTCGATTTATTTTCGGGGCTATAAATAACCCTAATACAATCTGTAAAAGCACGCATATACAAAGAATACAAAATACAATACATAAAAATTTTTTAAAGAACAGAGGTGATTTCTGATTTTTTCCCTTTCGCTTAATATTTTTTATTTTCTCTCGATTCATACGAATATTTTTTTTAATATAAAAATACTGCTAAAAATGAATAGAACGAGTTTACCTTTTCGTTTAGCACTAAAAAAATGAAGCTTTTTAGCTTTAGAGCCGCCGCGAACGACGACACGTGAGGCGCGTGAGGCACGCGCGAGGACTGCCGTAGGATAAAGAATCTGTGAAGGCAGAGTTTTTTTTCTGGAGGCTCTGTTTGCTTGTTTTTTTTAAAACTGGTTTAAAAATGATTTTTTTTAGTTTTTTTTTTGGTTTATAAAGGCTAGTGGAATGACGTCGTTTTGGTATGGTCAATTAATGACCAAAACGGTGTCGTTTAAAGGCTAAGATCTGCGTGTTGACCTGATACCCAGGGAGGATCCGCGCGTTTTTGTTAAAAGGTCTAATTGCTCTATGGACCCTTCCACATTATTGCAATTTTATAATTGTGTCCAATTCGTATTTTTTCTTTATTTTCAATTTGGCCCAGAATTATGGCTTTGTTTCAATTTGGTCTTTAGGGCCATTTTAAGGCAGGAGATGGAACGGCGTCGTTTAGGAGATAAGGTATAATTGCCTAATAAGTCCCTATAATGTGGCGTGTGTTCCAATCAGGCCCTTTTTACATTTTACTTCATATTTTATTTTTATTTCGATTCAGCCATATTTCCTTGACTTTTTTTTTTAATTTTGTACTTTATTTTTAATTGTTTTAGTTTTATAGATTAAATCATTTCCTTTTTTAAATTCTACATTATTTTTACTATATGTTATTTATTTGTTTTATCATTAATAATAAAATTTTCACATATTATTTATTTTAAACTTGTATATTATCTTTTTCACATATATTAAGTAGTATATTATATACTTATTTTAAGTTAGCCTATGCCCATTTTTTATATTCAAAGTTTTTTATTATTTATTCAAAACATATATATTTATTTTATTATGTATATATTAACTATTTTAGATTTCGCCATATTTTTTATTTTTTAAAAGAATTTTTTATAATATCCCTTTATTGTTTTGCGTATATCATTTATCTTATATTTTACTTTTATATTTGATCTCATATGTAAAAGTCTCGTATTCATTTATTGTTTTTTTATTTTTTTATCTTTTTGTATATATCTTTTGAATTATTATTGTTACTTTATACCTTTTATTTGTTAATCATGTTCTTTTATTTATTTATTATTCTTATGTTTGCTTTAGTATAGTCATTTTATTATTTGTATCATTCGTTATTTTACATTATTCTTTCTTTAATTGTCTATATTAGTATTAATTGTTAATATGAATTGTAATTATGGTGAGTTGCTATTTGGAATTTATGTTTTATAATGTATTAATGCAATATTTTACTCGAATCATTTTTAATAAAAATACATTTTGCTAAATTGTCGCATTTTATTCAAAAGTTTTTTTTTAAAAAAAATACTGCGATACATAATGTTTGGGGGCTTCGAGAAAAATTGTACCCTAACTCACTGGGTTTCGATCTTTCTCGTTGGACTTAAGATATCAAGTATCCCTTTTTGAAATTGAAACCCATAAACTTCAAATCAAAACTTATTCTCGGGAATTCAAGATGTTGTATCCTAACTTATTGGATATGATGTTTTGTGTCTCGAGGTAAGGATTTTCTACAAATAAAGGCGAGCTTAGTTTTGAAGTCTTGAAATGTTGCATCCTAACTCATTGGGTGTGGCATTTTATTTCTTTGAGATAAGTGAGTCTTGGCTTTCTTTCAAATAAAAGGATCATATTTTAAATTTTTCAAATTTTCGACATTAGGATATGAGTTTATTAATTAGGTGCCAATTTTTGGGTGTTACGAGGGTGCTAACCCTTCCTCGTACGTAACTGACTCCCGAGCCCATTTTCTTGAATTTCGTAGGCCAAAATCAATATTTTAAAACAAAAATTGTTTTATAAGGTGGTCCGATCACACCAAAGCAAAAAAAGATCGTTGGCGACTCCCATTTCCGTTTTTCAAAGTCGATCCCCATTTTTTCAAAAAATAAAAAAAATGGTTTCCGCAGCTTGGCGACTCTTCCGGGGATATAATAAGAGAGTCAAGCCGTAAATTTGATTATTTTCTGTCCTTTTGTCTAAATTTGAAAATCCGTTTTGAAAAATTATGATCCTTTTTATTGCATGTTGTTCTAATCTTGTAAAGTATTTCTGCATTGCATTGCATGACCGTTGTGGTCACACCCTTTTAAGTGGGAGTGAGAAGCTACTCCTTCGTGAGGTTTTCACCTCCGTGCAGGATAGTGAATCGCTTTCAGGATACATCCGTACCTATGTCTTCGGGAGATTTTCATCTCCGTGCAGCCATAGGGAAATGTATTCCCCTGAACTGAACTCGGTCCGTATGAGCCTATAATGGGTAAGGATCGAGGAATTTGCTGGTTTGGGTACCTCAACTTTAGATCTAAACCACATGTAGAAAACCTAAGAGCTTACCCTAGGTAGAACTATGCCAAACCCTAGTGGTCACCCAGATAGGTGCCCTATTTTGTTATTTATTTCTCTTGTGCTAACGTGTTCTCTTTTATTTTGATTACATTGCATTCACATCATAGAAAAGAGGTTTTGATTCAAATTCGATTGCTAAATAGAAGAGTTTATCATGAGAAAATGGATTTCTTGATAAAGTGGATTATAATACGGTCGTCCGAATATGGTCCAAGTAAACACAACGAGAGAAGACTGATAGTCCGTGAAGGAATACAAGACTTTATTGCCCAAGGATTCAAGCTGACAAAGACTATTCGAGAATCACCATGTCTCGGCTTTCTTGAAAAGGCTAACGAGCATTGTGGAAATAAGTGAGCAGTGAGTCACAACCCAGATCAAGTAAAAAGAGCTAGTGGAGGCATCTATTAGAAGTTTGCAAGATTTGACCTTTGCAAAGAAGGGGATTGATGTTTTTGCTTGGAATATGAGGGCAAGGCCACATATGTAATCCGTTTTATGTAAAGAAATTTACTTTCTAGAAAAGTTGTTCTAATGAAATTGAATTCAGAATCAACGCCTCTCTTTCTTTTTTGCATTCATGTATTTACATTACATCGCATCATATGCATTTAAATCCATAGGAAGATCCTAACTAGTTGAAATTATTATAGAGAGAGAGGGAGAAAGAGAGAAAGGGAGAAAGAATTAATCTGGAAACTAGGCATCAATACGGTACTCGAGCTAAGATAAGAGATATGGATCAAAGGTTAGAAAGACTCGAACAACTACAAAGAGAGATGCAGAATCAGATGCAAGAGCAACTGGCCAAGATCCAGCAAGACATAAGGGATCAAATGATGGAGTCCCAGAGAAACATGATGACTGAAATGGCCCAATTACTGACTGGGGCAACGGATAAAGGAAAAGGTCCCATGACCAATGCTGGGGAAGAAAGTGAGGACTATCCTCCAGGTTTTACTCCTATCCGTGCACAAACACAACCGGAGGTATACCCACAAAGGCCATCTATCACGATTAGGCCTCAGCAGGCTCAGGCTGGTGTTTTAAATCCAATGAACTTCCACGTTGGCTCGGGCCCTAACCAGGAAATAATCCAACCAATCCTGTAATTCCTGATTTGGATGTGGCAGAAAGGAAGGGGACAAGAATGGAACTTTCAAAGCAGTTTGAGGACTGATATAGGTGGTTGGAAGAAAACTTCAAGGCGATGGAAAATACTGATAAACATGGTGGAATGGATGCTAAAGATTTGAGTTTGGTCCCAGACTTGATACTTCCCCATAAGTTCAAGATGCCGGAATTTGAAAAGTATAACGGGACTAGTTGTCCCGAGGCTCCTATTACTATGTTCTGTAGGCGAATGACTGGATATGTTAACAACCACCAATTGCCGATTCATTGTTTCCAAGACAGTTTGGTGGGGGCAGCATCCAAATGGTATAATCAATTAAGCCGTGCTAAGATTAGTTCATGGAAGGACCCAGCACAAACATTTATGAGACAGTATAGTCACATAACAGAGATGACTCTTGATAGAATTACATTGCAGAATATAGAGAAGAAGCCGAATGAAAGCTTCAGGCTGTATGCGCAAAGATGGAGGGAAGTTGCCATACAAGTTCAGTCGCCGCTCCTAGAAAAAGAGACTACAATGCTTTTCATCAATACTTTAAAAGCCCCATTCATTACTTACATGATAGGAAGTACCATAAAGAGCTTTGCAGATATAGTAATGGCGGGAGAAATGATTGGGAATGCCATAAGGAGTGGCAAGATAGAAGCAGGGGAGAACACTAAAAGGTCAACTCCAAGGAAAAAGAAGAATGATGTGAATAATACAAGTATATATCACAAAGGGTACTCGAAGGCAATCACTGTTAGCCAACCAAAAGTAATCACCGCGGGGCAACAAGGTTCGATAAGGCAGGAATCAGGTACAAAGCAAAACTCTGAAAAGCTCCAATTTACGCCAATCCCAATGACGTATAGGGAGCTGTATCAAAGTTTATTTGACGCACACGTAGTGTCCCTATTTTATCTAAAACCGTTACAGCCCCCATATCCCAAATGGTATGATTCAAATGCTTAATGTGACTATCATATGAGAATACCAGGGCATTCAATAGAAAATTGCACTGCTTTTAAAAAGGTAGTCGAGAGATTTATTAAGATGGGATTGTAAAATTTGATGATACACCAAGTGGAGAAAATCCGTTACCTAACCATGGAGATAAGGGCGTAAATGCGATTGGTAAAGATGTTGTGAGAAGGATCAATGAAGATATTACAGAGGTAAAAACCTCGTTGAGAATTGTCCAGAGAGAAGCTGTAGGAAGAGGATCGATAGAATCAGATTCTGTGGAAGGATGCAAAGGAGTAAGGGACTATTGTGAGTTCCACAAAGTAGAAGGGCATGAAATCCAGGAATGTGTTGAGTTAAGGGCCCTGGTGCAAAGCCTTATGGACAATAAGGAATTAGAATTTTATGAGGAAGGCTCAGGGGGAGGAAGTATATGCGTGACAGAAGGAGAATTGGCAAACCAAAAAGTCAATTATTCGAGGATCATCATCACCCGACCAAGAAACATGGAAGGAGGAACACAAATGGCGCCAAAGGTCGTAATCCAAAAACCTGTTTCCTTTCCTTATAAGGATAACAAAATGGTACCTTGGAATTACGATTGTAATGTGACAATACCAGGAGGGGAAATCTTAGCTAGCGATTCCAAGAAAGACCAAAATAAAAGATCCTACACACGTAGTGGAAGGCGTTACGACTCAGTAAATGTCAGAACAGAACCAGTGAAATCAAAGACCTTGGCAGTTGAACAAGAGAAAGGACCTGAGGCACTTATCAATGAACCAGCAAAAGAAGAAGAGGCCAAAGAATTTCTGAAATTCTTGAAGCACAGTGAATACAGTGTGGTAGAACAACTGCGCAAACAACTGGCTCACATATCAGTGCTAGCATTGTTTTTAAGCTCAGAAGTACATCGCGAGGCATTGATGAAAGTGTTGAATGAGACCTATGTTACTAAAGATATATCTGTCAATAAACTTGATCGTCTGGTTAGTAATATAAGTGCTGATAACTTTATTTATTTCAATGATGATGAAATTCCACCTGGAGGCATGGGATCGACTAAGGCTTTGCACATCACTACTCGTTGCAAGGGATATACTCAGCCAAGTGTGTTAATCGATAATGGATCGGCTTTGAATGTCTTACCATTGTCTACGCTGAATAGATTGCCTATATACAGTTCTCACATGAAGACATGCCAGAACATAGTGAGAGCATTCGATGGCACTGAGAGAAGAGTGATGGGAAGGATTGACATACCATTGTTGATTGGGCCAAACACATATGAAGTGGATTTTTTGGTGATGGATATCAAGCCCTCCTACAATTGCTTGTTGGGAAGACCCTGGATTCATTCGGCAGGGGCAGTGCCCTCATCACTGTACCAAAAATTGAAACTAGTAACAGAAGGTCGGCTGGTTAATATAAATGAGGAGGAGGACATCATAGCAATTGTTACCAACGACGTGCCATATTTAGAGGCAAATGAGGAGGCCACTTAGTGTTCCTTTTGATCTTTAGAGTTCGTGAACACAACATTCATTTTGGAAGAGAATGAGGTTCCAGTGCCTGGGATATCTAAGACCACGAGAATGGGCTTGCAAATGATGGTGAGGAAAGGAGCCTTACCGAGAAAAGGATTGGGTAGACATCTCCAAGGAGGGATTCAGGTTCCGATACTGAAAGAGAAAAAAGATCATTTTGGCCTGGGTTTTAGGCCAGATGCTAGACAAAGGAAGAAAGAGATGAAAAAGAAGCAGGAGAGAAGGAGAGCATGGTTGAGTATTAATGACTTTCCCTCACATATCCCAAAATTTTGTATTAGGAGGGATAATTCACTCCGAGACAGGATTGTTGAGAAACGAATACCTCCATATCAATGCCATACATGAGGAAGAAACTGAACGAAGAAACTTGTTGGGAATTTATCCTTATGAACCTGGAAGTGTTTTGAACAACTGGACTGCAGAGGAACTTCCTGTAGTGTTTAGTGATTACACAGAGTAATGTTCAGAACACACTTGTTTCTTTAAAGCCTAGGAGCAATAAGATTTCTTTTGTGAAATAGGCTCATGTTCAGACATCTTTTGTTTCAAAAAAATAAATCTTTAATGATCAATTCGAGCAAATATTCTTTCATTTTTTATATTCTTTTGATCTTCTAATTTCATTCCAAAATTTTTGTTATTCTCATTCATATCATGTGAATAGTTGTTCTTGAATTCATTTGTTCTTTGTACATTCCTTTGTGCCTACCACAGGTCCCTAGATATCAATGACATGAGCAACGATATTACAGATTCATAATTCTCTTTTGAGCGAGACGTGCGTTTAGAGGAATCTCAGGATTTTAAAGATGACAGAGATTGTGACTTGCCTCTGAATTTGTTAAGGATGGTAGAACAAGAGGAGAAACAAATTTTACCCCATAAAGAGGTGGTGGAGAACGTAGTCTTAGAGAAAGGGAAAATAGTAAAAATAGGAACGCACATAGCCGGAGAGACAAAGCAAGACCTCGTTGAGTTACTACAGGAGTTTAAAGACATCTTTGCATGGTCATACCAAGATATGGTTGGGCTAAGTACTGATATTGTAGTGCATCGCCTTCCCATAAGAGAAGAATGCAATCTAGTTCAGCAAAAGCTACGAAGGATGAGGCCTGATGTGGTGTTAAAAATAAAAGAGGAAGTCGAGAAACAGTTTGATGCTGGTTTTCTACAAGTGGTCAAATACTCAGAGTGGGTTGCGAATATTGTTCCTGTCCCTAAGAAGGATGGAAAGGTTTAGATGTGTGTAGACTACAGGGACTTAAATAAAGCTAGCCCAAAGGACAATTTCGCTTTGCCTCATATTGACACGTTGGTGGATAATACGGCGGGATACTCACTGTTTTCTTTTCTGGATGGTTTTTTGGGATACAATCAGATCAAGATGCACCCTAAGGATATGGAGAAAACTACTTTCATAACATTGTGGGGTACCTTTTGTTATAAGGTGATGCCATTCGGGTTAAAGAATGCAGGAGCAACATATCAAAGGGCTATGGTAACCTTATTCCATGACATGATGCACAAAGAGATTGAAGTATATGTTGATGACATGATCGCCAAATATCAAACAGAAAAGGAACACATTGAAGTTTTGAAAAAGTTGTTTTTGAGATTGAGAAAATTTCAATTAAAGCTCAACCTGAAAAAGTGTACTTTTGGAGCTCGGTCAGGGAAATTACTGGGTTTCGTAGTCAGTGAAAGAGGAATCGAGGTTGACTCAGATAAGGTCAAAGCTATACAAGAATTGTCCCACCATACACTCAAACAGAAGTTCGAGGTTTTCTTGGAAGTTTAAATTACATTGCTCGATTTATTTCACAATTAACTGAGAAATGTGATCCCATATTTCGTCTTCTTAAGAAACACAACCAAAGCATATGGGACGATGAGTGCCAGAAAGCTTTTGACAAAGTCAAACAATATCTGTCAAATGCCTAGTACTATCTCTGCCTAATCTAGATAAACCACTAATACTGTATTTGATAATGTTCAATAACTCCATAGGATGTGTGTTTGGTCTACATGATGAGTCAGGAAGAAAAGAAAAGGAGATATACTATCTCAGTAAAAAGTTCACTGAATATGAAATGAGATATTCGTCAATTGAGAAATTATGTTGTGCCTTGGTTTGGACAACTCGGAGATTGAGGCAATATATGCTATATCACACAACCTGGTTAATTTTTAAACTTGACCCATTAAAGTATATGATGGAGTCAACTGCTCTGAATGGAAGAATGGCAATGTGAACCAAAAGGCTATAAAAGGGAGCGCAATAGCAGAATTTTTGGCTAGCAGGGCTTTAGAAGATTATGAACCTTTGAGCTTTGATTTCCCCAATAAAGAGCTAATGTATGTGGCAACTAATGAAGAGTATCCGTGGAAGCTAAACTTTGATGGAGCATCAAATGTTGTAGGAAATGGAATTGGGGTAGTCTTGGTATCCCCAAGTGGAGATCATTATCCATTCACAATCAAATTGGATTTTGATTGCACAAACAATATGGCAGAGTATGAAGCATGCATCATGGGAGTTCGAGCAGTTGTAGAGCGTAAAATCAGAGTGCTAGAAGTGTATGGAGATTCTGCATTAGTAATTTACCAACTTAAAGGTGAATGGGAGACAAGAGACCCTAAACTGATCGATTACCGAAAAATAGTTTTGGGATTGATTGAGGAGTTTGATGACATCACTTTTAATTATCTCCCACGTGATGAAAACCAGATGGCAGATGCTTTGGCAACTCTGGCTTCTATGATTAAACTAAACAAACCAGAGGATATGAGACCTATTCAGATGAGTATTTTTGAAGTTCAAGCTCATTTTTATAACATGGATAAGGAGGAAAAGGATGACCATCCTTGGTATCATGATGTATTGCGATACGTAAGAAATCGTGAGTACCCTGATCATGCAACTGAGAATGACAAAAGGATGTTAAGAAGATTGGCCTGTGACTACATTTTAGATGGGGTTATCTTGTACAAAAGAAGGAAAGATCAAGTACTGTTGAGATGTGTTGACGCTGTTGAAGCTAGGAAAATTTTGGAAGAAGTTCATGAGGGCGTTTGTGGAATACATGCTAATGGATTCACAATGGCTAGACAAATAATGAGATTCGGATACTATTGGTCCACCATGGAAGGAGATTGTATCAAATATGCCAAAAGATGCCATAAATGTTAGATTTATAGAGACAAAATTCACGTACCGCCTTCACCTTTACATGTTATGACTTTTCCATAGCCTTTTTCCATGTGAGGCATGGATTTCATTGGGCCGATCTTACCAAAAGCTTCGAATGGGCATCGATTCATCTTTTTGGTTATAGACTACTTCACAAAATGGGTGAAGGCTGCTTCATATGCTAACGTTACTAAGTCAGCAGTTAGCCAGTTCTTGAAGAAGGAAATCATATGTCGATATGGAATGCCCAAAAGGATCATATTAGACAATGCATTGAACTTGAACAACAACACAATAGCAGAAGTCTGCAGTCAATTCAAGATCAAACACCGCAACTGATCTCCGTATCGCCCAAAAATGAATGGGGTAGTGGAAGCAACCAATAAAAACATCAAGAAGATAGTAGGGAAAATGATTGAGACTTATAAGGATTGGCATGAGAAGTTACCATTTGCACTCTATGCTTATCGAATGTCTGTCAGAACTTCTACTGGGGCAACTCCTTTCTCATTGGTTTACGGGATAGAGGTAGTCCTACCTATTAAAGTAGAGATACCTTCTCTTCGAGTTTTGTCAGAGATAAATCTGGATGAAGCGGAATAGATCCAGTCTCAACATGATCAGTTGAGCTTGATTGAGGAAAAGAGGCTAAGGGTTATTTGTCACGGTCAGATGTACCAAAAACGAATGATGCGAGCCTATGATAAAAAAATCCGCCCAAGAGAATTTCACAAGGGGGACCTTGTATTGAAAAAGATCCTTTCCATACAAAAGAATTTCAGAGGAAAATGGATGCCAAATTGGGAAGGACCATATGTGGTGAAGAAGGCTTTCTCTGGAGGTGCACTGATTTTGACCGAAATAGATGGGAAAAGCTTACCCAATCCTGTGAACTCGGATTCAGTCACAAAATATTTTTCTTAAAAAGGAGAAGAGGCCAAGGTGAAAACCCACAAAGGGCGCTTTGAGACTTCAAAAAAAAAAAAGAGGCCTAGACGAAAACCCGTAAAAGGCGCCTTGTGACCAAAGGGGTTTTGAGTTGAAAACTTGAAAAGGGTAGCTCAAATTTTGAAGGGCATGCAGTGATCTTGCTATACCTGAACCAACAGGAAATGAAGTATATCACATATCGAGGCATCAACAAAGTACTTGGGATCTTCTAAACGCATGTTAAGCTCAAAGTAGTCTTCATGGAGTTTGTATATAGAAGCCCAATCTGCGATATCTAGGGCACCTGGTCTTTGTCCTATTCATATCAATTTACTATCTTTGGATTCGTTTTCTTCTCAAAGATGTCTTCCCAGTTAATTTTCTTTTTATTGATAATTTATTTAGTTCGAACTATCCTCAAGATCAATTTATTTGTTGTCCATTATTGTCATTCATAAGCATGTTGCATTGAAATAATGATTGATGAACTAATAATATTTTCAAAGAAGAAGTTCTACATATTACTTTGGAAATTTCTAGATAATACAAAAAACTGAAACAGGAAAATTGTTTAGAATCTCCATGTGTAAGGATTGGAAATATTTGAGAAAGAAGAGTCTAGATAGAGACTATTTCTCTGAATTCACTGTCCAAATGGTAATTGGACAAAATAATGTATTGATGTGACAAAAATAAATGATGTCATTTTTATCGGGTCATAACATTCGGGGAATGGTGTGACAAACCAAATTGATGGGGAAAAATTCAAAACACCTGAATTGTGGTGGAATGAATTGGAGTTGAAACAAATCCTGTATCCTTAAATTGCAGTAGGGACAGACTGAAAAAGTTTTGATTCCTATAAATCGTGGTGGAATGGTTTGAAGGCGGTACAAGCCTTGTGTCCCCAAGGATCAAACGGAGCGGACTTTGAAACTACAATGAGGCAAATTATTTGAGTAGAATATGATTGAAACTTCGAGAGGAACGAGGATGAAGAACAAATGAGTGATGACACCTTGAGTAGGAATCATGCTCATAACATTTCTGCATTCATATCATAGCACGTCTAATTAGGAGCATTTGACTCATATTGATCAGGGCATCCTAATCATTCGGCATAAACATATACCCATTTTACATGACATGTCCTTTATAGGAAAATATAGTAAGGTAGATTGACACTTTCAGCCTTGCCTCCCTGAAGTTGCAGCCGAGTAGACTGAAGAAAACAGATCTTGTATTCCTGAGTTTGCAGTGAAGCGGATCGAAAACATCAGCCTGGCATCCCTGAGTTTGCAGTGGAACAGATTGAAGATAGTAGATCTTGTCTTCCTGAGATTGCAGTGAAGCGGATCGAAGATACTAGTCTGACATCCCTGAGTTTGCAGTGGAGCAGACTGAAGATAGAAGATATTGAGTTTGCAGTGAAGCAGATCGAAAACATCAGCCTGGCATCCCTGAGTTTGCAGTGGAGCAGATTGAAGATAACAGATCTTGTCTTCCTGAGATTGCAGTGAAGCGGATCAAAGATACTAGTCTGGCATCCCTGAGTTTGCAGTGGAGCAGACTGAAGATAGCAGATCTTGTCTTCCTGAGTTTGCAGTGAAGCAGATCGAAAACATCAGCCTGGCATCACTAAGTTTGCAGTGGAGAAGATTGAAGATAGCATATCTTGTCTTCTTAAGATTGCAGTGAAGCAGATCGAAGATACTAGTATGACATCCCTGAGTTTGCAGTGGAGCAGACTGAAGATAGCAGATATTGTCTTCCTGAGTTTGCAGTGAAGCGGATTGAAAACATTAGCCTGGCATCCCTGAGTTTGCAGTGGAGCAGATTGAAGATAGCAGATCTTGTCTTCCTGATATTGTAGTGAAGCAGATCGAAAACATCAGCCTGGCATCCCTGAGTTTGCAGTGGAGCAGATTGAAGATAGCAGATCTTGTCTTCCTGATATTGTAGTGAAGCAGATCGAAAACATCAGCATGGAATCCCTGAGTTTGCAGTGGAGCAGATTGAAGATAGCAGATCTTGTCTTCCTGAGATTGTAGTGAAGCGGATCAGAGATATTAGTCTGGCATCCCTGAGTTTGCAGTGGAGCAGACCGAAGATAGCAGATCTTGTCTTCCTGAGTTTGTAGCGAAGCGGATCGAAGATACCAGTCTGGCATCCCTGAGTTCGCAGTGGAGCAGACTGAGGATAACAAATCTTTTCTTCCTGAATACTGCAGTGAAGCAAGATTAAATATACTAGTCTCACTTTTCTGAAGTTACAGTAGGATGGATTAAATCTACAAGAGCAAGTCTTATCTCCCTGAAGTTGCAGTAGAATAAGATTAAAGCTAAGTCTTATCTCCTTGAAGTTGCAGTCGGGTTAGAGACTACTTGAAGAAGATGAGGACCAAGAAGTCAAGACTCGGCAAGACCGGGCAAAATTGGTCCTTTTATAGTCTTTGCTCTATTTTCGTTTCACGACAGTGAGCAAAAAGGGGCAGCTGTAATTGGCCAAATTTGCCTGGACCCATATCAATAAAAAAATCCAAAAAATAAAAGTCCATCAGTTTTTATTTTACAATAAATGGGCTCAAAACCCAAACCCAAATACTAACATAAAACCCAATACATACCAGCCTAGTTTACAAAACATTAAACCTAATACCCAAGCCCAACACAGGCCTGGTGGCCCAAAACCCAAATGGCCCAATGGCCCAAATTTTGTTTCAGAAAGTGGAAACCCCGAACCCTAAGGTTCTTTCCTTGCGCCGCAGCTCCCAACACAGGCCCTTGGTCGCGCCGCAATCAGTGCGCGGATAGCGCTCCTCACCGCCCCATCTTCGCCGTTCACCTGCAAAAGGAAAGAAAAATGGCAAAAACAACAAATATCTTTGTATTTCGATTTATTTTCGGGGCTATAAATAACCCTAATACAATCTGTAAAACGCACGCTGTAACATCCTGAAAAGGGCCTATGCATTTTCGGTTTAATTGTACGAAATGACATGTCTTATGTGTTATGAATATATTTTGAACATTTTTGGAAACCTGGAAATGTATGGAAATGTTAAGTTTAAAAGAGGAAAGTGAACATTTTTGGAAACTAAGAAAGGTAAGGAAATGATTTGGAAATGATTCAAAAAAGGAAAGTGAACATTTCTGGAAACTTGGAAATGTAAGGAAATGTTAAGTTTAAAGGAGGCAAACGAAAATTTTTGGAAACTTGGAAATGTAAAGAAATGTCAAGTTTTAAGGTTTTAAAAGAGGAAATTAAGGCAAGGTGGCCTTAAGGAAATTAATAGGAGGAATTTGACACACAAACAGGCTTGTCAAAGTCGCTTGAAGGCACCACTTAAAGCCCAGTAGGTGACGCCACAATCAAGGGGAAGGAGCCTAGGTTCGAGTCACTTGGGAAGCAAATAAAAGAAGTTTTATTTTTGCTTCCAGAAGCAGAGAGGTGGACGGCATTAAGGCTCTTAAAAGAGGAGTTTTATTCTCTTTAAATTTCGGCTAAATAAGGGATAAATAAGGGATTTATTTATCATTATTTTCAAGAGATAATGGTTGGATTAAATTCTTTTTATTTTGTGATAATTAAAAGGATAAAGCTATCAAATAGAAGAGTGGTGGCCAAGTAAGGGATTCTGAGTAGTAATTTCGGCTATAAGAGGAAAAAAAATAGGGTTACTCATCAATTTTTCTTCCTCCACTTCTCTCTGCCGAATTTCTTAGTCCTCTCCTCTCTTTTCTTCTCTTTTATTTTGTCAAACCAAATATACCAATAATCCCTAGTGAAATTGATTTATTTTAAGCCTCAAAAGCCGAATCTTTGTGACTCCAAGCAAGGGTGCAGTCGACTGTGGTATTAAGGTAAGAACAATGGATTTTGTGGTTCAAATTCTTTTTATCGAGATCTAGGAACTGATCCTCTTGTTGTCTCTTGGCCGAATATTAAAGGAGGAACTCCGGGATTTCTTTTTGATAGTTGTCGACTTCAAGAGAAGGGATCAATTTCGGGATTTAAGATTTGGAAGGTAAGCACATAGGTATATTCGGCCAAGGCCTATTTTGGATATCTAGATCTATTTCTTACTTTGTTTAAAAGCCGAAACTAACCTACGATGTGATTTAATGTTTGGCCGAATACAAGAAGGAGTACAACAAGGTTTTCGGGATTTGAATAATAGGGAAATCGGCAGCAAGGTAGGTTTTAAGTATACAAATCCTACTAGGATTGGGTTTTATAGCCGAATAGGCTTTATGCTAACATATTAAGGTTACCAAATGTAGGAATTGAGATCTAAATCAATAGATCGATTTTTCGGGATTTCAAGGAATTCATTAAGCAAATCAGGTGTGTAATCCACACTAATTCTTAATATGTTTTATGGCAATATTTAATATGTGCATGTTTATAAGAATGTAAATATGGCTAAGGTACCGTGTTACGGTACAAAGTACTCAGGTACGTTTCCTACTCATACTAGGATTACGAAATATGTTATATTTAACATGTGAAAAGTGACATGAATGTGAATTTTAAGTATGATATGCATGATATGAATAATATGGGGCATTCGGGTTATATGAGAAAGGGGAAGTGAATGTGGTGACTTCGGTCTCACTATCTGAACGTGGTGGCTTCGGTCACATTATCTGAATGTGGTAACTTCGGTTACATTATCTGAATGTGGTGTCTCATGACACAATTATCTGGTGGCTATGCCACGAATTTTATATGGGCAATAAGCACGTCGACTGCAGCGACTGCCTTCGATGGAGTGTAGCGGAAGAAGGGTTGACTTAGTAGTCCCCACGGTGTGTAGGTTGGTACGGGGATGTGTAGCAGATGGCATCTAGGTATGGGTTCGGGATTGCATCATTGTCTTGAAATATTATGTGAACATGATTTGTATGGTATGCCTAAATCTATTAAATTTTAGTGTTGGTTACGCATTGAGTCTGTTTGACTCACCCCGTTGTGGGACTATTTTCAGGTGACGATCAGTAATGGACCGGGTTCGGCAGAAGCTTAGGGATGGCCATGCACAGCGAGGAATTTAAATAATTTGGATTTTTATTTCATTAAGTACTTTAATTTAATTTTGGGAATATCTGATGTAATAAGGCCATAGTTGAATTTCTTTATTTTCTACTTTTATTCGTTAGGACTGCGAACTATTATTAATTAATGGATTAAATAAATTATTTTAAATCAAACCCTAAATGTTTTGTCACCTAAAGATAAAGGATTTTTAATAAAATAAACTCGTTTTCAATTCAAGCCCAACCCAACAAAAATTTCTCTTTCAAAACACATAGTTTTTCCAAAGTAATCAACGAATTTTGAACCGGTTTCTTTCGAGGAACATACCAGATCCGGTCAAGGCTCGTGGGCCGGGTTTGGGGTGTTTCACACGCATATACAAAGAATACAAAATACAATACATAAAAAATTTTTAAAGAACAGAGGTGATTTTCGATTTTTCCCTTTTGCTTAATATTTTTTATTTTCTCTCGATTCATGAGAATATTTTTTTTTAATATACAAATACTGCTAAAAACGAATAGAACGAGTTTACCTTTTCGTTTTGCACTAAAAATGAAGCTTTTTAGCCTTAGAGCCGCCGTGAACGGCGGCACGTGAGGCGCGTGCGAGGACTGGCGGAGGTTTAAAGAATCTGTGAAGGCAAAGGTTTTTTTCTGGAGGCTCTGTTTGTTTTTTTTTTTAAAAAAACTGGTTTAAAAATGATTTTTTTTTTAGTTTTTTTTTTTGTTTATAAAGGCTAGTGGAACGGCGTCATTTTGGTATGGTCAATTAATGACCAAAACGGCGTCGTTTAAAGGCTAAGACCCGCGTGTTGACCAGATACCCGGGGAAGATCCGCGCGTTTTTGTTAAAAGGTCTAATTGCTCTATGGGCCCTTCTGCATTATTGCAATTTTATAATTATGTCCAATTCGTATTTTTTCTTTATTTTCAATTTGGCCTAGAATTATGGCCTTTGTTTCAATTTGGTCCTTAGGGCCATTTTAAGGTAGGAGATGGAACGGCGTCATTTAGGAGATAAGGTATAATTGCCTAATAAGTCCCTATAATGTGGCGTGCGTTCCAATCAGGCCCTTTTTACATGTTACTTCATATTTTATTTTTATTTCGATTCAGCCATATTTCCTTGACTTTTTTTTTAATTTTTTTACTTTATTTTTAATTATTTTAGTTTTATAGATTAAATCATTTCCTTTTTTAAATTCTACATTATTTTTATTGTATGTTATTTATTTGTTTTATCATTAATAATAAAAATTTTCACATATTATTTATTTTAAACGTGTATATTATCTTTTTCACATATATTAAGTAGTATATTATATACTTATTTTAAGTTAGCCTATGCCCATTTTTTATATTCAAAGTTTTTTTATTATTTATTTAAAACATATATATTTATTTTATTATGTATATATTAACTATTTTAGATTTCGCCATATTTTTTATTTTTTAAAAGAATTTTTTTATAATATCCCTTTATTGTTTTGCGTATATCATTTATCTTATATTTTACTTTTATATTTGATCTCATATGTAAAAGTCTCGTATTCATTTATTGTTTTTATTTTTATTTTTGTATATATCTTTTGAATTATTGTTGTTACTTTATATCTTTTATTTGTTATTCATATTCTTTTATTTATTTATTATTCTTATGTTTGCTTTAGTATATTCATTTTATTATTTGTATCATTCGTTATTTTACATTATTCTTTCTTTAATTGTCTATATTAGTATTAATTGTTAATATGACTTGTAATTATGGTGAATTGCTATTTGGTATTTATGTTTTGTAACGTATTAATGCAATATTTTACTCAAATCATTTTTAATAAAAATACATTTTGCTAAATTGTCGCATTTTATTCAAAAGTTTTTTTTTAAAAAAATACGATGATACATAATATTTTGGGGCTTCGAGAAAAATTGTACCCTAACTCACTGGGTTTCGATTTTTCTTGTTGGGCTTAAGATATCAAGTATCCCTTTTTGAAATTGAAACCCATAAACTTAAAATCAAAACTTATTCTCGGGAATTCAAAATGTTGTATCCATGATGTTTTGTGTCTCGAGGTAAAGATTTTCTACAAATAAAGGCAAGCTTAGTTTCGAAGTCTTGAAATGTTGCATCCTAACTCATTGGGTGTGGCATTTTATTTCTTTGAGATAAGTGAGTCTTGGCTTTCTTTCAAATAAAAGGATCATATTTTAAAATTTTCAAATTTTCGACATTAGGACATGAGTTTATTAATTAGGTACCAATTTTTGGGCGTTACGAGGGTGCTAACCCTTCCTCGTATGTAACCGACTCCCAAGCCCGTTTTCTTGAATTTCGTAGGCCAAAATCAATATTTTAAAACAAAAATTTTTTTATAAGGTGGTCCGATCACACGAAAGCAAAAAAGATCGGTGGCTACTCCTGTTTTCGTTTTTCAAAGTCGATCCCCATTTTTTCAAAAAATAAGAAAATGGTTTTGACATCAGGTATAATAAATTATTCCTAATCATTAATAATAGAAATTAAAAGAATTTTGTCACACCCCGAAATTTTAATTTTAATTGGAATGGTGATTTTGGGTATTAATTTGAAAATGTTACAAATTGAGCGGATTCTAGTGGAAATAAGAGGAATTGGTGAACTGATTGTGGAAAGGTTGGATTTGAACCTTGGTTCTATTAAGTTTGAATTAGGAATATATCTTAGTGGGAGACATGATGATTATGGATTTACACGATCGATGAAGGAAGTGAGAGAGTATTATATAAGGTGGAGACATTATTCTTCGCTGTTATTCTTTCATTATTTTAATTATTTCTTCATTTTCTTCATTAGTCTTATGGTAATAAAGAAAAATTAAGAGCGGTCTGCATAAAGGAAATAAGCTAAAGTTTGTGCATAAGTAACTGTGGATTTATCAAACTAGTAAGCTTTTTAACCTTTTTATATTAACGAATTTAAGAAAAGGGAAGAAAGCTAATAATTTCTGTTATCCATTGATATTGTTCTGTTAAGGGTAAGGTAGATGGCCTCTACATGCCAAGGACTTATGGTTCTTATGATGATGAATGGTTTTCGTTGGAATTTTGAAGTGGTTGTTATGTTTTGTTGACTAAGGAAGCTCATGTAGGAAGGGAAAAGCTAAGTAGATGGATTTGGCGTGAACCTCCATTTGAAATCCTGAACTCATGACTTAAATGGTTGTTCATGTATTTTTAGTATCACGTTTAGGTATGTCTGAGTGAATATTATGTAAATAATGAATTATTCTACGGTTGAATGTTGGTATATCATGATGAATATTGTGTGTAGACATGAAAAATGCATATGTATGAATTATGCGGAGTTGTGGAGGTTTGTCGAAGTGATTGAGATGGAAGACAGAGAAGGAGAATATCATATGTGATTTGCCTCTAGTAAGGCATGCAAATACAAACCGGGATTGGCGAATGACCCTGACCTTACGGGGGAACACTTATGTGTTCAAATTAACAAGGAGGATTTGTGGAGGTTTAAGCGGACTATATCAAAAATGAATACTAACGATATGTGACTTTGCAATGGTTTGGGTAAATTGTATGGAGAAAAGTGCATAGTAGTATATGAGAGCCCTTTTATGGGACGTATGAGAGTCCTTTATGGGACATATGAAAGCCCTTTAAGGGTGGTAAAGAACTTGTCTAGGTGGCACGATCTAGCCCATGACCATGGCGTGAACCAGGGAGGTTTGCGAAACAGTTCACATTTATGAATCCTCCAGACTTGTCTAGGTGGCACAATCTAGTGTAGGTTTGTGAGATAAACCATGTTATGTCTACATCTACATCTTCGTAAATATGGGACTCGCTTGATAATTCCACCAAGAATGAATTCGTTTACTGGTAATCTATTACTAAGTGCGAATCCAAAGGTACGAGCTATCTGTTTATGCGAATTCATATATGGAAGATATGATAGTTCGACAGAACTATCTCACATGTATGATTTTGCAAATAGGAGGTTCGCTCTTATGAATCTGCCTACATGTTATTTGTTTCTAAGAGTAGACCACTATAAAAGGGTTATCTGTTATTGCGAGTGTAACCATCGGTTCCTAATTAACCTGAAAATTTAAAATAATTGGATGACTAAATTGAAAAAGACCACAAGTTGACGGCCTCTATTGAAAGAAACAGGAAGCTGAAAACTGAATTGAACATAGTTAATATCCAATTTTGATTTGATTAGAATGGAATCCATTGGTTCCTTAGTGGGAGACGTAATAATTAGTGATGGATGGTTCTTCTAATGTTGGTAGTAGAGTAGAAAAGGCTATAAATAGCAGGGGCATGGCTTCCTAAGGATGATTTCCTTCCCGGTTCTATTTTATTTTCTCTCTTCTTCGTCTTCTTCATCTTCTTTAGTAGCTCAAAGAAGGAATAACGATGGAAGGTTCTTCATGAAGCAGACTTCATAAGGATTAAGGTGGAAAGTAGGGAAACTAGAAAGCGTGTAAGGTTCTTAACCTTTCTGTGTACGTAGAATAAAATTATGGACTTCAGAAAAATTTTAAAGGTTCTAAATGTTTCTGGAAAAACAGGTTTTGTTAGCTCGATATTTCAACTCGAAATAACCAAGAAGGAGGGGGTGAATTGGCCTTTTAAAAATTTATGGTTGCTAAGCGAAACGTAGAGATAATGAACACTTCAATTTATAGTGGTTTGGCTCCAATTGCCTACTCCACTACCTTAGCTTTCCACAACTAAGGATTTTCCAAAATTCACTAATTTAACAACCTTTGAGGACAACATTTAACCTTACAAACTCTTTAAGGTTTCTACCCAAACCTTAAGACACAAACCCTCTTAAAGAGTAAACACAAATAACAAACTAAGAAGAAATCCTTACAAGATTGAATTGTTTGTCAATTACGCACTAATAAACAAGAATACACTTGAGTTAAAGGAATAACAATGAAAGCTCACGATGTGTATAAGAAAAGTATCAAAATTAAGCACAAAGGTTGATTGATTGATCTTTTAGGCTTGAATTATCACTCTTGTTGTTGTAGGATCTTTAGAAGCTAGTATTTATACCCTCTAATTGATTTCAATCGTTGTGGTTGTTGTAGATATGAATAGAGCCATTGAGGATGTGAAAACCAGTGCATTTAATTCACTTGCAATAGCGAGTATTAATACCAGCTAAAAAGGTATTGATAATTTGTGCATCAAATGCAAAATTTAGTGACCGTTGAAGTTGAAGATATCGATGCTAGATAAATTTTATCGATACCATATGAAAAGTATCGATACCGAATCGATACTTAGTTGAATTTGTGAAAAACAGAATGTCAATTTGGTATTGTTTTTAAAAGGGGTATTGGTTTGAAAACTATTGATACTAGGCCCAAAAGTATCAATGGAGCTATACTGACTTGTTTTAAAAATAGTTTGACTAGTTGAAAGAATTCTTACTTGATTAAACTTATTTTAACTTGATTTTAAAGTTGATTAAAATTTTTTCTAAGAGTTCAAAGTAAAGATTCAAAATTTTTATCTCTTAGACTTCATTTGAGAAATCATTTTGTCAATTTTGTTCACTTTAACTTTTATTCAAAAATACTTTAATTTGTTATATCAAAACATATTATCAAATAAAGCCTAGTTTAACAATCTCCCCCTTTCTGAGATAACAAAACATTTGGTAAATTTATTTTTGAATAAATTGCTCCCTCTTAATAAAAGTCATTTTTAATTTAAGGCTTAAATAAAAAAATGGCATAAATTCAAAATTTTGACATTCATTTTTACTTGAAAAGAATGGTCACATAACTTGCATAAAGTTAATTTAATTTAGCACAATATCAATCAATTTACCTTTACTTTCTTCCCTTTTTGTTGTATAAAAAAATCAAATAAAGTTTTAGAAGAAAAAGATGGTTAGTTCAAGAGAAAGATGGTTAGTTCAAGAAAAAATAAAGAAAGAATAAACTAACATTTGCAAAAAAAAAAATCAAAGTATTTTTAAATACTGATTAAGCAATAAGGTGCAATAAAACATAGACATAGGAAGCAACAAAAATAGTAGTGCAAATGGCATGAGAATGATATGTATGTATTAAAGCTATCCTAATATTCATCACTAGGAGAAAATGGAGTTGAGGGATGATGTGCTAGAAGTGATGCCATTTGTATCTCTAAAGTCTACATCTAAGATCTAACCTCATCTCTAAGTCCTCGAACATCATTACTCAAAGAGTGTGGAGCATCAATGATGGAAACATTAACATTGAAAGAAGGTTGAGTAGCCTAAAATGAAGTAGCCGAAGGAGGAACATGCTTGGGTGACGTAATATCTTCAAATATGTCTTTAGCAACGACGTCTCCATTTACAACTGGATGACCACTCTTGATCCATTCACCGGAGTTAGCATCAAAATGATAGCTGGCATGGTAAAAGGCCCCATAACTAATAGGCTGATTAGAGGAAATGGGGGTGCCTCCAAGGGTACTGATACCTAACTTCCTAAAAATATATGAAAAATAAGTGCCATGGGGAAGGGTGAGGTTTGCAGACATCGCCCTCTCGATAGCCTTAGTTATTTCATTGAACATAATAAGAGTTAGGTTGAGACACCTATTGGAATGGTCAGAATCGATTCACCAATAATCGATGTTACAAAGCTTGGCATGTTTCTTGATAGGATGCAAATTCCAAGTGTAATCAAATGGAGAACACAATCATAGATATTGAGTTCGGATGCAAATCTGACTTAATGTAGAGAGTGGGATTGTAATGTCCTTTTTCATCGAAGTTATCTTCGGGAGGCAAATGAAGCAAATTTCCAAAATCTTCTAACATTAGATGAATGGGGGTGTTTATTAAAAAGGATGTGATGGCAATTATGGTATCATCGGACTCATCATGTTCGAGTTTGGCGTTGGAGAAAAAAGCTTGAACAAGATTATAAAAAGTTGGTGAGAAAGGTTTTAGAAAATCCATCCAACCTCCAATTTTGAAAATCAGAAGATAGCAAAATTTATCCATTCTAACATGGTCATATCTACCTGTCTAGACTCCCAAACTCGTTTTGATGCAAAATTCCTATTGAAACATTGTCGTTCCGCATCAGAATGAAAACACTCATTGAAAGATGGTCTAAAACCACTAGGAGGATTTGACGAGGAGACACTGGTTGTAAGACGTTTCTTAGGGGGCCATACTAGAGATCTAAGCACTAAAAATGCACCAAGAGACAAAAAAATCTCGTTTGGGAATTTTTTCAAACAATTGGTGTGCAAAGGGTTTTAAACAAATTTTTTTATAAATAGGATACCCCTGCAAAAAAACACAATATATATACTCCAAATTAAGTGAATAATTCATCAAAA
Organism: Gossypium australe; assembly: GCA_005393395.2. Classification (NCBI taxonomy): domain Eukaryota; kingdom Viridiplantae; phylum Streptophyta; class Magnoliopsida; order Malvales; family Malvaceae; genus Gossypium; species Gossypium australe. The sequence continues at coordinate 116,888,187 of CM016617.1, read as the reverse complement.
AGAAATATTTCAACCTACATTTCATAAAATCAAAAGATTGAAAAATTTAGGTTTTACCTCAAAAGTTTTGAAATGTGGAAAACCTTGAAGCAATGTTGAAAAAATCTTGATGCTAAGGTGTTAAGAAGGATTTGTGTGTCAAGATTTCACAAAAAATCAGAAGTTTTGAAGAGATTTGAAACTTGGGAAAAAAATTTCGAGATGAAAGGGAAAAAGGGGAATAGGGTTCTTAAAACTATTTTTGAAAAATCACAGTGTAGGTACCTTTAAAACCCAGTAAGTATTGATATTTTTATAAAAGTATCAATAATTTTAAAAACGAGATTGATACCAAACTGCTATTTTGTTTTCCAAGTGCAGAAAATTTTCAAAAACACAAATTTTAAGTCCTAAAGTGTTCTAAGTGTCCTAAAATGACTCTAGGATAAATCCTAATGATTTCATATGCATGAGAACGCAAAAAGTAAGCATTATGCATATGATTCATGAAGCATAATAGGTTCAATAAAAAAATGACTAAGTTAATGAAACAAATTCCATTCTAACAAGTTTAAGGGCATAAAAAATAAGTTATGTTAGAAAGAATAATGTCAAAATAGATCAATTAACCACATAAAAATTCTCCTATAGTATTGTATACAAGAGCCATCAACACCATACTATCATTCTATTTGTAAACAAAGACAGTATACAAGGGAAAAAAATCAAAATGCATGGAAAAGATTCAATACAGAGTCAAGGCAAGGTGGTCAAACCTAGTTCTATTCTAAGTGTCCAAAATCTCTCAATGTCTAAAGGTTTTGTAAAAATGTCAACTAATTGATGCAAATTATCTACATACTCTAGAACCATTTCTCCTCTTTGGACATGATCTCTAATGAAATGATGTTTTATTTCAATGTGTTTAGTTCTAGAATGTTGGATGGGATTTTTAGTGAGACAATAGCACTAGAATTGTCACACTTTATAGGAACAGTATCTATATCAATTATATAGTCCTTAAGTTGTTGTTTCATCAATAAAACTTGAGCACAACAACTGCCGACAGAAATAAATTTCACTTCAGTGGTGGACAATGCAACACTATTTTGTTTATTTAAAAACTATGATATAAGCATGTTGCCTAGGAATTGACAAGTACCAGAGGTGCTCTTCCTATCTAGTTTGCAACTTTCAAAATCTGCATTTGAGAAAGCATGCAAGCTAAAGGATGAGTCTCTAGGTTACCAAAGACCTAAGTTAGGAGTGTCTCTAAGGAATCTAAATATGCTTTTAAGGGCTTCTAAATGTGATTCCTTAGGACAAGATTGATATCTAGCACACAAGCAAACACTAAATATAATGTCAGGTTTACTTGCGATAAGATAAAACAAAGAACCAATTATTGACCTATATAACTTTAAATATACACATTTACCTTCCTCATCTTTGTCAAGTTTTGTAGAAGAGCTCATTGGTGTAACTTGTTGATAAACCGTAATTATAACATATTTTAATCCCACATTTAGCTTGCTTTTGGATGATTTATCCCTCGATTTATGTAAAAAGGTGCTCTTAATCTTTTTTTTTTCATGTTTTATACCCAGGAAAGCACCCGAGAATGAAAAGAACATAAAACGGGCCCAAAACGGAGTAAATTGGGCCAAGGTGGAAATTGACACGGCCTGGACTTAAGCTCACACGACCGTGCCTTGTCGATCATCTAGAACACGGTCTGACCCCCGACTCACATGGTCGTGCCTCATTAAAGAAGTCCGAACACGGCTTGAAGACTTGTCACACGGGCGTATGACATGGCCGTGTCCCTGTCGTGGCAATGAACAATTTCATTTGGATTTGGATACTTTGGGGCAAAGAAACACATTCCAAGAGCCAATATATATCCCCTAAGTTCATCCTTGAAGGGGGGTTAGCTAGGCCAAGGAGCCAAGCCGAGAAGGTCAGATTTGTGGGAATCACTCGAAGTTAGCCAGTTGATCCATCCCAAGAAGCCGAAATTCTACTCAAGACGGCGAATTTCTCATTCAATTCCTTCAGGGAGTTTTAGGGATTTCTTATGTTTTGTTTTATCTTTTCTCTTAAGATGTTTTCTTTATTTGTTATGAACTAAATCCTTCAGATACCTGAAGGGGATGAAACCTAGATGAATCTTGTTATTAATTTCTGAATTATATGATAAATACTTAGTTTGTTCTTAATTATGCAAGCTTAATCCAAATTTGATGTGCTTAGGTGGAGGAGGAATAAACCCTACTTAAGAGTAGATCTAGCATAATTAAACGGAGTTGATCACACGCCTAGAGATAGGGTGATGAGATTTTGCCAGATTAGGGTGAAACCTAATATGGGAGTCTATAGATCGATTTACTGCTATTCTAGGGGGTTATTATTCGAGAAAGAGATTTCCATTAATTAACCTAGGGTTAGACGTTATTCGCTTCGAGAGAGGGTTTAATATACGTTAGGGAGTCTTACGGATCAAGCTAAGTAAATAAATCGTATAGTTCAGGGTTAAATAATAAGTGAAGTCTAGGTGGATTCTTTCTGAGGGTATCGTCTTAATCAACTGAGTTTTTCCTAAAGTTATTTTCTCAATTCATCCTTTTTGTCTTTGTGTCTTTGGTTTAGTAATTAGTTTAGATTATATTAAAGCAACTTCACTTATTTTAGGTTAAATAATAAAAAGAAAGTTAGTATTAGTACTTTTAGTTCCTTTGGGTTCGATAATCCAGTCTTGCCTAAGCTATACTACTGTTCGATAGGTACACTTGCCTTCAATCGTTATCAGAGTTAGTTTCCAGGTTTGATCATTCTCTTTATAAATTTTAAGACTCTGATTTTAGCGATCACTTGTGGTTTGAGATTGTCCATTCCAAACTTCTTAAGCATTTCCTTTGTGTACTTAGCTTGATTGGTGACGATTTTATCTTTCCTTTGCTTGATTTAGAGTCTTAAAAAGAAGTTTAGTTCTTGATAAACCGTAATATATACATATTTTAATCTCACATTTAGCATACTTTTGGATGATTTAAACCTTGAATTGTGGAATTTAGTGCTCTTAATCCTTTAATTTCATGTTTTATACTTAGGAGAGCACCGGAGGATGAAAAGAACGAGAAACGGGCCTAAAATAGAGTAAATGAGCCAAATCACGAAATCGACACAGCCTGGGCCTAGAACCATACGGCCGTGCCTCATTAACAGACCCAAACACGGCCTGGCCACGATTCACACGGGCGTGTGCCATGGGCGTGTCCCTGCCGTGACAAAGAGGAATTTTACTCGGATTAGGGTTCTTAGAGGCAAAGAAAGTCATTCCAAAAGCCTATATAAACACCCTAGAGGCCAACCTTCGGGGGGCGTCCAGTTAGGCCGAAAAACGCGTCTAGTTTTCTTTGAGGCATAATCAAATAAATGGCGTTTCTAATGGTGTCATCCATCTTCGGTTATTTCCATTTTCTTTGAGGAATAAAGCTAAATAGTGGTTGAATTCTCCTCCACGAGGGTCGACCACTACATGGGAACAAATGACCGAAAATTTTTTGTTAAAATATTTTTCGTTGGCTAAAACGGCCAAGTTAAGGAATGATATCTCTTCTTTTGTGCAGATAGATTTAGAGACACTTTATGATGCATGGGAGAGATACAAAGATTTATTGAGAAGGTGTCCACGCGATGGATTACCCTTGTGGCTACAAGTCCAAACCTTTTACAACGGTGTGAACCCCTCAACAAGACAATTGATTAATTCAGCCACCGACGGAACATTGAACAACAAAACACCTGAGGCTGCCTAAAAATTCATTGAAGAGATGTCACTGAATAACTATCAGTGGCAAGTTACAAGGACAAAGCCAACAAAAGCAGCCAGTGTTTTCAACCTCGACACAGTAACCATGCTATCAAACCAGGTAGAAATTTTAAATAAAAAGATTGATGGTTTGTGTGATTCTTTGCAGGTACATCCAGTTATGCAGTGTGATACGAATGGAGGAGGGATGAGCAATACAGAATATCCACCTTACAACTCGAGTGCTGAGAACGAGCAAGTTCGCTGTATGGGTAACAATTTTAAATCTCAAAATAACCCTTATAGTAATACTTATAATCCAGGTTGGAGGAACCACACCAATTTTTCATGGGGCGGTCAAGGAAATCAGAGACATCAACCCCCCCAAACTTCCAACAACAGCCCTACCCACAGGCTCGTCTTGAGTATGATTCTGACTTCTTGAGATGAATCAACTGGTTTTCTTCGAGTAAATCCCACAATTCTGGCCTCTCTGGCTTGGCTCCTCGGCCTACCTCAACCGCCTCCATTTAGGTCATACTTACGGGGTTTATATAGGCTTTCGAAATGTCTTTCTTTGCCCCTAAGTATCCTAATTCGAGTGAAATTAAAATAGGTCACGGCAGGGACACGCCCATGACACACGCCCGTGTAAGTCGAATCCAGGCCGTGTTTGGGTCTGCTAAAGAGGCACGGCTGTGTGGCTTGGGCCTAGGCCGTGTCGATTTTGAACTTTGGCCCATTTTTTTGTTTTTGGCCCGTTTCTCGTTCTTTTCATCCTCCGATGCTCTCCTAAGTATAAAACATGAAATTAAAGGATTAGGAGTACCAAATTCCACAATTCAGGGAATAAATCATCTAAAAGTATGCTAAATGTGGGATTAAAATATGTACATTATATGGTTTATCAGCAGTACGGTCATTTTACCCTACAGGGGCATTACGATTATTTTACCCTACAAGGGTATTACGGTCAATTTACCTACAAGGGCATTACGGTAATTTTACAACCTTTCCAAACGTCTATAGTCGCCTCGAGCGACACAGATAACATATATGATCGAAACGGTGTAATTAGGCCCAAAGCCCAACATTCGGCCCTAGTGGGCCCACACGCTCGTGTGGCGCATTTAGCCCAAATTCAGTCACGGCTATGTGAACGTTATAGCCCAGTTCAGTAATTGCCACTTATCATGGATTTATTTTGTGTAGGTCCCACACGACCCATTTCAGCCAAACGAGGCCCATAACGGCCTAAGAGCACGAGAACGCTTATGGTGGCCTCAACAGTCTATCACCCATGACTGTGGGCTCAATTTACCGCACGAGTGATCGCACGCTTGTGAGGCCTCAAATGCTGAAGTTTTGACTTTTCGGCTTTTGCCGACTCACAGAAACGATAGTGTGATTACACACCTTTCTACAGAGTCGCTCCAAGATCCACGAGCACCCAACCTAGAATCATCGAGACCCGATGTTAGTCCTTAATTGTTAGGGTAACACCCTCTTAATAGCACTTAATCTGAAATATCTTTCTTACCTTGTTTGAATAAGGGTGACCTTAATCCCTCAACGCTCGTGGTTTAGAAATGATCACACGCCTTCGCTACTTTCCTAAAATATAGTCAATAACCAATTAGAAAGTGGTAGGGCATATTCGACCATCCCCAAAAACATGAGGTAACCTTATTACCTTACCAGACGTTTGAGACGAAAGCGTGACTCCTCCAAACCGTTCACACTTCACCATTCCTCCAAGAAGACCCTAGAATTGCAATGAGTGTGATAAACCATAATATAAATATATTTTAATCCCACATTTAGCATATTTTTGGATGATTTATTCCCTGAATTGTGTAATTTGGTGCTCTTAATCCTTTGTTTTCATGTCTTATACTTAGGAGAGCACCAGAGGATGAAAAGAACGAGAAACGGGCCTAAAACAGAGTAAATGGGCCATATCATGAAATCAACACGGCCTGGGCCCAAGCCACACAGCCATGCCCCCCTTAACAGACCTGAACATGGCCTGGCCACGATTAACACGGGCGTGTGCCATGGGCGTGTCCCTGTCATGACAAAGAAGAGTTTCATTCGGACTAGGGTACTTAGAGGTAAAGAAAGCCATTCCAAAAGCCTATATAAACACCCTAGAGGCCAACCTGCAAAGGGAGTCCAGTTAGGCGTCCAGTTAGGCCGAAGAGCCGAGCCAGAGAGGCCAGAATTGTGGAATTTACTCGAAGAAAGCCAGTTGATTCATCTCAAGAAGCCGGAGTTATACTGAAGACGGAGGATCTTCCCTTCGATTTCCTTCAAGAGGTTTTAGGGTTTTTCTTCTGTTTTGTTTTATATTTTCTTCTGAGATGTATTCTTTTATAATTATGAACTAAACCCTCAAATACCTGAGGGGGATGAAACCTAAGACGGATCTTGTTATTGTTTTCTGAACTATATGATAAATACTTGATTTGTTATTAATTATGCATTCTTAATTCTTGTTTTAATATATCAGGATATTGATTCCAGTATTGATGTGCTTAGGCAGTGGAGCAAAAGTCCCTGTTTAAGAGTAGATCTAGCATAATTAAGCGGAGTTGATGACAACCCTAGACATAGGATGACGAAAATCTGCCAGATTAGGGTCAAACCTAATATGGGAGTCCATAGATCGAGTTAATGCAATTCTAGGGGTTTTAATTACAAAGATATTTTAATTAATCAACCTAGGGTTAGACGTTAGTAGCCTCAAGAGAGGTATTAATATACACTAGGAAATCCTACGGATCAAGTCAAGTGAATAAATCGTTTGGTTTAGAGTTAAATAACAAGTGAAGTCTAGGTGGATTCTTTCTCGGGTATTGTCTTAATCAATTGGTTTTTCCCACAAATATTTTCCCAATTCATTCTCTTTGTCTTAGCATCTTTAGCTTAATAGTTTGATAATTCTAGATTAATTAATAATTCCCTTAATTCTTAGGCTTAATAATAAAAAGAAAGTTAGTATTGGTACTTTTAGTTCCTTTGGGTTCGACAATTCGGTCTTGCCACTAAACTATACTACTGTTCGATAGGTGCGCTTGCCTCAATCGTTGTCATAATTAGTTTTTAGGCTCGATCATTCTTTTTATAAATTTTTATGACTCTGACATAACGATCAAGATTTTGGCGTCGTTGCCGGGGAACTAAAATATTAAGAACGCTCAATTTTTATTACTTTAGCCATTTTTATTTTTTCTATTTACTTTTATTTTTATTTTGCTTTTAACTTTGCTAATTTTTCTTCTTCTATTTGTTCTTAGTAGGTACCTCTAGTTTATGACTAGAAAGAACCCGACGGGACCCCTGATTTACGACACTGATTTTGAAGGTACTGTTTGCAGAAATCGTAGAGAAATAAGGCGGAGCTTAAATTACATAGAAGAAGAGCAAGAAGTCGAAACTAATACCACCGAAAAGATGGCTGAGAGTAATCCGATATCTCCGATGGCAGTCGAACATCATGCTCCTCGAACTATGTATGATTATGTTAAACCTAATTTAACAGGAACTGCGTCAAGTATTGTTAGACCTGCTATTGCTGCTAATAATTTTGAACTGAAACCTAACACAATTCAGATGACACAACAATTTGTTCAGTTTGATGGTTTGCAGGATGAAGATCCAAACAATCACTTGGCAAATTTCCTAGAATTTTGCCATACTTTCAAAATAAATGGCGTTTCTGATGATGCTATTCGTCTTCGGTTATTTCCCTTTTCTTTGAGGAATAAAGCCAAATATTGGTTGCATTCTCTTCCACGAGGATCAATCACTACATGGGATCAAATGACTGAAAAATTTTTATTGAAATACTTTTCGTCGGCTAAAACGGCCAAATTAAGGAATGATATCTCTTCTTTTGTGCAGATAGATTTAGAAACACTTTAAATGCATGGGAGAGATACAAAGATCTATTGAGAAGGTGTCCACACCATGGATTACCCTTGTGGTTATAGGTCCAAACTTTTTACAACGAGGTAAACCCTTCAACGAGGAAATTGATCGATTCAGCCGCCGGCGGAACCTTGAATAACAAAACACCTGAGGCTGCCTACGAATTCATTGAAGAGATGTCACTAAATAACTATCAGTGGCAAGTCACAATGACAAAGCCAACAAAAGCAGCCAGTGTTTTCAACCTCGACGCAGTAACCATGCTATCAAACCAGGTAGAACTGTTAAATAAAAAGATTGATGGCGTATGTGATTCTTTGCAGGTACATCCAGTCATGCAGTGAGATACAAATAGAGGAGGGATGAGCAATACAGACTATCCACCTTACAACCCGAGCACTGAAAATAAGCAAGTTCACTATATGGGTAACAATTTTAAATCTCAAAATAACCCTTATAGTAATACTTATAATCCAGGTTGGAGGAACCACCCTAATTTCTCATGGGGTGGTCAAGGAAATCAGAGACAACAACCTCCTCCAAACTTCCAACAACAAGCCTACCCATAGGAAAAGAAGCCAAACCTTGAAGAGATGCTGACAAAATTCATAGCGGTGTCGGAAACATGTTTCCAAAACACTGAGACAACACTTAAAAATCAACAAGCATTGATTCAAGGGATCGAGAACCAATTAGGGCAACTCGCTAAGCTGATCTCTAAACGACCACAAGGCAGCTTGCCAAGCAACACTGAGACTAACCCAAAGGAGCAACTTCAAGCCATAACAGCTTAGGATAGTGTAGGGTTAGATCAGCCTAAATTAAGCCAAGAGAATTCGGTAGAGAACAGTAAGGTCGAGGTAAGTCACGAGAAGCAAAAACCGGTAATTAAAGAGTACCAACCTCGTATACCTTATCCTGATGCGATGAAGAAGGACAATACAGACGAACAATTCAGTAAATTTCTTAAACATTTAAAGAAATTACATATTAACTTACCGTTTCTTAAAGCTCTTTCGCAGATGCCAGATTTAAGGAAATTTTTAAAAGATCTTTTAACAAACAAATGGAAGTTAGATGAAGAATCGCATGTGGAGCTAAACACAGTGTGCTCAGCAATGTTACAAAATAAACTACCACGAAAATTAAAAGATCTAGGGAGTTTTACAATTCCATGCGTAATTGGTAGTTTATCTGTTGATAATGCTTTAGCTGATTTAGGGGCAAGCATAAACGTCATGCCTTATAAATTGTTTAAACAACTAGGTCTAGGGAAACCCAAACAAACTAGGATGAGCATTCAATTAGCTGATAAAACTATTAGAATTCTTAAGGGTATAATTGAAGATGTTGTTGAAAAAATTGATAAATTTGTATTCCCAGTAGACTTTCTCGTTTTAGACATGGATGAGGACAATAGTATCCCCTTAATTTTAGGAAGGCCCTTTTTAGCAACTGCCAGGACTAAAATTGATGTCAGTGCAGGTGAACTCATACTTTGTGTAGGTGACGAATCAATCAGTCTCTAGGCTCTTGACTCGGCCAGGACATCGAGTAATCAAGGTGAGAAAATTAATTTTATTAATAACCATTCGGTTAAACCTTCTTTTCAGGAAGCCCTACGGAACAACCCAACTTAGCCAGACCCTAGACCTCATGCCAACAAGGAAATAACTCATGCAGAACGAAGGCTTCAGATCGATGAACTAGACGAGTGGAAGACACACTGCAAGGAGAAATTAGGAATACACGAAGCGGAACCAGCACCATTCTGTGGGACAAACGAATTTAAGATCGGAGATCAGGTATTGTTAGATAAGGCAGACCCTCGAATACTTCCTCCTAACCCTAATACAAACAAAGAAATCTCTTTTAGGGTACACAAGGTTTTCCCATACGGGACAGTCGAGGTAAGTAATCCTACATTCGACACTTTTAAAGTAAATGCTACTCGACTCGAATTACATACTGATAATAGGACCGATAGCATGAGGAAGGACTTTCAACTCCTTAAACCACCCTGAATGTGCGAATGAGAGGTAAGTCTAGCTTAATACTATAAACAAGCGCTTATCGGGAGGCAACCCAAGCATTAACCCTATTAATTTTCACATATTTATTTTTACTTTTACTTTTCTTTTTTAGCACCTAACTATAAACTAACTAAGTGCAAATTTCCACACCACACGGCCTTACACATGGTCGTGGCCGTGGCCGTGTGGAGGCTACGGATGTACGTACTAACATGGCAGAGATAGTACGACACAAGACGAAAAATATCTTCAAGCCACGGGGCTCAACTGAACCCCACGGTCGTGCGATACGGCTATGGCCGACACTATTTTAGCATCACGGGCGTGGCGACCTGCACATGGGCGTGGGAGAAACGAACGAAGCATAACACGACCGTGCGAAACGGCCGTATGACTCGACACCCCCATGGTACACGGGCGTGGGAACATACCAGACCTGAAATTTCTATTTAAACCACCCCTCTCCCTTTCTTACCTACTCCCCACCCTTCTTTCTCCTTTACATCCCTTCTCCATTTTCATTCTTTCCTCCACTCTCCTAATTCTTGTTCAAACAATCATCCATGTCGAAGAAACAGAAGGATCCTAGCACAGTCTCCCTTTGTGAGACCGATCTACATAAGTTCATGACGGCCGCTTCATTAACTCGACAGGAAAATGACCTTTGAGTCTATTTAATTTCTCTTTTCATTTTCACTTCTCTTTTATTTTCCTTTTCTGTATTTTCCTTTTACTTAGTTTAATCTATTCTATTTCGTCTTCTTTGATTTAGGTTCTAAAGGCTGCTAGGGAATCACCACGACCATGACCATAGCGACCCCACTGCAGCCTTAGAAATCACACCCACCTCGCGAACCATCTAACAAAAAGGACTCTTCGGTCCATTAATCTTTTCTCTTAATTTTATTTTACTTTCTATTTTCTTTCTCTTTATCTTTCTTGTCTTTAAGTATATATTTAGTATATTTTGAATTATTATTATTTCCTGGCTAATTCTTCACGAGCTTCCCAATTTCTTCATCTAGCTCAGAGATTGTCGGCGGCCACCACACCACGACACTCCCAACTCAAGGAAGCCATCCAAATTCAGGAAGTGTCACCTCTCCCTTTCTCTTAAATTTCATATATATCTTTGTAAATCGAGGGCAATGTACATCTTAAGTGTGGGGGGTGAATAATTATTTCGAGAGTGCCTAACTTTCTACATTATTCTCAAATCCCTGAATGATATCTTGTCTTTAAGTAATTTTCTCATATTACTACTAGAATGAGATTTCCTGTGATTTATGATTTTTATTGATATGTTTCGAATTAAATCATTAATAGTTGTGCAGTGATGATTTAAGCTTTAGAAGACTAGAGAATCAAGCATGATAAGTCCATTTTCAAAAAAATTAAAATTTTTGTTAGGTTGTCTACCTGAATCTAATTATTACCTTGAAATTTGAAATTTACAGAGTTGATATCAAAAACTCATAATTCTTGTGAGATTTTGAGGCTTTTAGAGCATACATTCTTTCGTGCTCACCTTGTGATTATGAGTGTGTCAACATTGAGCTGTTATTCTAGAACTTGCTTCGATTATACATGTCAAGACCACATCATTGATTTGATATACTGAGATGATAAAGGCACTTAAGATTTAACTCACTCACTCCACTAAAAAAAATTACCCTCACAATTAACCCCTAATGAACCCTTTTTTATCCTAACAACCCTTTTTATTGACTCACCCACTAATATTAACCCAAAAAACCGGTCTGTATTTGTTATCACCATTCCTCTTGACCACCCTTATATCGAGATTTGATTTTATCAGTTGCCTAACTATAATCTTTAATTCAGTAGTTAAATTCATCTTTTATTATGACTTGATTTGTTCTTAAAAAAACAAAGTATATTCAATATCAGCTCTATGTAATTGAGCTTGTACGTTTAAATTCCACATCTTGAGAAGAAGCTCGTTTTATTAGTATTACAAGTTTTCATTTATGTAATTATTTAGGAGTAGTTCATTTTTCTAGTTAGGAAAATTGTCAATTCAATCTCGATTCTAACCCTCTAATTCAGCCTTTATCCACACCTTTAACCCGAGCCCCATTACAACCCTTTTTAAAGACATTTTGATTTGTGCATCATCTCATTTTATAGTGGTGGAGATTTGATTTTTAGGAAAGCCTATGGGGATTAACTTTTCATGTTCGACTTTTGAGTGCTTAATTTTGAACCTTAAACACTTTGAGTGATTTGAGTGAATCTTTAGTGAGGATGTCAACTCTTGTCGATTTTGAATTAAATGTGATTATTTAGGTAAGGGGAAAACACCCATGTTTTTATGCTACAAAAACTATGACTTGATTGCTTGAATCTTTATGACCCTTTTACTTAAATTATCAACGTATGAATTATCTTTGAATTATGATGGAACATTATTGATGAATATTATGAATCAAGGAAGTTCATTTTAATTGTGAGTTGAGAATTTTGCTTGAGGACAAGCAAATGCTTAAGTGTGGGGGTATTTGATAAACCGTAATATAAACATATTTTAATCCCACAGTTAGCATATTTTTGGATGATTTATTCCTTGAATTGAGTAATTTGGTGCTCTTAATCCTTTGTTTTCATGTCTTATACTTAGAAGAGCACCAGAGGATGAAAAGAACGAGAAACGGGCCTAAAACAGAGTAAATGGACCATATCATGAAATCAACACGGTCAGGGCCCAAGCCACACAGCCGTGCCCCCTTAACAGACCCGAACACAGCCTGGCCACGATTAACACTAGCGTGTGCCATGGGCGTGTCCCTGTCATGACAAAGAAGAGTTTCATTCAGATTAGGGTACTTAGAGGCAAAAAAAAGCCATTCCAAAAGCCTATATAAACACCCTAGAGGCCAACCTTCAAAGGGAGTCCAGTTAGGCGTCCAGTTAGGCCGAAGAGCCGAGCCAGAAAGGCCAGAATTGTGGAATTTACTTGAAGAAAGCCAGTTGATTCATCTCAAGAAGCCGGAGTTATACTCAAGACGGAGGATCTTCCCTTCAATTTCCTTCAGGGGGTTTTAGGGTTTTTCTTCTGTTTTGTTTTATATTTTCTTCTGAGATGTATTCTGTTATAATTATGAACTAAACCCTCAAATACCTGAGGGGGATGAAACCTAAGACGAATCTTGTTATTGTTTTCTGAACTATATGATAAATACTTGATTTGTTCTTAATTATGTGTTCTTAATTATTGTTTTAATATTTCAGGATATTGATTCAAGTATTGATGTGCTTAGGTAGTGGAGCAAAAGTCCCTGTTTAAGAGTAGATCTAGCATAATTAAGCGGAGTTGATCGCAACCCTAGACATAGAATGACGAAAATCTGCCGGATTAGGGTCAAACCTAATATGGGAGTCCATAGATCGAGTTAATGCAATTCTAGGGGTTTTAATTACAAAGAGATTTCAATTAATCAACCTAGGGTTAGACGTTAGTAGCCTCGAGAGAGGTATTAATATACATTAGGGAATCCTACGAATCAAGTCAAGTGAATAAATCGTCTGGTTCAGAGTTAAATAACAAGTGAAGTCTAGGTGGATTCTTTCTTGGGTATTGTCTTAATCAATTGGTTTTTCCCACAAGTATTTTCCCAATTCATTCTCTTTTTCTTAGCATCTTTAGCTTAATAGTTTGTTAATTCTAGGTTAATTAATTAATTCCATTAATTCTTAGGCCTAATAATAAAAAGAAAGTTAGTATTAGTACTTTTAGTTCCTTTAGGTCTGACAATCCGATCTTGCCACTAAACTATACTACTGTTCGATAGGTGTGCTTGCCTCAATCGTTGTCATAGTTAGTTTCTAGGCTCAATCATTCTTTTTATAAATTTTTAAGACTCTGACATAATGATCAGAGTGAAGTATGTGAAGAATGAAATAACAATCTGTTAATGGGGTTATTCAGTTTTGGAAAAGAAAAGAAGAACACAGGTGCATTCGGTTTTAAAAGAAGAGCAAAGAATAGCCTTTGATCATTACCGATAGTCAGAACCTTTGCAGTAGATCGACGCAGAGAAGGATTATAAACAGTGATATTTGACCAGCCCAGATTAGAAGATGAACAGAAATTAAAAGAAGAGAAGGGAAGGTTCGGCTATGAGAGAAAGAAAATATCAAAGATGAGGAGAAAGAATGACACAAATGGTCAGAGGGGAAATGACACGAGTAGTCAGTTTCGTAGCACAATAAGACTAGAGAGAACCCGAAATGGCAAAATGTGCAAAACCTAAACTGCCAGCAAGGGAATTCGGCATCTCTCCCATCAACACAAATGCTTAGTGCCAAAAAAGATCCATTTTTTCCCCTTAGCCGAATTTCACTAAGCCTTAGAGTCCCAATCAACCAAAACTCTCCTCACAATTCAAATTCCTTGAAAATCTCCACAAATCACTCCCTTTATCCCTCCTTGATATCCTCCATAACAACTCCAAGACCAATTCAAACTTCAGCTTGCAGAGTTCCAGTCTGACTCCACTTTTCATGCTACAAAGAAATAAAATAAATACTCTTTTGCAAGCCAAGAGATTCGAACCTCAGACCACTAGTACACTCCACACGCCACTTTCCACCTTTACCAGTAGACTCCTTGTGTCACAGTTCCGCCATAATTGTTCTTAAAGCCTACTCTCCAGAACCAAAGGCCTTATTCTCTTAAAAATTAAAAATTTTGCTAAAGCCTAGGTTTGAACCCAAGACTTCCCAAACATCCCCAAACAGTCCAAACTCACTTAGCCATTAAAGCAAACAAGCTTTTTGTGTCATTTTCTTGCACACATAAACTTTTATGTGCAGTCTCCTAGCTGATCCCACACTCAAGGCCCATTCCTTCTAGGCCCAAATTTGGGGCGTTACACTGCCTCAAGCAAAGCTTTGGGCCTTGCGGAGGGAACACTACGGTGTTCGAACATCAATGTTAGGTGGTGTAAAAGATGTAATTTGAGGAGAATTCGGGAAATAAAATCATGGAAAGGTGCTTACCGCGATGACAATATTTACTGGTTCTTCGGGGTGACACTGCGACGATGGTATATGACATAAGACCATAAATGAAAGACACTATAGATGTCTAGTTTGAGGTACGTAGCGTAATTCTATGATTGAAAGACGCAATGGCAGCCAAGTATGAGGAGTAAGACCATGGATGAAAGGCTTAATGAAATCATAAGATAGTACTCCAGGATAGTGAATCGGTGTAAGATCATGGATGAAATATTCCATGGTATCCACAAAGATAGCCCACTCGGGCAGTAAACATAGAATAGACATAGTCCGTTACAATAGTAAACACAGAAGGTAAAGTCCGTCGGGACAGTAAATACAAGGTAAGTCCATTGGGACGTAAGAAATAAGGTAAGAAGGGTATAAGAACATAGCATTGGTAAGGCAACCCATAAAGTCCGCCTGGACCACAAGTGCGGGCTATATTGCCAGTGGGCCAAGCATGAGAATGTTTGTAATGCCCCAAAAATGTAGGGTTTGTAATTTTGCATGATTTGGCTTAAATTCCATGTGTGCTTCAATGGCTAAGTATTTGAGTTTATTTGAGGGTTTTTAGGAAGCCTGGGTTCGAGTCTGGGCCTTGGAAAATTTTTAGTTTTTGCTCTTAAGTGGAATTGGCTGTTAGCAGATAGGACTATGTTTAAATGCATGTGATTTTATGTCACAAAAAAAGCTTGTGGCTTGATGGTTGTGGCGTCATTAAGGTGGCAAGGGAATTGGGGTTCTGATAAACCGTAATATATACATATTTTAATCCCACATTTAGCATACTTTTGGATGATTTAAGCCTTGGATTGTAGAATTTGGTGCTCTTAATCCTTTAATTTCATGTTTTATACTTAGGAAAGCACCAAAGGATGAAAAGAACAAGAAACGGACTTAAAACGGAGTAAATGGGCTAAATTACGAAATCGACACGGGCTGGGCCCAAGACCACATAGCCGTGCCTTCTTAACAGACCCGAGCACGGCTTAGCCACGATTCACACGGGCGTGTGCCATGGGCGTGTCCTTGACGTGACCTGTTTGAATTTCACTCTGATTAGGGTACTTAGAGGCAAAGAAAGCCATTCCAAAAGCCTATATAAACACCCTAGAGGCCAACTTTCAGGGGGCATCCAGTTAGGCTGAAGAGCCGAGTCAGAAAGGCCAGAATTGTTGAATATACTCGAAGAAAGCTAGTTGATTCATCTCAAGAAGCCGGAGTTATACTCAAGACGGAAGATCTTCCCTTCAATTCCTTCAGGGGGTTTTAGGGTTTTTCTTATGTTTTGTTTCATATTTTCTTCTGAGATGTATTCTTTTATTATTATGAACTAAACCCTCAGATACCTGAGGGGGATGAAACCTAAGACGGATCTTGTTATTGTTTTCTGAACTATATGATAAATACTTGATTTGTTCTTAATTATGTGTTCTTAATTCTTGTTTTGATATTTCAGGATATTGATTCAAGTATTGATGTGCTTAGGCAGAGGAGGAATAGACCCTGTCTAAGAGTAGATCTAGCATAATTAAGCGGAGTTGATCGCAACCCTAGAGATAGGATGACGAAAATCTGCCGGATTAGGGTCAAACCTAATATGGGAGTCCATAGATCGAGTTAATGAAATTCTAATGGTTTTAATTAGAAAGAGATTTCAATTAATCAACCTAGGGTTAGGCGTTAGTAGCCTCGAGAGAGGTATTAATATAAATTAGGGAATCCTACAGATCAAGTCAAGTGAATAAATCATCTGGTTCAGAGTTAGATAACAAGTGAAGTCTAGGTGGATTCTTCCGCTGGTATTGTCTTAATTAATTGGTTTTTTCCACAAGTATTTTCCCAAATTCATTATTTTTGTCTTAGCATCTTTAGCTTAATAGTTAGTTAATTTTAGATTAAATAAACAATTCACTTTTATTTTAGGCTAAATAATAAAAAGAAAGTTAGTATTAGTACTTTTGGTTCCTTTGGGTTCGACAATCCAATTTTGCCACTAAACTATACTACTATTCGATAGGTGCGCTTGCCTCAATCGTTGTCATAGTTAGTTTTTAGGCTTGATCATTCTTTTTATAAATTTTTAAGACTCTGACACACGATCAGGTTTGAATTCTATGGCATGCAATAAGGAGATTTTATTTTACATCTCTGTGGCGTGAGAGGTAGAGTTCGATTCAAACTCTGCAGAGGAGGTTGGAGACTTGGTCATTAAATTTGAATGGGAGGCTGGAAGCAAATCAAGGAGAAATTGGTGGAGAGTTTGAAGGAGTTGGGAGGTGAAGGAGTCTAATCAAATTTGGGAAAGGTTAAGTAAGGGAAATTAGGCCAAGGGTAGGGCATTTGGTGCATTTTTGGTTTTGTGAGAGTGTAGAGGTGCCGAATTTTCTTTGGTATTTTTGGGTGTTAATTTCTCATATTGGCACATTTTTTACCATTTAGGTCTTTTTCTTTTCATCTCTATTCTCAATTGCTGCCCACTTTTTACCGGAACATAAATATCGAGTGCCTAGTTCTGATCATTCTTTTGAAGTCTTTCTCTCATCTCTTCTCTAATCGTTTCTGCTATAGCCGACCCTCTTTTACTTCCATCTTTTCTTTTTTTCAAACTTCGTTTTTCCCTTCTCGGTTAGGTCGAATCTTCATACTCTCTCCCTCTTAAATCTCTTTTTTCTCCGTGGTTAGGGTCGAACCTTCTTGACTGACTACTGCCGAAATACGTTGGTTATCGATATTGGTAAGGGGTTACTATAACCACTTTATTATTTCGTTCTTAGCAAAGATTTCTTTTGACTCTATTAACAAACTTCAGCTTTCCCTTTTTATTTTCTACTGGGGGCTGAATGTTTGATTGTTTTTAACAACTTTTGTTATACCAAATCATGTTAGGAGGGGGAAATCGCCCTTGGTCAGCAGGGAGATGCTAGTATCTGTTAGTTCTAGCAAGGTGAGTGGTTATGGTTTAAGCAATTAGAGGTGGTGGATTAAGAGTATGCATTAATCGTGTGTTGTGTTGGTTATAGGTTGTGTGCTCAAGATTATTTACATTCTTCACTGTTGCAATCAGGTGTGTAATCGTATGCAGCATTCGATAATCGGTTGAAAAGCTAAAAGTACGTAATGGTTACACTGCTAAGACTGTAGAATCAGCTAAATGCCGAAAATATAATGTGCGATGCCACACGAGCGTGCGATCGTGCGTGTGGTAAAGTGAGCCCATGAACATGGGCGGTAGACTGTAGAAGCCACCACAAGCGTTCTCGTGGGATTAGCCGTAACGGACCTCGTTGGGCCGAGATGGGCCATGTGGGCCCAATGGGCCCATGGGCCCCACATGGGTAAAATTCACGATAGTGAAAAATATGGATTGGGCTGCGAAGTTCACATAGCCGTGACTGAAATTGGGTTAAATGGGCCACACGAGCGTGTGGGCCCACTTGGGCCGAATAGTGGGCTTTGGGCCCAATTACACTATTTTGACCATATAAGTTATCCAAGTCGTTTGAGACGACGGTAGGCCTTTGGAAAGGTCGTAACCTGTACCGAAATACCCTCGAAAGGTAAAATTATCGAAATACCCTCGAAAGGTAAAATTATCGAAATACCCTCGAAAGGTAAAATTATCGAAATACCCTCGAAGGGTAAAATTACCGGAATACCCTCGAAGGGTAGAATTACAAAAATACCCTTGAAGGGTAAAATTATCGAAATACCCCTGAAGGTTGAAATTACCGTTTTACCCATAACCGACGAAATGACCATTATACCCCTAGTGTTAGTTTAGTTGATGTGTGTATGCTATCTATATGACTGTATATGAATATGACATACTGCATACATGTACTATTTATGATACGACATTCTGCATTAGGGTTGGGATTTTGATTTGGAAGAAGTACTGTACTAGTGGCTTTGCCACGTTTTTACCGTTTTAGTGGCTTCGTCACGTATTCTGATTTTAGTGGCTTGGCCACGTTTACTGTTATTAGCAGCTTTGTTGCGTTACTATTAGCAGCTATGCTGCGATATTGGTGTGTTGGCTGGGTGGGTCGACTTAGTCCCCACATGGTGTGTTGGTTGGTACAGGTGGCGTGTTGGCTGGATTGGTTTGGGTTGCATCTCTATTCTGCACTGTTATGACTTTGGGCTTAGACCCACTCTGTTACTGTATAGGGCTAAAGCCCAGACGTATCTGTTATTGAATAGGGCTCGGGGCCAGACTGTTACTACATGATAGGGGATTACACACTGAGTTCTCGTAACTTACCCTTTTCTTTTAATTGTACAGGTAATCCCCAGCCTTAGAGGATTTGGAGCTGTGAGGGACTCGGAGGTGGCCACACGTTCACAAGTATTTTGAATTATACCTAGTTTTTCTTAAGTTATTTATTTTGGGGAGATATTTGTGTAAAAAGGCCATTTGAGGTTTTATCTTTTATTTGGTTTTAACTTTTTACGTTAACTTGTTAGATTAGGAAACACGGGTTTTCAAAATAGTAACTGTTTCCAAAGAAAATCACGCATTTTCAAATTTTAAAGTTTACATTTGGAAAAGCTTCCGCGATATTTAATCCTGATTAATAAAATTGTAATAAATGATATGACCAATAAGTGAATAACAAGTTTTGATTTTACAACCCCAACATTTTCAAAAATGATTTAAAACTTTAGTCTCGAATTTGTATCGACAAGACCGGTTTTCAAATCAGCACTCCGATGTGACACGTCAGATTCGGTCGTAACGTCTAGGTCGGGTTTGGGGTGTTACAATGTCAGAGTATGCCCAAAGACCAATCATGAGATGATTGTAATAACATACTTAATTTATCTCGTTTATTAATATAAGGCATTGCCATTATTATTTCAGTTTCTTTTCTGTGTATATAAATAAATTGTTTTATAATAATGTCCTAAGAATAATATGATTATTCTTAAAAGGTCTTTAGTCGAGTATTGTTGTGGGCTTGAACAACAATAATGCATTAAGACTAACATGTAATTGATTGATGAAAAGTGTTGTCATTGACATAGGGATGTCAAAATCAATACATTAGTATATGTTAGAGAACAACATATTGCACTGATCCGTTATGAGTATGTTTTTTGGATTATTATATAATAGTCGCAACATTACTCATAGTGATAACTGTGTATACAATCCTTAGACTTGAGATCATCATTGTCCCAACATAGTGAGTTGTATATTTTGATACAGTCAAACATCTACTGTAACAGGTTGTACTATAAAGACTAATGTTGGGAATGCCACAATCTATGTAGTGGGATATGATTGATCAAGATAGGATTTGTCCCTTCTACATAATAGGAGCAATATCTTTGGCCACTTGATGAAGTGAGACTAGAAATGCATATTCATGCTCAAATAAGCTAATATGAGATATTACACTTATTTGTTTATTGTAGTCTACTTCGGGTATCAAGAAACATGAGATTGGACTTTACAAGTGTGACAATTCAATGACTTGTGTCCAATCGAGATATAAAGGACAAAAGGATAAAATACATGAAAATTTATCACAAAAAGGTTATGTTGAACCACGACTTCTTGTAACTTGGGTAGCGATGATGCATTGCTAGATGCCACTCATTGCTTGTAACATTAAAAGTGTTTTACTATTACTACCAATGTTACAAGAGCCTACAGGGCCACACTCTATGGTTGAAACGAACAAAATCTAAACACAATTGGTATTAAATTTAATTGTCACGATAATTATATTAATTATTGAATTAATTTAATTTGATAGTTAAGTAATAAACACAATATATGTACAAATTCGTTGTAAAATAATAGAGAACATAATTAAAATAAATGTATGAATTGATTTCATATAAAATGTTAATTATGATTTGTTTACCGATATTATTAAACTAAAGTATTATAATAATTAGTTTCGGTCAAACATAAAATATATATGGAAATTAATATCTTTTTGGAAATGATATTACACTGTGATATTTTCATATATATTATGGAACAAAAAAAGGGGATTCTGTTTTACTATTTAGGGAATATTAAATCAAAGGAAAGGAATCATAAAATAAAACCCTAGGGTGTAGAAGAGTGTTTTAACCAACATTCACCATAAAAAGAAAAGAACCTAGGTCTAGCAGTCACATTTTTCTTTTCAGAAAAACTCTCTGAAACATTTAGTGAGAGTTTTTGTTCGTTCATTCGCAATAGGGTGGACAATGTAGAAGTCGAGATGATTTTGTTGCGGCTTTGGATCGGTAGCGTGCGAAAGGGATTAAAATAGCAGTGGTTCCGTCCTATTTTTTAGAGTATGAAAGGTATATTTTTCAAACCTTTTCTTACTGATTCATTCCTCGTTCATGGATTCCTAGTTTGGATCACTAGAATAATTTTTCCACTACACCACGAGGCTCCCGGTGACCCAACAGAGAAACCACGCAAGTTGAAGAAGAGTTGAGAGAAAACATTAGTATGGCAAGCGGGTCATGAGTAATTCGCCAAAAATGATGAAAACGGTAATGATAGAGGTGAAAGCCAACCAGACATGGGCAAGGACCCGACAAGAAGTAGAGAAAGATAGGTTATCCAAGAGCTGGCCTAATTATGGGAAAGTAAGAGAGGAAATGTATTCAGGGATCGAGATCAATGATCTGTCATGAAGAGCCACCAGGGGTAGCTTAAAGATGGTGTATGTGAGTGGAAAATCTCATGTAAGGTATGGAGGTTTCACCTCCAAGATATAGATTCTGTCATAGGGATAGAATGTTTGTCAAGACTATTCCTCCATGAGGAAAGTCTATTGTGGTATACTTTTATAGTGATAGTCTCGTAGGGAGGAAACGAGCAAGAGAGACAACAGGCTCGCATAATTGCATGAAAGATAACCTATTAGTTTAGCGAGACAGACCAATCTTTACTTATGGGATAGGAGAGTCCCCAAGTAAGGGTTGGTGTGGGGTGGATTACTGGAAGTGAACCCATCACTACTACTAATAGGATGGAATTAGAATAGGTTCGCTAAAGTGACGAGGTCCGCTGTAAGTCAGCACCATACGAAAATGTCAACGAGTCCTTCGGTCTATGGTACGATAAGATGGAGTCCGCCAAGGATTGGTCCAAATTGGAGAGCCCGCTAAGGAAGATATGACCTAAGGATCCTTGGGCATGGAGTTACGAAAGGAAGGAAAGATGAGAAGTAAGGATTAGACCCACTGATATGTGAAGTATCAGGGATGCGGTTGAGTGGAAAGTCCAACCAGAGAAAGTTCTAATAAGAAGCTGAGTAGCAAGAAGGATCGGGTGGACTCCACCACCTGGATAAAGAATGCTCACCTTGAACGAGAAATGAGTTAAATTAAGCTTAATTTATTTTACATTTGTTACCCTCATGTGATGGGGTTTAATTATGGTGCAGAAAAGGATCTCACTAAGTTCATTTAAACTTACAATAGTGAGGCTAATGTTTGTAGGATTGCGAGGTTGATTGAGGACTCAGAGGAGGGACCAAGCCAGATACAATGCAGATCGGGGTTTGCAGGTGGATATAGTTATGCACATGGGAATGGGGTACCATTAGAGACATTGTCCTATAAATTTATTATGTTGTATCCAGATTGTCATTGGTTAAAGTTTTAAAAGTTATTAAGTAAACAAATAGTTTATATAGAAACAGAAACCTTATGAAACCCAACTTTTATATAAGTTTGATGTTTTTGCTGTAAGAAGTATTACTAATTCAATATAGTATATTTTATAATAGTTTAGTCGATAAAAATTAAGTATAGGTGAACCCGATCCAATTGTGATGCTTCGTACCCGGATCCGGAGGACGGGTCGAGTAGGGGTGTTATAGTGAGACAAAGCTAGTATATGACGGTCTGCTAGATTTATTTACTTGATTGAGATGAGTTGATTTTATTTATTAATCTGTAATGGGGTTCTTCTTTATGAATCCATCGGTATGTTTTGTAAAGTATGAATCCGCTTACTTGGGTCTGAATCATGAACCCACAGGGATCATACTACGAATCTGAGTCTGTTGGGGCAAGCTACTAATAATAGTCCGCAACAAGAAATATTCACCAATATATGTCTTATTTGGTTATATTTATTTATTGGTGCAAGATGTGCTTTGGGATTTATTTATGGGTTTTCTTTCATAAGTCTGCAAGTAAGAATCTGCAAGGATTTTCTCTCAAAGAATTAAACCCATAGAGTTCGAAAAGTCAACTAGTGAAGGTAGAATCCGTAGGGATAATCCTTAAAAAGGTCAAACGTTTATAAATCTGTATTCTGATATTACGTCTATGAAATCTCATTAGCGGAAGCTTATTTATACAAGGCTTTGTACAGCCGGTTATAAAATCTTTTGTTTTCAAGTCGTTAGTAGTAGATCAAATGCAGTTGAGTAAGATGAATCGTTCTTCAAGATACAAAAGTAAATAAGCGATGATGTCATTAAAGATAATGTATCAAGTACAAGTGAGCCAGTTCATGTGATGTAAATACTATGCCAATAAGATTGGCAGACCGTCCTAATACAAACAAGTCAAACATGAATGCTAAGCAATGAAATACAAATGTGCTAGTGTTGTATGGACATAAGGTATGAAAACTCACTAAGTTCATTAGAACTTATGTATGTATTATTATGTATTGCAGGTGAAAAGGGAAATTTCAGGATTCGAGGAAGGACCAGGCCATAATCCACCGTGCTCAAGCAAGTTTCCTTCTTAGTTGTAATATGCATACAGCGGGGTGACCTAGAGGCAGAGTCTCAGGGTCAGAGTTGGGTTATAATTATTTAGAGTCACAGGATACATTTCCATGATTAAATAAAACTGTCCGCAAGTTAAAACTACTTTTGTAAAATTTTATATCTTAAATATAATTGTATTAAATTCATATAGTTGGAGACGTTAATTATTTAACTGTGTTTTAAATTGATATCGGCATTAAATTAATTTTTATGCAGAATGTGTTAGTTAAGATTAGAATATAGAGTGTAGCACCCTATAGCCAGATCCGACGATCTGGTTGGGTATGGGGTGGTACAAATTTACTGAGGAATATCAACATATTCTTCTTTAAATACAATGTCCTTAATTCTTTCTCCCCCCGCAATCTTAACATCCTCAAAAAACGAGCATTATCCATCTAAAAAATAGCCTTAATAGTGAGATCATAAAATTTGTAACCCCTAGATCTTTCAGAGTATGCTAAAAATGAAAGGGATAAGAATACCATTGAACGCAAGTTCTAAATTCTCTTTTTAGAGACATGACCTAATCTCTTGTGTCATAATGAAGCTGAATTCTTAATCATTAATTTGTCTTTCTTTCATATTACGACAGTATGCAACGGTTTATTAAATAAAGCAATAGTATTAAGTAAATATAGATTGTATAACCTAATAATGAATTGAAAACAATCAAATTTGAATTATAGAAAGACTAAATTTTCCTTTTCCAAATTAATAAGAATAACCAACTTTATACAATGTTGAAATGAAAATCAAATTCCACTTAAAAGACAATACAAAAAAATCTCATTCAAATTCAAATAAAATTTAGTTCTTAATAATAATGATAATTTAAAAGTTCCTATTGCTTCAACTTCTACCAAAATATTGTTGCCTACGTAAATGTATCTTAGGGTCCGTTTGTTTGGCAGTAAAATGTTTTCCGGAAAATGATTTCTGGAAAATGATTTACTTTTCTGGAAAATAATTTACTGAAAATATTTTCTGGTGTTTGGATGAATCTGTGTAAAATATTTTCTGTTATTTGGCAGATTTCCTGAAAATGTTTTTCGGAAAAGCTGTTTTTACATATATTAATAAATTAATATATATATATAATAAATTTATATTTTAAATTGTTTCTACATATATTGCAATGATTTATTTATGTGATAAGGGAATACATAGTTTGGTACCAATGAAAAATAATAATTTATTGTTAAATCCTATGTAAACTTTAATACATAGTTTATATACATATGTGCTTAAAATAACCAAAACTACAACAACTAGAAAGCCATTTATTAGATAAATCTTGAGGTCTTTGCAACTTATTTTTGCATGGCTTGAAACACATGCCTCATTTCCTTTTCCACCATCGAAGCAACGAGTATTTACCATATTTCAAGCAACTAATACATGTAACATGATGAGCTGCATGTAGATTTCTGCTATCCATGGATACCAACTGTAAACATTAAAAAAAGTACATAAATATGCTGTAGATAAGAAGAAATATTAGCTGAAAAACTTTGTACAATGCCATATATAAAGATTGTTCCATCATTTTGTCCATAATTTTCAGTACATAAAGAAAAGCCAACCCCAACCAAGATTCAGAAAAGATAAATATGCTCCTTATCTCACATCACTTTTTTCAAGCCCTACTTCATAAAACTTAACTATCATAGCAAAAGCTTAAAAATAGAACAATAAATTCATAGATGCACCCCCAAGGGAGTTTTCAAGCAAACCTAGGCATTGCCTTGCAAACCAGAGGCTTCTTCATAATTTTATTTGAAGCCTTTCCAACCTTTCTCACCCATATTGAATCAAAGACACTTCAGGACAAAACATCTCATCTATTTGCCCCTTTTTTCTATATCACTCTCAAAATTCCTCCTTACTTAATCCCTCACTTAAGGCATATTATCACCACATTCATAACAATACACAACAAAGAAATAAACACATGTACATACATATGAATAATCAATAATTAATTTAATGGTACAAATAATTAGATTAAACATCAATCTTTGAATTGAATTTACAATTATGCAAATCTTGATTAAGTAAAAATTTGGTTTCAGCCATAGAAGCTGGAAAAGCACAAGAAATACAAAGAAATGGCAGAAGGAACTAGACTCAATACCCTTTTCTAGATTACTCGACTGCCTGATTAAAACTATAATAACAATCGATCGAGAACATCAAAATGCTTAAATGGGTACAAAAATTGTTTCCATGACTTGAATGCCAAGGAAGATTATATTTATATATATGGGGTATAGAAAAAACTCATCCTGCAAAAATCTTCACAGCAAAATTTGGCCTCTAACAAAGCACTCCATGTGTACTTTACATCTCCAATTCCAGGTTTACCGTTGTTGGTGACCATCAGTACTGATCAGGGAGATACCTCCAGCAACGCTCTCAAAAACCAGCATCAGCACCTAGCTTATCTATTAAACAGCAAGAAAAAGAATGCAAATCTATCTGTAAAGTTCTATATTGCATGAGCAGTTTTCAGTTCATACAATGCCATCAATGGGATCAGAAAAACCAGAAACAGTCAATCCTCCTCCATAGGCACATCTGGAATATCAAACCCGTCTTCCTCTATAGTTCTATTGATCACAGAAACAGGCGATCGTAATATCATGTCAAGGAAACAACAAAATTGACTCTGACAAACCAAAGAAAAAAAACCTGGATAAGTCCAATATGATCTTCCAGGTCAAAATATTGCATTATACATTATCTAATACTGGAGGCATGTTTAGATGCATAATGGAAACATATAGGAATGAAAGAACAACATTAGTTTTTGCTACCATTGTTAAATTTTAAAAGAACAACTGGTTTTCAACATTGTATAGTTTCTTCCTCTAGAATTGAACTTATGCATGTAATTCTTAGTTCTTCCCTCCTCGTTTTAAGTTTTACATTTTTAAAAACTTCACAGCCTACATAATAATCTTCATACCTACTCCAACTGATCTATTCTTTCTACGTTACAACATACAACATGTATAAAAACCTAAGAGAAAACAAGTAGTTCATAGATAATCACTAATACCTCATCAAAGGAACAAAAAGACGTAAGGAAATTCTTATATCCAAAATCATGAAAAAAGTAATGAATACTTGAAAAGAAAAGGATATCTAATACCATAAGATCACCCTCCTTCTCACCACGGTTGCAGCTATTATCTAGCTCCTTTATAATTTCAGGAGTAACCTATAGTAAGAAGAGCACAGGATACATTAATTGTCAAAAAGGGATATAAGGGAGAAATTTAGAAGTTTCTATTCAGTTACTTTGCCAGTGTTAGGGAGTGTTCGTGTGTGTGTGTGTGTGTGTGTGTGTGTGTGTGACACAAAGAGAGAAAGGGAAGTCTTACTAATTTATGCTTTTGTGCATCAAGTAAAATTCTAAGGTTATTTTTATCTTCCTTGCGAAGTTCATTTTTGTACCTGCAAGAGATATAGACATAATTTAGATGACTGCAAATATGGGACAAACCAACTGCAAATCATTTTAATGCAACTCCTAATATAAAAGCATATTAAGCGTCTGTTGACTCCTTTTTACTCATCTCTAAAGGTTAATCCATTCATCTTCATTAATTATAAAAGAGATGCTAAAAACTTGTTCAGAAAAAAAAAACTACTTTTTATAACCCTTAATTCCTGCAACACCTAACTCTCATGTAACCTTATATTTGCATCAGAAAAATATAGGTCTGCATAGAAATTGAGTCATTACGAATTACCAAAATACATAGATATTTATATGTATGTATGTATCACTTCTACTCTCTTGTTCTACATTTACTAAATTACAAAAGATAATCTTTAACTAAACTACAAAAAGCACAAACACAATAACCTAAAAGCAAAACATAAAGTTAAAAAAATATGGACGAGCAACAATCAAATCGTCAACAAGGAAAATGATGACTGAAACGATATCTCGACCTTTGCTTTCAATATACCTCAATGCTCTTCCTCAATGAAGAGACACACTAATGAAGTGTCTCCTAAGTTTCTTAAACGAACAGAGGTCTCCTTCCAAATACTTTATAAAACCATTTAAAAACAAAAGACTGTTCAAGAAATTTTAAAGATCATCTGCAAAATAAAAAACAAAAATACAATACAACAAATATGAATGCCAAATATAACAGAGCTAGGAGTTCCATTATAGTTGAGAACAGAGGAGAAGGGGGAATATGCTCCCATTACTAACACTATTTTGTCTCATACAACTTAACAATTCTTCTTCTTTGTGAAAAACGAAGTAAGAACAGAGCATCAAAATGAGAACAATTTCAGAGAATTAAAGAGAGAAATGAGTTTTACCATTTTGGATTGAAGATCCCTGCAACCAAACCCAGAAAAATCAGCAAAAACCACTCACCAGTGGAAACTTAAACAATGGGGAAGAAAAGCCAAAAAGCTGAGGAATTATTACATTTGAAACAACGAAATGGTAATTTTTTTCACTCAATTTCCCTGTTTTTATCTCTCTAACCATTTTCACAGTTTCATAAACAGGATTCTCCCACAAACAACTCCCATCTTGAACTGCCATTTTCTCTAATTTCAGCGTCGGCTTCCCAACATCCTCCCAACATCTTGAACTGCGATGGAAGGAAGGAAAAAGAATGAAGGAAGGAGGAAAAAAACCGAAATCAGATTTGTTGGATGAGAAAGAAAGAAGGAAGGAGAAGGAATGAAGAAGGGAGAAAGACTTACCTGGATGAAGGGAAAGATCAGGAAAATGTCTTACGGAAAATAAATCGGTAAGACATTTTCCAAAAATAAGAAGGGATTTTACCCGTGTTTTGGAAAATGTTTTTCTTGGGAATTCATTTTCCAATCAAACAAACACTGAAAAATGGGGAAAATGTTTTCCGGAAAACATTTTCCCCCTATCAAACAGACCCTTAATTTCACCAACATTTGACTTTCGATAGTTCTAAAAGCCTTACATAGACACACTGATGTGAGTTGTTGCACCAAAATCTATCCACCAAGTGTATCTAGGTACCAAAATCAAATCAACCTTAGAATAAACAAAATTAAGAAATGTACTTGTCGTACCATAAGAGAAACAACCATCCTTGGTTGGTTCCTTCTGTTGTTTCATTTTTAGTGTCGTATCCACAACTTCCTTATTTTTCTTTGTATATCATATTGAAATTAGAATTGTCAATAACATACTAATTTTAGCCTTTTCATTCTTGCAAGGCCTCTTTTCAATGTTGGCTATAAATTCCTTAGATGTGGTAAACTTATTGGACATAGTGTCCCTGAATGTTTTAGTGCATGCAGTGATGTTGGTAGGTATAATAGTTGTTGAATGAAACAAAACAATCTCACATAAGATTTTCAATATAAACTAAAATAATAAATTCAATGAATGTAAACTCCATTTTAAGATACCAAACACTCCATTAATATTTCAATTTTGAAAAAATATTAACTTGTAAGTGATATATTGGTTTAGTAATCAGACAGATGAAAATAAGAACATGTCAATCAATAAATCTTCATTTGTGTCTATTTATTTCTTAAATGTAAAATCGAATAATTATCACATTTTTATTACCACAGTTTCCCTTATAATTTTGTTAAATATTAAACTTCCTTTGGGCTAATCGATATTTACATGGCTTAAGTTATATGCACATAACCTTTTATACTTTAAAACAATAATAATTTCAACAACAGGGACCACTTTGGCAACGTATTATTTCAATTAAGTCATTTTAAAAATATATAAATGTATCGAAATTCAAATTTAAAATTTCCATAACAGTCAAAGGTCAAGACTAAAATTTATCATCACGTTACAATTCCAAAATAACCAAAATAAAGTTATCTAATTACTAAATCAAAAATCAAAAACCTTAATCATTAATTGAATTTTAATATTTAAACAAGCAACCATTAAAATCTTTAAAATAAAATTCAAAACCAAATGTAAAAACTATTTTTTTTTAAATTGTATCATGGTCGACATAAATTTACATCAAAGTACCCAAAAAATTGAATTTATGTCCATATCTAAAAGATAATAACTTTAACAAATGTCCGCCAAACCAATTTGAAAATAATAATAATAATAATAATAATAATAATTGTACCCACAAAAAATTATCAATAATCTTAATATCATTACACACAAAACTTAAACCATAATTTTTTATAGATTCAGTAAAAACCAATTTACGCATAATATTTATGTACCCAATCAACAAAAAGTTTATAACCTTTGGCAAATTACACCTGCCGTCTAAAAATTCATATTTATTATTAAACTAATAGATTCACATACCTTTTATGTACACGAGTACATGAAAAAATTGATGACGTCATACTAAAATATTCGCGTTATTAACCTAGAATTTTCCAAGCTAATAAAGCTTCAAATCGCTAAATCCAAATCTTTATTTGCTTAGAATTTTCCAAACTTGGAATTATCTATGAATTAATAATGTTTCCAGAAAAAAACATACAAAAATTAGGAAACAAAATCTTTATTTGTTTAAAACCTTGAAATAAATAATTAAAACCCCAAATCAATATATCAAACTCATAAAATCTTATAGAAAATCAATTCATTCTCAATAGTTCAACATAACGAGGCTCTAATACCACTTGATAGAATTGTAAAACTCTAGTATAAAACTTAATAAATCAATATATGTCATTTTACATCATGAAGGATAGAAAACTAAATATGACAGTGTACTTGAATCCATCAATATATTGAAATATTCAAGTCTTGTGGTTTTTATCTTCCAAATCAATACAAAAGTATTTTAGAGAAAGTAAATCTCTTTTTTTAGAAGATAGGATGTTAAAAAAATTATATATGTGTAATTTGGGGATCATAATCCTAATATATAACTTTTGCACATTAACCTTAATTTTTAATTAACCCAACATCAATTAGAAATTATTTACTAAAGTATCTACACATATTTGACTCATATTTTATTTAATAACCGAAGCCTGATAAGCTTTAACCACATTATATCACTTTTAATTTGCTAACATTTTATGATAGTAGATAATACATGTAATTAATCTTATTGTATATGCGATTTCTATATTGTCTAACAGATACATAAACTTAGAAACCGTAAGTGAAACACCCCAAACCCGGCCCACGAGCTTTGACCAGATTTGGTATGTTCCTCAAGAAAACCGGTTCAAATTCTTTTGCTTCATAGGAAAAACTTGTGCGCTTTTTAAAAAAAATATTGTTTTGGGTTGGGCTTGAGTTGAAAACGAATTCGATTTTATATTGAAAACCCTTTTTAATTTTTAAGTGATAAAACATATAGAGTATATTCAAAAATAAATTACTTAATCTTTAACTTAATAAAAATTTGTAAACATAATTAAACAATAAGACAGAAATAAAATAGTTCACTATGGCCTTATTACATCAAATATAACCCAAATTTAAAACCAAAGTACTTAAAGAAAATAAAAGTCCAAATCATAGATTCTTGTTGTGCATGGCCATCCCTAAGCTCCTGCCGACCCAGTCCATTACTGCTCATCACCTGAAAAATATTCCCCAATGGGGTGAGCCAAACAGACTCAATGTGCAACCAACACTAAAATTTAATAGATTTAGGCATACCATACATATCATGTTCACATAATAATTCAAGATAATGATGCAATCCCGAACCCAAACCTAGATGCCATCCGCTACACATCCCCGTACCAACCTGCACACCGTGGGGACTACTAAGTCAACCCTCCTTCCGCTACAATCCATCGAAGGCAGTCGCTGCAGTCGACGTGCTCATCGCCCATATATAATTCGTGGCATAGCCACCAGATAATTGTGTCATGAGACACCACATTCAGATAATGTAACCGAAGTTACCACATTCAGATAATGTAACCGAAGTTACCACATTCAGATAATGTGACCGAAGCCACCACATTCAGATAGTTGGACCGAAGTCACCACATTCAGATAGTTGGACCGAAGTCACCACATTCACTTCCCCTTTCTCATATAACCCGAATGCCCCATTTTATTCATATCATGCATATCATACTTAAATTCACTGTAACATCCTGAAAAGGGCCTATGCATTTTCAGTTAAATTGTACGAAATGTCAAGTCTCAAGTACTATGAATAAATTTTTGATATTTTTGGAAACCTAGAAATGGAAATGGAAATGAACATTTTTGGAAACTTGAACATTTTGGAAACTTGAACATTTTGGAAACCTGAACATTTTTGGAAATGATTCAAAAATGGAAAGTAAACATTTCTGGAAACTTGGAAATGTAAGAAAAATGGCAAGTTACAGAGCCGATCGAAAATTTTAGGAAACTTAGAAATGATGCCGAAATGTCAAATTTTAAAGTTCAAAATAGGAAATAAGGGCTAGAGGGCCTTAAAAGAAAAAGATGGAGAAGTTTGACACGCAAGCAGGCTTGGAAAAGTGGCCTGAAGATGCCACTTAAGGCCTAAGGAGATAGCGTCACATGCAGGGAAATAGGCCTGAGTTCGAGTCACTTGAGAAGCAAATAAATAAGTTTTATTTTTGCTTCCAGAAGGCTGAGGTGGACGGCATGGGTTTCTAGAAAAGGAAGAGTTTTATTTGCATAAATATGTGAATAATAAGTGATAAATAAATGATTTTCTTTTAAGAAAATTGAGGAGATAATTGATGGGTTAAAGGCTTTTATCTTTTAAATAAAAGAGATAATATTATCAAAAAGAGGAGTGGTGGCCAAGTAAGGGACTCCTAGGCTGATAACTTTGGCTATAAAAGGGGGGCAGGAGGGCTACTCATTCACTTTTGCTTCCTCTTTGCCGAAATTTTCCTAGCTCTCTCCCCCTCTCTGCCGAATTTTTCTTTAAGCAAGATCCATCTTCTTTTCTTCTATTTTCTTCTCTGTTTCTACTGTTAAAGCCGAATCTTTGTTGATTCTAAGTAAAGGAGCAATCAACTACAACATCAAAAGGGTTTCTACAACTGTCGAATACAAGGATCAAGGATCTAAGGTAAAATAAATTTATTTGATTAAGGGTTATGATGTATATGTTAGATTAGATCTAACATGAAGATTTCGACAGACATATAGGGCAAGGAATCCTCTTCAGATTTGGAATTTGTATGGTAAGTGATATTCGGCCAAGGCTTAATTTTGGTATTTAGAATTATTTTCCATTGTTTCAAAAGCCGGAAACTGACATGGTTACATGTCTAGTGATAGCCGATTTCAAGGAAAAAGAATACTAGCAAATTTTTGGGACTTGATCATCCAATTCGGCAACAAGGTAAGTAATACAAATCCTACTAGGATTTGGTTTTTAAGCCAAATAGGTTTGTTAATATGTTTTATTGAATGGCCGAATATAGGAGTCAAAGATCTAGATTGGTAGATCGTTCTTCGGGATTTCAAGGAATCTAATAAGCGAATCAGGTGTGTACTCACATTAATTTTCGATATATCATATGGCAATTATTTTTAATATATGAATATGCATAAGAATGTGAATGTGGCTAAGTACCACAAATGTGGTAAGAGTACCCAGGTACGTTTCCTACTTTCGATAGGACTACGAATATGTTATATTTTAACATGTGAATAATAAGAAATTAAGTATGTTATGCATGATATAAATTTATGGGGCATACGGGATCTATGTGAAAGGGGAAGAAGGTGTTGACTTCGGTCTCACCAACGGAATATGGTGACTACGGTCACAAAATTTGAATATGGTAACTCCGGTTACATTATCTGAATTTGGTAACTTCGGTTACATTATTTGAATATGGTGTCTAATGACACAAATTATATGGGCGATGAGCACGTCGACTGCAGCGACTGCCTTCGATGGTGTGTAGCGGATGGAGGGTTGACTTAGTAGTCCCCACGGTGTGACTGGCAGGTACGGGTGGTGTGTAGCGGATGGACCATTAGGCATCTAGGTTTGGGAATGCATCATTAATTGTATTCTATGATTTGAATGTGTATCATTTGTATGCCTGATTCTATTATGACTTAGTGTTGTGTACACATTGAGTCTGTTGACTCACCCCGTTGGGGAATATTTTTCAGGTGATGAGCAGTAATGGACCGGGTCGGCAGGAGCTTAAAGGTGGCCATGCATAGCAAGAAATTTATGACTTGGACTTTCAATTTATTTTAAGTATTTTAAGTTTTACTTTGGGATCATTGATATAATAAGGCCATTGTGGTTTACTTTATTTTTTTTCTTTTATTTATTATGTTTATGGATTTTTATCAATTAAAGTTTAAGTAAATTCCTTTTAAAATTAACTCTAAATGTTTTGTCACCTTAAATAAATGGGTTTTAACATAAGATAAATTTGTTTTCAACTCAAGCCCAACCCAAGCAATATTTTTTAAAAAAATCACACAAGTTTTTCCTAAGTAACAAAAGAATTTTGAACCGGTTTACTTGAGGAACATACCAAATCTGGTCAAAGCTCGTGGGCCGAGTTTGGGGTGTTTCAGTTTGGTATCAGAGCCCAATTTCAAACCCTCGGCCTGGGGTTTAAGGCCCAAAACGTTTTCAAATCGAGCCCAAATGAGTTTTTATGAAAATATTTTATGAAACTAAGCAGGTTTTTCTGGCATGGCACCTAAGTCTCCGACCCGCAGTCCACGAGGTAAGTACCCCTAACCTTTGGGTGATTTATATTGTGATCTGTAGAAGGGTAGAAATAGAATGGAATGTAGACTAGCATGATAAGTATTTGAACCCTAGGACTAGTTTACCCCAACTATTACATAAGACTTAATGCTTAATTAAACAAACCTATGGTTAAGTCGCCGAGTTAGGGTGTGGCAACCATTGTGCGCATGTCTAGGATTGGATCCGGAAGAGCCTGGTATTTAAGCAGTCCTAGTGACTCACCTCCTCTTCGCAGGAATCCTACCTGGTGCGTAGCTTTAGTTCACCCTAACCAAGAGGACTTATTCATAGGCTAAACTCCTAACTAAAACCCGAAAGGGAACTAGCCGTATTTTCATAAAAACCCTAGTTTAAAACTCTTAAAATTACCCTTTTGAATTGCAAACACGATTTTATAAAATTCTCTCAAGTATTCTTGATTTATGAAAATTACTAAAATACCCCTATTTGCAAAATTACTAAATTGCCCTTGGTTTATGAAATTTCCAAAATTCCCACAGTTCTTATAAAAAATTTCATTACTTTATAACAAGTCCAAAAACCCTAATTTGCAAAATACCAAAATACCTTGATTTTGGAAAATTACAAAATTGCCCCTAACTTACAAAATTACCAAAATGACCCTGATTTCCAAAATTTTTGCAACATTATCGTTTTGGAAAATAAAATTCTCAAAAGAACCCTCAAAGTTTTGCAAAATTTGGAAATACCCCGGAATTATTAAACTTTACAAATTTACCCTGGTTTATTACCAAAATACCCCCGAGATCCAAAATTACCGAAATACCCCCGGATTTCAAAATTTTCCAAAATACCCCGGGAAATTTAAAATTCCAAAATACTTTTTGACAAAATCACCAAGGAACTTTTTTTTTGAAAAATTACGAAAATACCCCTATAGGACAAATTACGAAAATACCCCTGGGTAGTGGAAAAACAACAACAATGAAAACTACAACATTTCTCTGAATGAACGAAAGTTCATGATTGTTTGATGGATGTATGTATGAATGTAAAAACTGTATGCATGTATGAATACGAAAGAACCACTCCTAAAATTCCTTTCATAAAACTTCTTCGCGGGTAATAAGTGAAACAAGGACTAATTCATAAAACTTTTTAATCAGATTAAATCGCGACGTTAGAAATGAGTTCTAAGGGACGTGAACTTAGAGATTGTGCCTAGAAAGTATGATGGTTATATTAAGATCAGAGTGCGCAGCGTAAGCATGGTGCGGTGAGAAGGATTGTACGACTGTTAATAAGTAATTTCGAGGACGAAATTATTTTTAAGGAGGGTAGAACTGTAACATCCTGAAAAGGGCCTATGCATTTTCAGTTAAATTGTACGAAATGTCAAGTCTCAAGTACTATGAATAAATTTTTGATATTTTTGGAAACCTAGAAATGGAAATGGAAATGAACATTTTTGGAAACTTGAACATTTTGGAAACCTGAACATTTTTGGAAATGATTCAAAAATGGAAAGTAAACATTTCTGGAAACTTGGAAATGTAAGAAAAATGGCAAGTTACAGAGCCGATCAAAAATTTTAGGAAACTTAGAAATGATGCCGAAATGTCAAATTTTAAAGTTCAAAATAGGAAATAAGGGCTAGAGGGCCTTAAAAGAAAAAGATGGAGAAGTTTGACGCACAAACAGGCTTGGAAAAGTGGCCTGAAGATGCCACTTAAGGCCTAAGGAGATGGCGTCACATGCAGGGAAATAGGCCTGAGTTCGAGTCACTTGAGAAGCAAATAAATAAGTTTTATTTTTGCTTCCAGAAGGCTGAGGTGGACGGCATGGGTTTCTAGAAAAGGAAGAGTTTTATTTGCATAAATATGTGAACAATAAGTGATAAATAAAGGATTTTCTTTTAAGAAAATTGAGGAGATAATTGATGGATTAAAGGCTTTTATCTTTTAAATAAAAGAGATAATATTATCAAAAAGAGGAGTGGTGGCCAAGTAAGGGACTCCTAGGCTGATAACTTTGGCTATAAAAGGGGGGCAGGAGGGCTACTCATTCACTTTTGCTTCCTCTTTGCCGAAATTTTCCTAGCTCTCTCCCCCTCTCTGCCGAATTTTTCTTTAAGCAAGATCCATCTTCTTTTCTTCTATTTTCTTCTCTGTTTCTACTGTCAAAGCCGAATCTTTGTTGATTCTAAGTAAAGGAGCAATCAACTACAACATCAAAAGGGTTTCTACAACTGTCGAATACAAGGATCAAGGATCTAAGGTGAGATAAATTTATTTGATTAAGGGTTATGATGTATATGTTAGATTAGATCTAACATGAAGATTTCGACAGACATATAGGGCAAGGAATCCTCTTCAGATTTGGAATTGGTATGGTAAGTGATATTCGGCCAAGGCTTAATTTTGGTATTTAGAATTATTTTCCATTGTTTCAAAAGCCGGAAACTGACATGGTTACATGTCTAGTGATAGCCGATTTCAAGGAAAAAGAATACTAGCAAATTTTTGGGACTTGATCATCCAATTCGGCAACAAGGTAAGTAATACAAATCCTACTAGGATTTGGTTTTTAAGCCAAATAGGTTTGTTAATATGTTTTATTGAATGGCCGAATATAGGAGTCAAAGATCTAGATCGGTAGATCGTTCTTCGGGATTTCAAGGAATCTAATAAGCGAATCAGGTGTGTACTCACATTAATTTTCGATATATCATATGGCAATTATTTTTAATATATGAATATGCATAAGAATGTGAATGTGGCTAAGTACCACAAATGTGGTAAGAGTACCCAGGTACGTTTCCTACTTTCGATAGGACTACTAATATGTTATATTTTAACATGTGAATAATAAGAAATTAAGTATGTTATGCATGATATAAATTTATGGGGCATACGGGATCTATGTGAAAGGGGAAGAAGGTGTTGACTTCGGTCTCACCAACGGAATATGGTGACTACGGTCACAAAATTTGAATATGGTAACTCCGGTTACATTATCTGAATTTGGTAACTTCGGTTACATTATTTGAATATGGTGTCTAATGACACAAATTATATGGGCGATGAGCACGTCGACTGCAGCGACTGCCTTCGATGGTGTGTAGCGGATGGAGGGTTGACTTAGTAGTCCCCACGGTGTGACTGGCAGGTACGGGTGGTGTGTAGCGGATGGACCATTAGGCATCTAGGTTTGGGAATGCATCATTAATTGTATTCTATGATTTGAATGTGTATCATTTGTATGCCTGATTCTATTATGACTTAGTGTTGTGTACACATTGAGTCTGTTGACTCACCCCGTTGGGGAATATTTTTCAGGTGATGAGCAGTAATGGACCGGGTCGGCAGGAGCTTAAAGGTGGCCATGCATAGCAAGAAATTTATGATTTGGACTTTCAATTTATTTTAAGTATTTTAAGTTTTACTTTGGGATCATTGATATAATAAGGCCATTGTGGTTTACTTTATTTTTTTTCTTTTATTTATTATGTTTATGGATTTTTATCAATTAAAGTTTAAGTAAATTCCTTTTAAAATTAACTCTAAATGTTTTGTCACCTTAAATAAATGGGTTTTAACATAAGATAAATTTGTTTTCAACTCAAGCCCAACCCAAGCAATATTTTTTTAAAAAATCACACAAGTTTTTCCTAAGTAACAAAAGAATTTTGAACCGGTTTACTTGAGGAACATACCAAATCTGGTCAAAGCTCGTGGGCCGGGTTTGGGGTGTTTCATTCACATTCATGTCACTTTTCACATGTTAAAATATAACATATTTCGTAATCCTAGTAGAAGTAGGAAACGTACCTGAGTACTTTGTACCACATTAGGGTACCTTAGCCATATTCACATTCTTATACATACTTATATTAAATATTGTCATAAAACGTATTAAAGATAGTGTGGGGTACACACCTGATTTGCTTAGCGAATTCCTTGAATCCCGAAAAACCGATCTATTGCCTTAGATCCGTTAACTCCTATATTCGGCCAATTATTTAAACACATTAATAAACCTTTTCGACCACAAATCCAAATCCTAGTAGGATTTATACACTTAAAATTTACCTTGTTGCCGTTTTGATGATTAATCAAATCCCGAAACTTGTATTCTTCCCCCTTTGAAATCGGCTAGACACTAGATCCCTTGAATCGGTTAGTTTTCTGTTAAAACAAATAGATCTAACTACTAAAATAGGCCTTGGCCGAATATTCATAGTTACTTACCTTAAATCTTTAAATCCCAAAACTCTTTTCCTGATTAATGGAGATGCCGAAATACCTTAGATCTGAAATCCCGTAATCACCTTCCATAGTTTCGGCCGAAATACAATAGGAGGGATTAGTCCCTAAATTTCGACAGGCTTAAAAAGAAAAGTAAAGAAACCGAATCTAGATCTTACCCTTACTTGGAGAAATTGATAGAACTCTTGCTTGAACCCTTAGCAGTATTCGGCTATGGAGTCTTAAAGACTAATCGACTATGGCCTAGAGGTGTATCAACACTTTCGGTTCTTGAAGCTTAAAGAATCGGCAATGATGGATAAAGAAGAAGTATATTTCGGCTTGACAAAATAAAAAGAGAAGAGAAGAGAACTCTAAGAATTTCGGCAGAGAGAGAAGAGGAGAAAAATTGATGAGTAGCCCTATGTTCTTCCTTTTATAGCCGAATTTATCACTTAGAATCCCTTACTTGGCCACCACTCTTCTTTATTTGATAGCTTTATCCTTTAATTATCATAAAATAAAAGAGTTTAATCCAACATTTATCTCCTTAATAATTAAAGAATAATCCTTTACTATCTCCTTGAAAAAAATAATCTAAAATAAAAATCCATTATTTATCCCTATTTAGCCGAATTTTAAAGAGGATAAAACTCCTCTTTTGCAAGCCTTGTGCCGTCCACCTCACTTCTTCTGGAAGCAAAATAAAATTTCTTTTATTTGCTTCCCATGTGACTCGAACTCAGGCCCAACACCCTTGTATGTGGCGCTATTTCCAGAGGCCCTAAGCGGCATCTTCAGGCCACTTTTCCAAGCCTGTT
Organism: Gossypium australe; assembly: GCA_005393395.2. Lineage (NCBI taxonomy): Eukaryota > Viridiplantae > Streptophyta > Magnoliopsida > Malvales > Malvaceae > Gossypium > Gossypium australe. The sequence continues at coordinate 116,848,921 of CM016617.1, read as the reverse complement.
TGTGTGTCAAATTTCACATACTTTTTCTCTTAAGGCCACCTTGCCTTAATTTCCTCTTTTTAAACTTTAGAACTTGACATTTCCTTTCATTTCCAAGTTTCCTAAAATTTTCGTTTGCCTCCTTTAAGCTTACATTTCCAAGTTTCCCGAAATGTTCACTTTCCTCTTTTGAATCATTTCCTATCATTTCCTAGTTTCCAAAAATGTTCACTTTCCATTTTTAAACTTAACATTTCCATACATTTTCAGGTTTCCAAAATGTTCATTTCTAAATCTTTTCCATACATTTCCGGGTTTCCAAAAATATTCAAGATTTATTCATAATACTTAAGACATGTCATTTCGTACAATTAAACCGAAAATGCATAGGCCCTTTTCAGGATGTTACAGTAAGCAACTTGATACTTTTTTTATGTTACTGGTTAACACTATTAAAGTACACTCTGGCGATCAATAGCACGGTGACACATGACAACCTTACATTTTGACATGTGACAAAAAAAAAGAAAATTTTAAAATTCATAAAATATATTTTTTCCATGTGTTAAAATGTGAGGTTACCACGTGTCACAATGCTATTGGTTGTTAATGCCACATCAACATATTTTAACAATGTTAGTCAAGTACCTAAAAAATGTATCAAGTTTGCTTTTGGTTTCCAAGTTTAGGTACCAGTTAGGTCCAAAAAATATTAGGTACCAAGTAGGTATAACTTGTCGAGTTCAAGTACCTTCATATATTCTAACTCATTTTTAAAATTACAATTTTATTGGGAGTCTGTAACACCTCTTACCTAACCCAATCGTTGAGTCAAGGTATTGGGATGTCACATTCGTCGTCAAGACAACTCCGGTCTCTCAAAAATTCCATTAAGCATTTCATTCAGGTTAACAACATTTAACACTCTTAAAGTGAGATTTATGCACTAATCCAAGCATAAAACAAGCTTACAAAAGCTCTCTGTAACACCCCTAACTCTTATCCATCGCTGGAACAGAGTTACGGAACATTACCGGACTTTTCCGATCAATTATGTACATTACACAATCAACTAACATGCACATCACAAATTAATCACATTGTCCCTTTCATGAGCCCTCGAGGCCCAAATACGTGTTAGAACAAATCAGGACTAATTCAAACACTCAAGGAAAATTTTCGTGAAATTTTCAAAATTTTTCCTAGAAACAGGGCACACACTCCCATGTGAATCTGGGACACGCCCGTGTGGTCATGGGACACACCCGTGTTTCAAACTGTGTCCTACCCCGTGTAACTCTCTAACTTGGGTCACACGGCCAGCCATAAGCCCATGTGCTAGGCCGTGTGCCTCACATAGTTGTGACACACGCCTGTGTCTCTACCCGTGTGTAAATTCCTGAATATTCTGTTTTGAAAATTTTAAGTAGCAGGGAACACACGGCCAAGTCACACGCCCATCTAGCCGTGTGTCTCACACGGTCCAGTCACACGCTCGTGTGTCTGGCCGTGTGGATTCAATATGATCCTTAAACATCAAGGTTACCATTCCCTGAAATTTTACACATCAAACAATTCAAAAACCATTTATTCAACCAATTTAAAACTCAGTTAAACACACTCTAAACATGTCAAAATAGACATTCTAAGTACCTAACCAATGTACCTTCATAGGCACTTTATCTAATTTATTTAAACAGGTATGTGCAAATTTTTACTAAATAATCTTCTTGAAACCAATTATCATTTTACCTATATGTTCAGACACAATCACTATGTTTTTAGACACCTCTTATGCATATTCAACTACTATTTTATCTCTCACCATTCAATCACATCAATATTATAAGGCAATCAAGCAAATACCACAATATACAAGCAAAATATATGACTAATTTCAACAAAACACCTATAGACTAACATTTAGTCAAAATAACCTATACATGCCATTATAACCAGAATCAAGTCATCCATAATTATCGATAGAACCAATGGATAGTGTGATATAGCTCCGATAAGCTTCCAACTCGTTCGAGCTTCCGATAATTTGTAAGGTAAATAAATAAAACAAATATGTAAGCAATGATTGCTTAGTAAGCTCATACAGTCTTTAAACATACTAATTTATTTCCATTATAAAAATTTACATATTGAAAATAATCCAATATCATTACTGTAATACTCACAAACTATTCTCACTAATTCACAAAGTGAATTAATCCATAGTATCACACATAGACTTATACCTTCAAACTTAGTAAATTTTATATAACTTTAACTCTTTCACACTTATTCCATATGCATGTCATACAAGTTATACACATATCATTTAGCCACGGTTACATATTAATGCATTTAACCAAAGCCTTGTTCTAATTGAACACATAATAAATCGTTCCACGAGAAATTACATAATCTAAACCTTAACATTCCTTCATGAACACTAATTTATTTTCACTTAAATATTTACCTTTCCAATGCATCAAATAAATAAACAAACTACTATTCAGCTAATAGCTTGGCACTTGCCTAAACATCAAGTAACAACAATAGTTAGCGTATTTGCACATCTTACATATAAATTCAATATTGATAAACTTATTTTCTCGACATGTTACTATATACATGCTTTCCTTGTATCACATAATCAAAGATAATCACATATTTACATGTCACTTTTTAATATATTAGTTAAATACCATTTCCATGTCACGTTTCAATATGTCAGGTCAATATCATTTTTTTCCAAGACACGTTTCAATATATCAATTAAATATCATTTCCAAGAATTTCAATATTAACTCATAAATATTTACAATTCACTCATAGTACATTCAATTCTCATTAATTTGTTATCTTAAATGGCTTTTCGCAATTTGTTTCACATTTCATTATACAATTGCAATATCCATTCCATAGTCATTTCATGAGTATATAGCTCATATATTCCATATATTTGCAACATATTTCCCATTCTATTTTCAACTCACTATTTCACTTCCATTTCTCATACCACCATTTCAATATCAATTATAAAACTTTATTATTCATTTAACCTTATTAACACGACTTGGACTTGGACAGATACACGGATCCAACCAAAACACACCAGTTTGGCACCCAGTGCCTCATCGGATAATTCGAAGTAATAAATTGACACCCACTGTCTCATCGGCCATGCCGAAGTAATTTGGTACCCAGTACCTCATCGAATTTATCCGAAGTAACAATTTGACACCCAGTGTCTCATCAACTCGAGGTTGAAGTATCCTTGAACTCTTCCAATCCTATGGCATGCCAACTATATCTGACTCAGCCCGATACAGTTAATAGGGTTTAAAATCAATTTTCAAATTTCAACCAATATTCATTTTAATTCAATAATCACAAATCCTCAAGAATTCAACTCAATATCATAATATCAAATATTCAGTCATTCCACTTACTATACACATTAAGTAATAACTACAACAATTAATATTTCATGTACCATCATTTTTATGAATTTCGTGTATATTTATTTCGGTAACAATTCATAATCATAATTATACATAATTATCAAAAAAATTTCATATACATAAATTCTCCATGTATATGAGTACATTGTTTTCTTTGTGCCATAACCCAGTCTTTCCAAATCTGAGAACGACTTACGGATATGAGTACATTGTTCTCTTTGTGCCATAACCCAGTTATGGTCTTTTCATTAAAATGCCATAGCCCAGCTACGGTCTTACATTTAAAAAGTTTTCGATGGTCCAACCATGGTCTTATCCGTCAATTCATCCTTTGCCATAAAACAATTGTACTCAATCCCGCGTTCCACTCGCTTTGAACATTTAATTCAATTTCATAATTTAACAATAATTTTATTTCAACAATAGATATGAATAAATACATAATAACATTCATCAATTTAATAAATAAACATTAAAATTTAACCATACGAACTTACCTGGCTAAATTGCAGAAACACAAAAATTTAGGGGCATTTTGGTAATTTTTCATTTTCCTCGATTTTCCACCCAATCTTGATCTAAATTAATAATTTCATTCAATATATTAATTTAGACAATAGAACAATTCATTTTATGCAATTTGGTCATTTTTGACATTTTTTCAAAATTACCCCTAAAATTTTACTTTTATTTAATTTAGTCCCTGAGCCCAAAACATGCAAATTAACCATTTTTAATACAAATTAAAGCTATAAAAATATTCATGGCATTCAATACAGCCCATTTTTGCAATAAATTAGCAACAAACTCTTGTATTTTTACCATTTCAATAATTTAGTCCCTAATTGGGAAATTCATCAAAAATCACTTAATAAAATACTTTTAATTAACAACTAATATCTCAAATTCATCATTTAACATCAAGAATCATATATATTCATCAATGGCAACATCAAAAATCTTTAACCAAATCAAAAACAAAGGCCAGGTTTAATTGGACTTAATTGTAACAATCTCAAAAATATAAAAATTATTGAAAACGGGGCTTAATTGAACATACCTACAGCAAAAAATATGAAAATCAGCTTGAGCTCCCCCCCCTTCTATGTTTTTCAACCGAAATTTTGAGAAGAAAAGCCTAGAATGCTTTTTAAATTTCAATTTGTCTTGTTTCATTTCATTATAATTACAATTTTACCATTGTTTCTTTTTATTTTATTATTTTTTATTCATATGTCGCCTCATCCATTAATTTAGGCATAGTTGTAACTTAAGTCCCTCCTTATTTATTATTTGAGCTATTAAGTCACTATTTCTTTAATTAGCAAATTTTACACCTTTTTCAATTTAGTCATTTTTATTTAATTAACTATCCAAACGTTAAAATTTCCTAACGAAACTTTAATACTAACTCAATAACACTCCGTAAATATTTATAAAAATATTTACGATTCAGTTTATATAATCGAGGTCTCGATACCTCAATTTCAAAACTAATTAATTTGATAAATATTTCTAAAACATAAATCACTATTTCATAAGCCTTCCTAAATTCACGATTGGCTCATAAATACTAAATAATAAATTCATAAGCTCACTTGTCAGATTTTAGTGGTCTCAACCCACTGTTTCTGACATTACTAAAAATTGGGCTATTACACTCTCTAAGTGGCCAAAAGTCGATTCGGGAAAAAAGGGTGAAAATCAAAACTACTTAATGCTCATCGCGACTATAGGGTATCCCACATCACGACGCGACTCTCTGAGTAGCCCTCGTCGCGATGTTGAACCTGCAACCAATGAAAATTTTGCAAATAAACATTTATCAATCCTAAACATTATTTGAATCATCATGAAACAACTTCAAACACATCTGAAATACAAAGTTTATAATGAAGATCATTACCCGACAATTTCATCCTTTAGTATCATATATAACATTCTCAATGAGATCTTATGTACATGCCAAATCTAATGCCCTAAATTTAAAATTCATACTTCTTTCAAATCTTGATATGTGATGTGATGAGTTGGAGTCGATCTTCACATTTACTTCAAAATGATCTTTACCTACGCGTTTGAAAAGAAACGTGTTAAGCTCATGTGAGCTTAGTAAGCATATTAAGAATCACACCATGCAAGTAAAATTAATTTATTTCTTAATTACATATATAAACATATATATACTACTGTTTTTTTTTTCCATTCAATCACCTTATACAAATTTTGTTTCCATATTAACTATATTGAAACATTAATTCCATAAGTTACAAATTAGTTACCTGAGCCACATTAGATTCACTTACCTCGTATTGCTATTGCCCAATTGTAGACTTAAAAGAACACGATAGGATATACAAAAAAATCGATAAGATGCATCGAAGTGCCACTTACTTGCACCATAGTGTTGCTTTCACTTGCACCGTAGTGCCACTATCGCTAGCATGCTTAATCACTTTCCTAATGGCATGCCATTTATATCTTACTAATTCTCATTTTGTCTACATGGGCATTTAACATACACAATTTCACTACATTCACACAACATTTAAAAATAGTTCTAACTTTACTCTTTTTATGATTTAGTCCTTTTTTATACACAATACACAATCAACTATCATCAATTCTCACTCAAACATTTATTTCATCACTATCTAACATCTTACTTAAGTACTTTATATCACTATTTATTTCACCCATTTAAAATTTTTACTTTTTACAATTTAGTCCTTATTTAACAAATTCATCACACATACACATTTTCAATTCACCATATAAATATATTCCACTTTCAAATAAATTTTCAAGTTCAAATCATTATTTTTTAGTACTAATGTATCCTATGAGTATAACTAAAGCAGGGTATCATATTTTCATTTAGGGCTTAGATTTTTTTTTTCAAAGTAAAATTCTTGATATACTTACAACAAAAATTGCTTGAATGAACCCCTTTGTTCTTCCTTCCTTCACTCCTTTGCTATTTATTTGCTTTTTTCACCAATTGGATGTTCACCCTTCCTCTCCTTCTCTTCAATAACACAAATACAACATTAATATCAAAACAAAAGTTACATGCTATTTCCATATATTTTTTATGATATAAATATGAAATCCTAAAAGGAACTCTATCATCCTTAGGGGCGTTCAGACGATTAACCGAACCGAACTAGTATTAACCGAATTAATCAAACTTTTTAATCCTATAATCATTAATCGAACCAAAATTTTTTCAAAAAAAAATTAACCGAACTGAAATGTTTCGGTTAATTCGGTCGGTTAACTGAATTAATCAAATTTTATATGTTTTGTTTTTTTTTTTTGTTAAAACAAGTATAAAACATATCCAAAAAATTGATAATGTTTATTTGACCGAATTAACTGAATTAGTAATAGCCTAATACATATAATATATAATATTATTTATTAAGTTTGGTTAATTCGATTAATTATCTGATTTCAAACCGAATTAACTGTTGACCAAAAATTCTAAAAAATCTTTAACCGACCTCCGACCGAACTATATTAGTTAACTGACCAATTAACTGAATTAGATCGGTTCGATTAATTAATTCAATTTTAATCGAAGTTTAAACACCCCTAATCATCTTTACCTTATTTACTCAAAATTCTTAACTTTTCTTCACTCTTCTTTATTCTCCAAAATGGCTGTTAGCTAACTTTACAAGATGATAAGTTTAATATAGAATTGTCCTCTACATTTACTTAAAATCTGTGAAGAAATTTGAATTTAAAGTTTGGAAAAAGGGTTGAAAATGAAAAAGGGTCTAAAATAAAGAAAAACAAAACTTAGTAAAAATGGAGAGAGACATGAAAGAGAAGCTAGAAAATGATGGTGATACTTTTTTTTTTCTTTTTCATCTTTCTATTTCTACAACCTTCTATCAAAATATCCATCCATCATCCTTCTTTCTATATATATATGTATAATTAAAAAATCAAATCATCATTAAAATAAATGGTGTCCAACACTTTCACTAGCATCCACATCTCCATGTACTTTCATGCTTAATTTACTCTCTAAGTCCTTCCTCTTTTTCTTATCCATTTAATTCCATCATCTTTTATTTTAAAATTTCACATTATGGCCCAGCACTCCTCACACTTCTACAATTTAATTTATTCCTTGAATTAATTTCCCCTGAGTTCGAATGTCTTTTTTTTTTTTAATTTTTTATAATATCTAACCACCTTCTCCACTAATATTAATATTTTTATTTTTCTACTCTGAAAAATTCAAAGATGTATTAACCCAAATTGACATTGTTTACTTCTAGAGTGACGTTAAGGATATTACAGAGTCAATCCATATTTACATTTGCGAATTAATTTTTTGGGATCCATGTTTAAATCTACAAAATTACTATTTTTAGTAATACATATTAAAGAAACACGAGTTTTGACCCCTTAGTTTCTATTTAGTTCCGTCCGTAACATTATTATTATTACAACATCTAAAAAAACGTAAATTCAAATATGTTTTAATGCGTAATATCTTTTATTTTATGAATGGAAAGTTTATTCATAGTTTAGGAAATATTAGTATTTGGCACAATGTTCTTTTTTAACTCACAAACAAAATTAAAATTTTATCATCTTCATAATTTTTTATATATATTTATTTTAAAATTATTTTTTTTATTATACCATAGATTTCCTTATCACCTCAAATCTTGCTTATGAAAAATTTAAGCTACATTACTTGTGTATTAAATATTTTTATATAAATAAATTAAATTAAATTTTATAATTGTTATAAACTTTATCTATGCATCAAACGCTAATATTTCTGGTAATTATAATCTCCAAATTAGATATTGTTCATATCTCTATCGTCCAAATCTAAAAATAATCAAAATACTTTAGGAATGCTCTAATGCAATAGATGACAGAAATAAAAATATTATAAGAATATTCAAGAAATTATTATTTTTTAAATAATTATTGCTGAAATAATAAAAATATAAATAATTTTATTGATTAGATTTGTTTATATAAAAATATAAAAATATAAAAAATTAAATATATATAATGTCAAGTACATAGTAAATTCGGAAATTGTTTGCTTCAGGACTAGGGCATACGTCAGCATTGTGGGCGGGGGGGTGGGGGGAATGAGTGTGTTGGGATCTATTTAAGGTAGCTTTGAGGAGGAGACGTTTTCACAGCACAAAGAGGAAAGAGGGAGAAGGGCAAAGGAATTAAGTGTGAGGAGGTCGTACCTTGTATGGTCTACATATTCCTCCTATGGCTTTGATTTCCTTGAGTTCTCTCTCACTCTCACCCCAAAAAAACACTGACACTAGATCTACCATCATTTTATTGTTAAAGAAGGAAAGGGAGAGAGTTGCCGGGAGTTTTTGGAAGTGGGATGGGTGGAAAGATTTGTATTTTCTCTCTTGATTTTCGAAGAATGTAAAGTAAATCTTTCCTACTCCTCCCATTCCACTTATTTCCAGTTCTTCCTCTCCATTTCTTACTTTTCTCGATTGTTTTTGCTCTTTCTAGCACTCGGTAAGTTAAATCGGTAGATTCTTGTCTAATATTCTTATTTTCCTTTCTATTATATAGATCTGTATATTATCTTCCACGGATCTTCTTAGATTTGATTCGAGAAAGCTTCTTTTTATGATTTCGAAATGGTTTCACAGTTGCATCGACGTTTGAATCCAGCTTCTATTTTATGTTTGAAAGCAAATTGATAAGTTTAGGTAAAAAAGAAATCCTTATTTTGACCATAAGAGTCACGAATCTCTTTAGTATATCGGAAAGTAAAAGCTAATTTAACCAACATCGGAGAAACTTTTAGGTCTGGCGTTGGGTAGGTGAAGATCAATTAAATCGTTTGATTAATTGATTTAGTTGAAAGGCAGGTGTGATGTTTGATCCTCTGCCCCAAAATAACTCAACAATAAAGTAAGCTTTGCTAATGGATCTGATTGTCTTATTGAATTGAGTCGTTAGCGTTGTGTGGGTGAATAGATTCAGACCGGCACGGCGGCACGTAAAGGTTTTATTGCACTGCCCAGAAAGCTTCCGCGAAAAATAGTTGAAGCATTTGGTTTTCTTCTCAATTTTTGTTCAATCTGTGTCTTTTCCCAAAAGAAATTATGAAGGTCAAATTCTGCTAGTACCCCTGTATTTTGTTTAGGCTTAATTCCTGATTTATCCGTTGAAGTGTACCTATTTTTTTACTCTGATATTTCAACTTTTTTTCTCAATTTGTTTGGTATTTAAATATCAATTTTTCTATTTTGATGCGTTAAAAATATCTGGTCAGGATTTGTTAGGCGACATTTGTCAATGGTGTTAGGTCTCTTTGCCAATGGAAAAGTGCCATCATGATTATATTTGGTTAATAAAAAAATCCACATAGTAATTAGACTTAACTAAAATAAAAATATAAAATTTAAATTAAAAATATTAAATTAAAAATAAAAATATATAGTTATAATATTAAATATTAAAAACATTGTTCATTTTAATTTGCCGTTAATCGATCATTGATTGGTATTGATTGGCCATTGATAGATTGACTGGTGTTGATTGTGTTGATGGATTGTTGACTTCTATTGCTATTATTATATTTCACGTGTTTTTTTTAATATTATATTGATTAAAAAATTAAAAAATTATATATAATATATAAAAAAATTTAGAGGTTTAATATGTTGCAAATAATGGATTTATCAATCACTTTCTAATTTTGTATGTTGCAAATTTAGAGGTTTAATATGTTGAAAATGAGTATACTTCAAATGGAAATAATAAAAATAAGGTTAATTTACCAGAAAAAGCCCAAAATTTTCGAAAGTTATCGAAAAGGGCCGAGTTGAAAAAAATTACGGAAAAGGGTCATTTCTCCCAAAAATGTGTCCACGTTAGCGCGTTTTTGGGGGATATGAACCAAAGGCGCATCTTGTAGGAAGCGTTTTCTTCCACGTGAGCAAAAAACGCGCCTACGTGGACGCATTTTTGCTGACGTGGAAGAAAACGCGTCCTACAGGGCGCGCCTTTGGTCCGTATCCCCCAAAAACGCGCTGACGTGGACACGTTTTTGCCCTACACCCCCCTAAAGTTTTTGGCCCAATAGTCTCCGGCAAAATAATTTTGAGGAGACGTTTCTGAACAAACAGTGGCCAAAAACAACATGCGTATTGAAAAAGGCTCCGACGTGGACGTGCTTTTGCTACAGTAGTCTCCGGCAAAATAATTTTGAGGAGACGTTTCTGAACAAACAGTGGCCAAAAACAGCATGCGGACTGAAAAACGCTCCGACGTGGACGCACATTATTTTGTCAAAGGTATTAAAATTAAAATAAATTAAAAAATTAAATTATAAGGAAAATAGTTAAACTCAATTTTTATTAAATATATTAAAACTTAATTACAAAAAAATAAACCTTAATTACAAATCAAATTAGGGGGTTTAGGGTTTACTGCTGATGCCGGTGGGAACCAGTGCCACACGAGGGCAGTCGACGGTTACGCGCTGGATTCCTCCTTCTGGCTTCCGGCGGGGGTTGTGGAACCTCGGGCGGGGAATCGGGTTCCTCCGGCAGTGGGTCTGGTTCTGGATGTTGCGATGGTGACCCACTCTGATAAAATATTGACGCCGGAGGTGTTTGCATAAACCACGGCGGGGGTGATTGCATCCCGAACGGAGAAGGAGCCTGGCAGAAAGAAATGCTTCCCAACGGCGCCTCCTCTGAACCCACATGCGACGTCGGCCTCACCATCGGCTGGCCAGCGGAAGTAGTCGGTAACGGACTCGAACCCGGCCATGCACTCCAACCTGGGCTAGGACTAGGAAACTGAAACATATATGGGTTAGGAGGATACATATAAGGGGAAGGGTACGCACCTGGCATGAACGGTAGATGCTGTGATATCGGTGTTGTTGGCTGAACTGATGGGCCCAGTGACTGTGTAGGCGCTGTTGCTGGGCCCGGTGACTGTGTCGGCACTGATGATTGCCCCGCTTCATCACCCCTTCTCCTTGGATGTAAAGGGGCCCGACGTTCCCTTCGCTCTCGAAGTTGTCGTCGCCTCTCTTCTTCCGACAACAGATACGGCTTGCCATGGATCCTAAACCATGGCATGTACTCCGGCACGCACGCTAACTCCGGAACGACTATCGATTCCCGGTCAAGTATATAGTCATATCGGTTCTCCCACGTCTCGATATGTTCTGACCAAAATCTTGGCCAATTCGTGTGTGTTTGCCGTAAGTCTACTTTGTGCTCATCATCGAGCACCTCCGGTGGCACGGGAATCGGTTGCCGAAATCCAAATTGCCGCAGAACCCGATCTGCCTGGTGCATCTCCACGGTCGCGTAGGTGATCAATGGGACCTTTACGTGCCAACCTTTCGGATTTTGGAGGAACTCCTCCGGAATTACTGCACGAATTTCTGGCTCGTCGTACGGTGTCCATTCAAACTATATTAACATTACGAAAATTTTAGTTATATACCTAATATTAGACACTACATACGAAATACTAAATTATAATAACAAAATTCGAAACTTACTTGTGATTCCGACCTTTGGTCCAACAGGAGCCGTATATCCTCAAGCGAGTTAGGTATTCCAACATGACTCGCCGGATGGTTCCACCTAATTAAATAAACTTTTAGCATGCAATTATACTATAAATTTACGAAATAATTGTAAAATATAATATTAAATTTACCTCGTTATCAGTGGGAATGAATATGAGTGGTCGACTCGAGGGCGTAAAAATGGAAATCGAAACCATGCCCATGACTGCAGTAGTGATAGGCAACCTCCGATTTTTGCTTTACTCGGCAGCGCCGCCCCGCACATCTCCCGATACAACCTCGACAGCACAGCAGACCCCCAACTCAATTCACCGGCTGCTCTGAAATCAACAAGTTTCAGGAGCCATCTCAGGTGGACGAGGTTTCTAGAGAGGTTCAGCATCAGATAGCCTCCAATTTTTGAAGAATGTATGCTCGAGCATACCGTATTCTTTCTACTTCGGTCGAACCCTCGTTCGGCTCCGGGAATGTGTCTCGTAACCACGCCATATCGATCCGAGCTCCTCGAATTCTATCCGGAATGGCACCCAGAAGCTCGTAGCATACGACCATCCAATCGGTAGATGTTACGGACCCGGTGACTACCGACCCGTCCACCGGTAATCCCAACTGCAATTGCACATCTTCTAGAGTGATTGTACACTCTCCGCATGGCAGATGGAAAGTGTGGGTCTCGGGTCTCCACCTCTCAATCAACGCGCTGATCAAAGCCGGCTCCAACTTGAACCCCCGGCCTATCGTGGCCACGTGCCAAAAACCCGCTTCCCGCAGGTAATTCTCGATCAACGGCGATGGGGGACCATGCATGTTGCGAATATAACATTCCAACACCCGATCTACAGACTGTTTAAAAAATAATAAAATTAAAAATTAATTAAAATTACATAATTGGATAAAAAATTAAATAATATTGCAAAATTAAAATTAAAACTTACCATTTTCATTTGCTCGACGGAGATGTGTTTGTCGTTTAGGCGAAGTAATTCCCCGGCCATTGTAATCCGCTTTAAAATTTTCCGATAAAAATATATTAAAAAAATTATAAAGGGCTTTTTCATAAATAGTAAAGGACTATTTTGAAATTTGAGCGTAAATTTCAAGGACCTTGAGAGAAAATTGAGAGAAAATTGAGAGAATATTGAGAAAGGATTGAAATGTGAAGAAAATAAAGGGTGGGGGGTTTTATAGTTTTTTTTCCTGACCGTTGGGGAGCCAACGGTCAAAAAAATTTGACCGTTGGGACAAAAGGCGCGCCCTGTAGGACGCGTTTTTGTCCACGTCAGCAAAAAACGCGTCTACGTAGGCGCGTTTTTGCTGACGTGGACAAAAACGCGTCCTACAGGGCGCGCCTTTGGTTCGTATCCCCCAAAAACGCGCTGACGTGGACGCGTTTTTGGGGGAAATGGCCCTTTTCCGTAAATTTTTTTCAACCCGGCCCTTTTCGGTAATTTTCGAAAATTTTGGGCTTTTTCTGGTAAATTGCCCTTTTAATTTGCCGTTAATCGATCATTGATTGGTATTGATTGGCCATTGATAGATTGACTGGTGTTGATTGTGTTGATTGATTGTTGACTTCTATTGCTATTATTATATTTCACGTGTTTTTTTTAGTATTATATTGATTAAAAAATTAAAAAATTATATATAATATATAAAAAAAATTTAGAGGTTTAATATGTTGCAAATAATGGATTTATCAATCACTTCCTAATTTTGTATGTTGCAAATTTAGAGGTTTAATATGTTGAAAATGAGTATACTTCAAATGGAAATAATAAAAACAAGGTTAATGATAATATAATTTGAAATATAAAGAAAATAAGGCCCATTTCTATCTGTTTGAGCTTGATGATAAGGTTTTTTAACCTAATATAATATGGTTCACTTTAAATATACCAATTTTATTCGTATTTTCCTTGTGGTTGCTGTCACACAAGATCAAATCCTTTTTCCATTTATGTGCTTTGTCATTCTTTCCTTAATCACTTTGATCTATCATTCTTTCACTCTTCACTTCTATTTGGTAGAGACGACGACGATCCGCAGAAACAAATGTTCACCTCCAATATCAATCTTTGAAAGTACTTTATATTATTTAAGGCATATTGATATCTGGACCTGATCATGGGTCAAATCATTTATCTAGATCTAAAGGTTCGTTCGAAAAATAAGAAGATTTGAGCAAAAATATAGGCTCGAAAATTAAACTGATATATGATGATAGTATGTTATTGTGAAATGTTTGAAATTGATAGTTTGAAATTAATTACTATATAGATTAAGAATTGACTCAAGTAGAGGATAACCGGGGAAAAGGGAAAATTGTTGATTAGTCTCTGATGTGAATCTAATTTGCTAATTTTTTCAGGTAAGTTCATGTGGTATACTTATGTTTTGAATCTTATATATATATATATATATATATATATATATATATATGTTATAATGTGAATATCTATAAAATTAGTGAGCTTTGATTTATTTACAATTTAGTACAAAAAGGGTGAGATTTAGGTTTAATTGAAAATGGATAACTATGAACTTGTACGATAGAAATTGCCCTGATGAAACTTCATAAACATATCTTACACAAGGTTACTGGTTGATTTCTGATTATACTGAGCTCCAGCATTTGTTGCTTGAAGATATATGCGGTATAGATTTAGCTTAGACTGGTAACCTTACATGTATTTATAGCTCTGGCCAGGCTATTTGATGTGTCAATATAAGGTTTATCCCGGATAGTTAACCTCACACGATTGTATGCTCAGCTCATATGAGCCTTTGATGAAACTAATACCTGTCTACTTGAGTTATTTACTAAGCTTCATCGGGTAATACAATTAATATGAAAGGTGAAAACAAAATGTGTTGTGCAAAATGCTCAAAGATATCATAATGAAGGATCTAATGTCAAGTTTGAATATATGTATATCTATGAATGAGATGTGGTTAAACTGAAATGAAAATAGCCCACCTTGTTGTATTGTGCTTTAATGAATTAGGTAAACTTGATTATTCATGCTAGCTTTACATATTTACTTGTTTTTTGAGGTAAGTTAATTGTTAACTACATGTGAGCTCACTAAGCATTTCATAATCCTTACCCCCTTTTTTTTTTCTTTTCTTGTAGATTTTGACTTTTGGAATGTGTCAATCGAATCTTCGAGGAGCTCACACTATCCATCAACTGATTCAATAGATTTTTAATCATTTGAACTTGATTATATGTGGCATGTACTTAGAAGTGCTATGTTATTTGTTATGTTAAGTATGCTTGAATCATAGTTGATTATGAGCATCTAAGAAAATGACACTTGATCATATTTAGCTAGTAGTGTTATATAATGTAAAAATACATATGGGATAGCATGTTATATGGAATGGTTGAAATGGTATAACTTGATGGAATGATTTGCATATAATCTTGTTGTGAAATGGTGCCAAGTGATGGCCTATTGGTTAGTGAAATTTTAGGATCTTTTGATGATTGATTGTATTGTGTTAAATGGTTTTTGTGTAGGCCTTGATTGTGCCTAAGGCACCAATTTAGATAACATTTGGTTTGAGCACGAATAAGTACTAAAATGTGATGATTTTGACCTTTTGGCATTAAGTATCAATACCTTGAATAAGAGTATTGGTACTTTACCAAATGAACAATGTTTTAAAACGGCAGAATGCAAATTTGGTATCGATACTAGTATAAAATATCGATCATTGAGGATGGGTATTGATAATTGTATATTGGTATCAATACAAAGTGACTTGTTTTAGATTTTAAAAATTAGTAGAATGCCAAAACGGTATCGATACTAAATTTTGGTATCGATACATAAACTCAAATTTTGAGAAGTTTTCAATATGGTCATTTTTCATGCTCAGGTCAACTTTAGAGCTTTCTTAAGCTTGATTTAGACTCGGTTTGTTTGTATTTCACATTATACATGATATTATGACATGAATTAGTATGTAACTGTATTTTGAATCATGATTTGAATGTGATTTGTTCTAGTAATTGTAGTAGCATCTTGTAACTCGGGTTTGACGACCGAACTGAACTAGGGGTGTTACCAACCGATCCAATCTGATTTCAACAATTATGATGAGAAATGAGCCTAATATTGTGGCTAGAATGTTATGCTAACACTTGGGATTAGTTGTTGGATAATGCTCGAACATAGAACAAGGAGTGGAGACTGGTTAAATAGGAAGTAACATCTATAAGGTAGCTTAAAATCAATATTGATGGAGTATATAAGGGCGCAAAGGAAATGGTTGTTGCAGGAGGTCATTCGACAACATAATAGGAATTGGATCTTGGGGTTTGCATGAAGAATCAATAAGTGTTCTGTTAATAAAGTAGAACTATGGGAAATTTTTTATGGGATAAGACTGGTATGGTCTTATGGTGCTAAGAAAATCATTCTGGAATTAGATAGCCTTGCGACTGTAAAGTTGTTAAATAGCAATTTTGAGGATACAACATACAACATAATCATTTGTCCCAGTAGAAGATTGATTCGATAAGATTGGGAGGTTATAATTCTATACACGTACAAAAAGAGAATAAAGTAGCAAATGCTTTAACGAGCTTAATGACGGGCAAGAGTTTGGGATTGCATACTTTACAAGGGTCATAAGATGAAGCTCTTTCAGTCATGCATGAAGATGATGAGTAAAGAACCATACAGAGATTTGCTATAGTTTAGCTGATGCAAACATCAATGCCCAAAAAGAAGATTGTAGACGTGATGGGCTTTCTTTACCTCAAGAACCAATAACAAGTTCAAAAGCAAAGTAGATCAAGGCAAGATTGAATGAGACTGTCCAAAACTTCAACAGGCCTTAAAAGCGCATATGAGGAGAAAAAAATCAAGATTCACTTTTTTATTTTCAAGAAAATCAAGAAACCGAATCTTGGTCCAATTTTGTTGTTTTGGATGATTTCAAGAATCAAGAAAACCAATATTTCAAATCTTAGAATTATTGGTCCAAGAAACCAATTCTTGAAGTCTGTGTGCGATGGATCACACTTACAAGCTTGAATGAGCCAATTTCGAGAGCAAATGGAGCACAAGTCCAAGTCATTGAAAATCGATCCATTAGGATGTCCACAAGCCCAATATGAAGTTTGAGAGAATGAGTTAGTTGAATATTTTGCCAAATTGTCAAAATGGCCAAATTTGTAAATCTTTTAATTTTCCTATTCAAGTTTTATTCAATAAATGGATCAATGTGTAAAAAATCAGCACAAGGAGCCTATTATGAGCCTTGATTAAATTTCCCATCAATTCCACACTTATCATATTTTTTCACATGTTAATTAGTTAGTTAGTTATTTAATGAGTTGTCATGCTTAGTTGGCATACTTATTAAAATCCTAAATTTAAGGAGATAAGTTAACATTTGAGAGGCTATATATAGGGTCCCCCTTGTTATTTATTCATCTTTTGCTTAAATAAATATTCTTTGAGTTTAATCTTTTTAATAATTCTTCTTAAGTTTTTCTACAAGAAGTTTTAACAATATTTTAGATTGTGGGAATCATCTTCAAGTTTGGACTTGCCAATAACACTTTCTTAGAGGGGAGATTAGATTCAGTTGAAGGGGTTGTGGATTTTTTGATTCTAAGGCTCCTTAGGACATATATCACATCAATTTCATCTTCTTCTTTCTTTTTATTTTTTTGTTGTTCGATCCTTGCTATTATTATTCTAATCTTTTGTTTGATTCAATTTCAAATCACAAACAAACAAGAAGAGACTTTCTCTCATAATTAGTCATCAAGAAACCTTCAACAATAGGATATATCTTCTTTTTTCATTGTGTCGAATTCTTTTGATACAAAACAATTTTATTTTGACTTAAAAATTCATTATAATAAACTATTATGATTTTTTTATTTCAGATCTATTTGGAGGCTTTCTTGGGGTTCAATAATGATTTCTTTTCTTCTAAGAAACCCTATTCAACCCTTTGTTGGACTCTCCCTTGGCTATCCTTCCCTTTCTTTGTGCTTTGATTTCTTTTTCTTTCATTCTTTTAGTTCAGTAATTAATCTTTTTTGCTTCGTTGTTCAAATGTGAATTAGCTACCTATTTTCTCATCAAGATTGGTCACAATACGCTTCAATTTAGTGGATCTTCATTATTCTTGGCTGGTTGCACCTTCCCTACTTATTTTCTTGAATTTTCATTCGAATTTTGGTACTTTCTTATAAGTATCTATTATTTTTAATTTATTTTCTCATCTTGGTAACTTTATTTCAATTGGAATCGATCAAGAACAAGTTCTCTCATAAACTAACTTGGACTTCTTTAAGATCCCTTATTCTTATTCGGTTTTCTTGTTCTTTCTTTCATAATTGCTTGAGTTTATTTGATGTCTTCTAAGTCTTATATCTAACTCAATTTTTTTTGCATTTCAAGATGTTTCAAACATCAAGTTTCAATCAATTTGTCTAGAACTCTAGGTCAAATATTAACTTGGACAACTTTCAATCCTGTTCCACACGCGCTTATGTCATTAGCATTTTGTTTTCTTTTGGTAAGTGGTCATTAACTCTTTACCGAAAGATCCTACATGGCTATTAACTCAAATGTTAATTTGCCACCTAATTTACACTTCATGCCCACATAATTTCTCTATGATTTTATCTAACAAAATTTTATAAAGCTAATTATAATAAAACCTTAAAATCTTGGTTAACCCCAAATCAAACATTTTCATGTTTCAAAGTTATCCTATTCATAATCAAGTCAAAATTTTTCAAAAAAAAAAAAAAAAAACTACACCTTAGTTGCCATTTATCTTTGTTCACATATCCCTTGTCATTGAACAAACCTCTCACCACCACCCTATTCTAGTCTTCTCTTTCTCTTTACATCCAACCCCTTCAATGTATTCAAGTTTTTAAGAGACTAACTTGCCATTTCCAAATAAGCCTCTTACCACTACTCTATCTAGCCTCATTCATGCCTCTTTTTGTCTTCAAGTTCCAAACAAACTAAAAAATCAAATAAGGTAATTTTTTATACCCTAAACTAAAATTGAAGATTTTGACCACCATTCTACCATGCTTGTTGTTTCTTAAGAATTTTTCAATGAAATTTTTAATGAAAATTTTCATTTTTTTCAAAATTATTTTATGCATATATGAAATATTGTGATTTAAGATAATATTAGTTTAAAAAGTTTGTTGTTGGTTTGCCTCATTGTAATATTGAGTCTGTCCTATTCTAATCATTTTTCTCCCTTAAGTTTGTAGATGATTTCATTTTTAATGGAGTTAGGAAGTGAAGATTTTGAATTATAAAAGGGGATTGATTTTTTTTAGCCTATTGTACCAAAAATGGTTTTTTTTACTTAACAAGTGGACAAAATTTCATGTTTGGATACCAAATTAATATTTGATAGGAAAAGATGAACTTAGGATGGTTACCCTCAAATTGACAAATTTTAACTAATGGTAAAGGATGCTTGTTCTCCAATTTGTTGTAGATTTAATTGAGAACAAATTGTTAAAGTATATCATTTTTTTCTTTCTATTTTTTTCTAATATATATATATTTTTTTGTATATCTTCTATCCTACACATTATGTATGCATATTTGGATTTTGGATTTTGGGGATATTTTTTCCAAAATTCCAACACGCTCAACGCCTATAAAAGGTCATGATTCTGAAGGGTTTATAGGCACTCTCATACTCTCTAAGAATTTCTCTTGTCGAAATTTTGTTGTTCTAAAAAATTTCCTTTTTCATCTTTCGTGTTTTCTAAATATTTCGATGATAGAAAAATGCATTGTTCGTTCAATTGATCGTGGTAGAGGTGCTACTACTTTGATCACTACTGTTGTTATATCTTAGGAGACTTTGGACCAGCGCTACTCCAAGTACTGTGGGAGCGGCCGAATCTGTCTTAAGGAAACTGTGTTTCACGGACCTCAACATTTCGTAAAACCTCAATTCTCATTTATTTCAATTGTTTATTATTGTTTTATTTGATTTTCATATTTGATAAATTAACTATAAGTAATTCTGTTCATATTTTATTTTATATGTGTTTATTTATAATTAATTATTTTTGTTCGCTAATGTGTTTTGTCCAACATATTAGATTTAAAAAATCCACATAAGCATACTAGGTGTGAGAAAACAGTCCACATCAGCATTTCGTTAAACACTGCCAATGACAAAAAAAAAATAGAATAGTAGAGTAAATTTTTGAAACTTTTTATAGTTGATAACCAAAATAAAAAAACTTATATATAGGTAAGTAACCTCTATTGTAATTTATCCTTAAGAGTTTCACACCATTGACAAAAAAATTTGTTCACCGGCAACCCGATACAAAGGAAGGTCGGGAGAAAATTACATCAATAAACCCCCATTCAGTTCGGATTTGATTAACCTAATTAGGAAGGCAAGTCCCTCTCCTAGTACAAACGGTCACCTTGTTTTCTAGTCAATTTACTTCCCTACCAACAAATGAGCATTGAACTTGTGAATTAGCTGCAAGGAAAGTCTTAATGGAATCAATAATAGAAAATAGTCTCCAGGAAATCCCCTATTTGGAAGTAAAAAATTGATCCACAATAGCTTTGCAATCTGATACTATAAAACTTGAGACCAATTTCTATGATATTAGAATTTGAGTCTCGACAAACCATTGCTAATACTTGATATTGGGTTATCCTTGACCATAAAAGCGTTATAGTTGATTTTAATACAACCCTCTCCAGGTTACTGCCATGAAACCTCAATCAGATTTGCTCTTCTTGGCAGTGTTCAATTCAAAATGACTTGAAGGAACTCAAGGTATGAGCCATAAGCCAATGTTAAACCTCAATCAGATTGGAACTACTTCAATCAAACATGAGTTTTCCATTTAGAGCAATAAAGATTAGCAATCAGAGTTGTTGAACTAAATGCTCCAATACTGAGGAAATCTCATATTATCTCATGCCCCCAATGTAGAAAGCTACCAAAACCTTCTTGTCTGGGAGAGTAGTTCAAACTTGATGCCGCCCATGTTGCTCTAGCATATAGATAGAAAAAAGAAGAAGATATGTTCCAATGTTTTTGCCTCCGAATAATCTTGAGGGCAGCTTGAATCATGATGTCCAATCCTTTTTGTGATGTTTTCCTTGGTCACCAACACATTATGACATACTCTCCAAAGATTTTTTTTAAAAAAATTTTGGAGGAGATTGGAGCTTCCATAGGCTTCACCACACCAACTATTGTTATTATTAACTGTACTCAATAGTTCCCCAATAAGAAAAGGCCTAGATGATGAGAGAATATAATATTTCTATTTGAACCTCATATTCCCTGTTTTTAGAAAATTGTCAAATTAGTTTGTTTGAGGTGGTTGAGAGTCCAATAGGAATTTTTTTGGGTCAATTGAACCTCCATCTATAAAAATAAAGTCTTATAAGAAGAAATAGTGAATTTAGTAATTCTAAAACTCATTTATCCACCAAAAATAAGCCTATCATTGCAAGCAAAACATATTAATATATCAGTTTATGAAATTGGCGTTTTCGATATTTGATTTGAACAACATCTAATATAATACTTCAAGAAAACTAAAAGAAGAAAATATAAAGAGGTGTAACACCAAAGTAGTTTCCAACATTGTCATTGTCACCCATCCAATCAACAAAGCGAAAACCAGGCAAATAAATCGTCACTAACTAGCTTTCGTGTGAAATAGACTTGTCGATCGACTTTGAGTGGGGATTGACAAAGTGGGCAATTAAACTTGAGATGGTGAAGCCAACCATCAAAGCCACCCTTATGAAATATGTGACAACAATCGAGTTTCCTCACTTGCTCCTCATCTCTTATCTTGCACAAACACACCACACCATACCACAAAATTGGAAGCTCCTCCCTCGCAATAGTATCTATATGAAAAAACCTTATTCAAGTTGAGTTGCTCCACAAGTACGATAAGGCTAACCAGGCTAGAACCTATGACTCCGGCATCGTTAATAAAATTAGTGTCTGGTTGAGGCAGTGGAGAAGACTGATGGAATAGAAAAGACCAAAAAGGAGGTTTTGAAGATAGCCAAAGCAGTTGGCGATGAGTGCAACGAGAAGAAGTGGGATCGAATCTGACAACATGTCATTTAGCTGGCCTCGTAGAAATTCTTGGTTTTGATTTGTGTGCAAATTTTAGAAAATGAGAACTAATGCAAATGAAGAAAAGAATGAAAGAGAGAATGTTTCTGTCCCAATATTAATTTTCTTTTAAAGAGAAAAATAATCTCATGAATAAAAGTGCATCTTAAATTAATATCAATAGCATTTTTTTAATAGAAATATTTCATTGAGTAATGCCAAGCATTTCAAAGTATTTCTACAAATTTTTTTAAAAAAAAAATCTGAAGACAATCAGTTCATCAAAAGGTAAAAGAAAACATTGAAGTTCTTCTCTCCACCCAATGTGTAGTATAATAGTTTGATGTGTAATGCTTATTTAACACATTTTCCTAGTGGTAACTTTGAAGATTGTTTTGTCCATGAAAAACTAAAAGAAAAGAAAAAGAAAATCATTTTAAGGTTTGGTGAAAAGCAGATAAAATACTTTAATTTTGAGTGTTATATGGTACACAAGATTTGTGGCAATGATCTATGTCCATAAACATTGGAGCCATTACGTTACTACATTTTACATCGAACAATAAGTAAACAACTGCTTGAAACAGTGTTTAATTTGTTTTTGTCAACAAAAAGGGGAACTTGTTAAAAAAAGTGAGTATAGTAGGACAAAAGATTTTTAACTAAAATTCTCTTCTAAAAATGGGATAAAATAAATTATGAAGAAGAATTAATTTTTAGTAAAAGTAATATGGATACTTGGGTTAGATTACATTTTTCTCCTCTACTAAATAAATGAACAAATTAACCCATGTACGTTAGAAAAAAGTGCAAACTAATTTTTCTATTAAAAATTTTATCCATTTATGTTGTTAAGTGTTATTTGACTTTTTCAAAAAAAATTTAATGTAAGTGACGTGAAATTAAATGATGAGTGGCAATAAAGTACTATAGAGGCCCCTATATTAGGAGTCAAATTACATTTTACCCATTTACTAAAAAATTAGACAAATTTGTTCACATACGTTAAATTAAAGAGCAAATTGGCTATTCTGTTAAAAATTCCATCCATTTCTACTATTTAAATGATGTCATGGTTGGCAGAGCAATTAGATAGTGATACGTCCAGATTTATCCTAAACAAACGGTTGTTCAAGTTTATTCTAGATGTGTCTTTTACATAATTGAAAAATTATAGAAAATTATTTAGAAATGATAAGAAATTATTTTTAAAAAATTATTAGAGTGATTAAAAACAACGTTTAGAATGAACATGAACAAATGATTGTCCATATTCAAATAATCTTAGACAACCATTTATCCAGATTCATTCTGGAATGGTTTCTTAAATAATTATTAAATAATTATAAAAATCATAAAAAATTATAGAAATTTATTTAAATGATTAAGAATTATATGAAATTATGAATAAGTATTAATTTTTAAAATAATAATAAGTTATTATGAAAAGTTACTATTGTATATATTTGTGTATATATTTTGAATTATATATAAAAACTTGTTAAAAATTATAAGAAATTAATAAAATAGAACTCGTCAACTTGATTAACTAAAAATATTAACTCGATTAAGAAGATACATATGCGTATTATGTATTTTTATATTTTGTATAATTTTTTAAGGTTCATCCTTATGTGGTTTTTTAATAATTACAAAATATTTATTTTTTAGGATTTTTTAAAAATAATACCACATCAGCATGAGCCGCACGTGGCACCCCGTATGTCACTGTTTGGTTGCTCTGTCAATTATGTCAACACTTAACAATAAAAATGGATGAAATTTTTAATAGAATGACCATTTTGCTTTTTGATATAACGTGCACACCACGAAGATAAGCTTTGGAGTGGTCATAAGGGGAGAGAATGGTGCCTTTGTTGGGTTAAAATGTCATATCCCGAAAATCAGGTTAATAGAATTCAGTTATTAAATCAAAAGTTTGAGTCAGATACTGAAATTAGAGTCATAAATAATTAATTAAAGTATTAAAACAACATAATCAGTTTTTAATTGACTTAAAAAAATTCAATTACGATGTCTAATTTGAAAAAAGAATTTAATTTAGCTAGGATATAATTGGAAAAATGGAAGAAATAGAGAGTGCCCAAATTGCCCAATTTTTGAAAATATGTTTCCTACATGTCGTCACCTACTGTCTTCTTCCTTCTCAAAACCTAAACTCATTCAAAAAATTTCCCATAACCTAAATCAGAGAGTTTCCTTCAAAATTGACTCATCCTTTTAAATTTATTAGCCTCCCAAACACCAAGATAACCCCCAATTACAAAGGAAAATCACGTTTTCTTCCCCAATCTCGTTATTTTTTTCTTGTGTTCAAATCCGAATTGGAGTTATAGATTGTCGTTTCCAACAAATAAAGAGTGTCAGATCAATCAAAAGCCTCTATAAGCAAGACAAAAAGCAAGGAGAAGCTTGTTTGAGCTTTCAACTAGTAAGCGGAAGCGTGATAGGTGAGTGTTCCAGAGTCGCTGCTGGTATGCACAATTCATAGTGTTAATAGGAAGCTTAGGATTAGCCTAAACCCCTACCCTAAGTTCGAAGAGTACGTCTTTCTTATACTTTTTGCCTTGATGATAATTCATGCCTAAGTAAGATGTGTCGTGATATAGGATGCTAATGCAACAATTATTATGTAAAAATACATTAGTGTGATATGTGATTTACTGATATTATATGCACACATATGAAGTCTAATATGTGATGTAACGCCCCAAAAATATAGGGTCTTTAATTTTTCATGTTCTGACACAAATTGCTTGTTTGCTTTAATGGCTAAGTGATTTGGGTGTGTATGGGAGTGTTCGGGTAGCCTGGGTTCAAGTCTTGACTTTTGCAGAATTTATAGTTTTTCTCTTAAATGAACCTGGACACTGGCACTTAGGCCTTATTAATAATAGTGCTTGTTTTATGGAACAAAAGAACTTGTAGTCTAGTGGTAAGTGGCGTGTTTAAGGCTGCAAGGGAGCTCAAGTTTGAGTCTCATGATGCTCAAGAGAGTATTTATTTTATTTCCTTGCAGCATGAGAAGTGGAGTTAGACTGAAACTTTGTAAGGTGAAGTTTGAATTGGTCTTGGAGTTGTTATGGAGGATACCAAGGAGTAAATCAAGGAGGGATAAGGGGAGTGATTTGTGGAGATTTTCAAAGAATTTGAAATGTGAGGGGAGTTGTGGCCGATTGGGACTTTAAGGCTTTAGTGGAATTCGGCTAAGGGAAAATATAGAGCTTTTTTGGCACTAGGCATTTCCTTGTTCGGTTTTGTGAGTGTTGATAGGAGAGCTGCCGAATTTCATTGCTCGCAGTTTAGGTTTTTGCACTTTTTTCATTTCAGGTTCTCTCTAGTTCTCTTTGTGTTACGAAACTGACCATTCGTGTCATTCCTTCTCTGTATCTTTGTTATTCTCCTCCTCTCTTCTTGGCCGAACCTAACATCCATTTTCCCTTACCCTTTTTCTTTTGCAATCGGATTCTTTCATAGCCTAGCCGAACCTTCCCTTTCTCTTCTTTAACTTTTGTTCATCTTCTATTCTAGTCTGGCCAAATATCACTGTTGTTAATCCCTCTCTGCGTCGATCTACTGCAAAGGTTCTGACTATCGGTAAGTGCTCAAAAACAATCATCTGCTTTTCTTTTTAAAACCGAATACACCATGATCTTATTTTTCTTTTTCCAAAATCGAATACCCCCTTTTGCTAACCGATTGTCATTTCCTCTTTCACATACTGTACTCATTGCGATTCTAGGGTCTTCCTCAAGGAGTGGTGAAGTGTGAACTGTTTAGAGGAGTCACACTTTCGTCCTCAACGTACAGGTAAAGTAAAAGTGTTACCTTATGTTTTTTGGGGTTGGTTGAATGTGCCCTATCACTTACTAATTGGATTTTGGTTGTATTATAAGAAACCAACAAGGGCGTGTGATCGTTTCTGAACAGCGATCGTAAAGGGACAAAGGTCACCCTCATTCAAACAAGTTAAGAAGGGTGTTTCGGATTAAGCGTCAATAAGAGGGTGCTTTACCCTATCAGTTAAAGGACTAACTTTGGATCTTGTTTGAATCTAGGTTGGGTGCTCGTGGAGCGTAGAGCAATATCGTAATCAGGTGTGTAATCACACTATTACTTTTGTGAGTCGGCAAAAGCCAAAACTTCGGCATTTAAGGCCTCACGAGCATGCGATCGCTCGTGTGGTAAACCGAGCCACAAATCATGGGTGATAAACTGTAGAGGCCACCACGAGCGGTCTCGTACTCTTGGGTCGTTATGAGCCCAAGGTCCAATATTCGGCCCAAGTGGGCCTACACGCTCGTGGGCCCCACGCGAAATTAATCCACGTTAAGTGGAAAATACTGGACTAGGCTATATCGTTCGCAATCGTGGCTGAATTTCGACTAAACGGGCCACACGAGCGTGTAGGCCCACTTGGGCCGAATATTGGACCTTGGGCCCATTTACCTCATTTTGAACATATAGGTTATCTACGTCGCTCAAGGCGGCTGTGGACCTTTGGAAAGGTCGTTATTTGCACTAAAACCCTAAAATAGGTAATATGACCAGAATACCCTTAAAGGGTAAAATTACTATTTTACCCCTAATAGATGGAAATTACCATTTTACCCCTAGAGGTAAATCGATTAATGAATGCACATTATTGTATGACTGTATTGAGTAGGACATACTGCATACACGAGATATTTATGACATGGCATACTGCATGGGGTTGGGATACTGTTATGGAGGAAGTGTACTGTTACTGGTGGCTTTATCACAAATACTGTTACTGGCAGCTTTGCTGCGATACTGATACTGGCAGCTCTGCTGCAATACTATTACTGGTGGCTTTGCCACATATATTGTTACTGGCAGCTCTGCTGCATTATTATTACTGGCAGCTACGCTGCAATATTGGTGTGTTGGCTGGGTGGGTCGATTTTATCCCCACATGGTGTGTTGGTTGGTACGGGTGGTGTGTTGGTTGGATTAGGGTGGGTGGGTTACATATGTGCACCATATTGATACTGTATTGGGATTAGGAACACATTGATTACTGTAATAGGCTAAGGCCCACATTGTATTATTACTGAATAGGGCTCAGGCCCAGACTGTTACTGCATGATAAGGGATTACACACTGAGTTCTAGTAACTTACCATTTTCTTTTAACTGTACAGGTAATCCCCAGCCTTAGATGATTTGGAGATACGAGGGACTCGGAGGTGGCCACACGTTTGCTAATATTTTATTATAGACCTAGTTATTTAAATTATTATATTGGGTTAATATTTATGTATTAAGGCCTCTGGTGATTTTAATTTATTTTAATTAGATTTAATTTCTTGTTTTTGAAACTGTCTAATTGATACAAACAAGTTTTCAGAAATAATAACTATTTTAAAAGACAAACACACATTTTCAAACTTCAAAATGGCATTCATTAGAGTAGCTTTTGCAGGTTTTTAACCAACTAAGGAACCAACAGTAACAAACATGGCAATCGCTTAAAAACGGTTTTCTCTCAATAAGCCTGATTTTGAAAAACACTTCGATGTGACACGTCAGATTCGATCGTAACTTCTAGGCCGGGTTTGGGGTGTTACATGTGATCTCTTAATGAGCACTACTGTGGCACTTGAAGTGCAATGAAATATGTATCTATTAAGCATGCATTGTGAATGAGATTATGTACAATAAAAAAATAAGTAAATATGTGTAATTGTGGATATTTTGGCCTTGTAATATCTTGAAACCATTGAATATAGTTGGCATGCCATAGGATTGTGAGTACTGTAAACTCTAATTTATATAAAGTTTTTTATACTTGTTTTTGGCACCTTTTTACTTAAAAATAATATTAATTCTGAGTAATTGATCACTAATTGAGTGAATTTTGTTTATATTTCAATAATGGGAATGATTTAATGAAAAATGTAAATTTATGCTATTTTTCATTAATTTTTTGCATAATTCAATTATTTTATGCTACATATTAATCTTAATATTATTTAATGCAGTTGGACCAATGAAATTATGCATGATTTGTTTATAAAATAAAGTTACATGAACATGCCCAAATTCACTCTATATGGACGGAAAACACATGCAAAATGAGTTATGAAGAAGTTGATTTGATCCAATTGAAGATGAATCAATTGACGGAAAAGTCTGGTAAACAATTGGGTCACTAAACCATCCAAACAAGGGAGAACAAGTCCAATTTGGCAAAGCATTTGTGAGCAGCCCAAAAATCAATTTTTGGGGATTTACTGGAGGTCCCTATACTTGCAAATAAATCAGAAAATAGCTCATAAGATTTTCCTTTGAAATCGTCCACACCCTTGCTTGACTCAAGCATGATTTCATGCTTGAATCAAGCAACCAACAAACCACTTCCTTCCACAATGTGTGGCTGACCAAGCAAGTGAGTAAATTGGGGGATTCTACATGTCATTTTTAGTAAACTCACCTACCAACCTTCACTATAAATACCCACTCCCATTCCTCATATCCATCATCCCTCATGTCTCAAACATCATTCATTCCTCATTCAACATTCAACATTCATTCTTCATTTATCATTCTTTCCTTTCATCACATTTTCTCTCCCTTTCACACATAGTCATCCCCCTTTTCCCTATCCATTAGCTAGAAAATCTTTAATAAAATACTCTCTTGGCCGGCCACCTTGGGGAGCACTTTCCGAAGGGGCGAATACGAGGATTGAAGGAAGCCACTATGATTGTTTCCCGAAGAACTGTTGAATCAATTAAAGTTTATTCTTCCCTATCTTTGTTTTATTTTAGATATTAATCATGTTCGCAATTTGTTTTGTTATTTTTTCATCAACAATGGTAGCTTAATTTTGTTTAGCTGGAATGATGGCATCAATTAAATGAAGTTCATTTAAATCATGTTTATGATGTTCTGTGTCTCAATCGTTCATGCTTTCAATTAAAATCATGCATATATGTCATTCATAAAAATGTGATTGAATGCATTAGAATTAGTTGGTCAATCCTAACCAGATGGCGATTAATGGATGCAACAATTGAAAGGTGCATGCTTAATTTAGACCTTAGCCCGATTAAATTAAAGGTTCATAATAACTCGAGAAAGCTCCATTATCTTGCATAGGTTTTCGGTCTATGTGATTAAACTGTTTCAAACCTAACCCGTCCCTGTTACTTCATAAGAATTCTAAGAAACCCTTAGTTAAATATGATCATGGTAGTATGCATGTTTTTCTAAGTGAAAAATTCTAAAATGACTGAACATTGGTTTCAAGCTCACAAAATATAGAGTTGCCATAGAATATTTTCTGAAACATTATTAAGCATGATGTAAATGAATTAAGTTGAATGATATGATTATTCTAGCTTATTCATGTTATTGATTGTTGAAGTTTTTGAATTTGTTGCTAAACTCAACTCATTCATTCCATTGCATACGTTGCATTTAGGTTAATTTGCATTAGGGATCACTTTGTATCTAGATTATTTAATTTAATTTCATCATCAATCACCTCAAAATGATTGTGTTTTTCTTACCAAATTGTTAATATTAATTTTATAATTAATTGATTAACATACACATTCCCTGTGGAGACGATAACTCTTTTGCTTACTTATTACTTGATAACAACTATGTACAGTTACACAAACCACGCATTACAAGTACTCACCTTTGTGTTTTGTGATTTAGGCGTTGAGGCCCCGGGACAAGTTAGAGAGATAAGGGAATATTGAACTAAGCTCCATTCATTGGGACATGCTAGTGTGTTGGAGAGTGTTTAGCTTAATGCTACACTTTTAGGACATGTTAGACTCTTTGAGTCATTGGTGTGATGGAGATTCGTTTATTCAATTTGTGGTGATTAAGACCATTTATATTTTCATATTCCTAAGTTTCCAAATTATCATAAGTTTCCAAATTATCATTATTTGAAATATATATAAGTTGTGTTGTATGTGAATATATGTAAATGAATATGATAAACTCATGAGATAATGATACATGAATATGTTTCTTTGAATTGATAGGAAAGGATGCAAATGTGCCTTAGTGCTATTGTTTAACTTATGTTATTGTTTATGCTTAATAATACTTTCGAACACTCACTGAGCTTGTTTGAGCTTAAACTCTTTATCTAAATCCTACAGATAAATAGTGCATTCGGGGAGTGTGAAGTGGCAAGGTGGGATATTTTTGTTATAATTAGATTTTCTTATTGCTGCTAATGATTTTAAGTTTTGATTTGTGGGTTAATTTCTTATGGTTTATGGATGATGTTTATTGGATTATAAGTTAGGAAATTGAAGCATGAATGTTTTCGGAATACTCGATATAGGCTTGGTTGAGTTAAGTATTATTTGTATATTAAGTAGGAACATTGTTTCGAGCATAAAGTACATTTTAACTTGTGAATTTTTAGCAAACTAGGTAGAAGTATCGATACTCGGGACCAAAGTATCGATACTCGGCTTGCCAAATGGAAAGTTTTCAAAAATCGACAGTAACCAAGTTTGGCATTGATACCCAAACACTAGTATCGATACTCATGATAAAAATACCGATACCTCTACAAGGTATCTGGAACGGTGGAAATGTGCAAGTGTACACAATCGTAACAAGTAACAAAAGTGACAAGTAAATGTCGAGTTATCGTACCCACAGGGACTGTAAAAGAATTATTTATGAAATAATTTCAAACACTTTGGTTATGGAAAAATATTTTGATTTTTGAAAACTGTAAACGGCCCAAATTGTCTGGGCCCAAATCAAGAAATAAAAAAAGGGCCTAAATGGCCCAGAACTAAAAAAAATTTCAGAACCCTAGGGTTCTGTCCTATTCACGTGGGGTGTCTGACCCACCGCCTGCCTGTGCTCCACCAGCGCCATTTCTCCACTTGCGTTTGCTCCCCATAATTTGCAAAGAAGACAAGAAATAGACAATAATAGCAGAAAACGGGGAAATCAATTGTATTTTTTGTTTTTCTTCAAATTTGGTTATAAAAACCGAAAGGAAACGATGTAAAGGGGGGGATTTTTCAAAAAAAAATAGATTCAAAAAAAAAGGAAAAAGAAAAATTCAAAAAAAAGAGAAGCATTTGATATAGATTCGAAAACTAAGGTCTTCATTTTATTTTTCCCTTTTATCTTTTATTTGTTTTCGTGAATATATATACGTTTATATTTCTTTAATTTTCTAGAAAAGAGAAAAGTTTATATATAAGTATAAAAAGTAAAAAAAAAAAAGAAGAAAATTTTTTACCTTTTTTGGCCACCGTGCGCGGTGGCCGGCGGTGGCACCGGCGGCGGGGGAGCGGCGGCTGACTGGCCGGACCTTCGACGGATATTGAGGCCCTTCAGAGAAAAAAGAATAGGGTGAGAGGTTTTTTTTTTTTAAACAAGTGATGAAATGAATTTTTTTGGGGGGATTTTAGGCCTTATATAGCCTCCCAAAACGACGTAGTTTTGGGGCTAGCCTTAAACCCCCCAAAACGACGTCGTTTTGCCTCCAACCCGTTTTTGACCCGACCCGTTAGGGAGGATCCGCTTGTTTTTTAAAGGGTTTATTGCGCTTTTGGTCCTTCTACATTTTTATGGTTTTGCGATTAAGTTTATTGTATTTTTAATTTCGCCCAACAATTTGTTTCGGATTTCAATTGGGTCCTCCCTAATGCTATGCATTTTAAAAAAGGGGTTATTGTCCATCTTGGTCCCTTTCCCTTCCCACGCGTTTCGAATAGGCCCTTTCCCCTTTTATTTTATTTCGAATTGAACCCGAACTTTCGTTTTAAATGCAATTTGATCCTTTTTTAGTTATTTTGTAAAATTTCTTAGTCTTTTTATCATTATATTATTATGGTTATTACTATTATTATATTTTTTCATATTTTATTATTATTTTGTTTAACTAACTTTACTATTATTATTACTATTATTATTATATTACAATTACTATTATTATTATATTTACTATATTTATATTATATTGTACATATTTTGTATCGTCATTACTACTTTATTATTATTACTATACTATTATTATTATTATTATTATTACTATACTATTATTTTTTTATTATTATTATACTATTATGTTATTATTCTTTCTATATTACTATTATTGTACTATTACTTGTATATACTTACTACTATTATTATTATTAATTATTATTATTATTGTTATCATTACTATATTTATATTAATATATTGTACTTATTTTGTGTCAGTATTATTGTTATCTTATTATTACTATTATTATTATATTTATTATTGCTATTGTTATTATTATTATTATTATATTTCCTATTATCTTGATCTTTACTAACATCTTCTTGCTTATTATTATTATTATTATTTTAATGCCATTTTTTACCTTTTTTATATTTTTATATTATTGTATCTTTTATTATCAGTATTGTTAATTTCTCGTTTTCGTCACTTCATGTGGATCAACAGTTTTAAATCGCAACTCGACATTTTTAATTCATATAAAAAGAGGTAATATTTGTGTGTTTAGAAGTCCGGAAAATTACATCCTAACGTGTTGGGTGTCGATCTTTTCTCTCGACTAAATATTCAAATACCCTCTTCCTTTACATGTTTTGAAGATCAAAGACGATTTCGGTGTCAGAATATAAGGGTGTTATATTCTAACTGTTGGGTATGATACTTTTATTCCTTTGAAGCGAGTTAATCTTGAGATTCAATCCTAATTCAATTAACCGTTTTTTTTCTTTGAAAGTTTTACCCTAAATATTTTCAAGTTTTCGACATTAGGACAACATTAATCAATTTGGTACCAACTTTGGGCGTTGCAAGGGTGCTAACCCTTCCTTGCACGTAATCGACTCCCGAACCCGTTTTCTCGAATTTCGCAAACCAAAATATTTTTATAGGTGACCCGATCACACCTAAATAAAAAGGATGGATGGCGACTCCATATTTTTAAAAGTCGATTCCCGTTTTTTAAAACCCCTTTTAAGAATGGTTTCGACAGCTTGGCGACTCCACTAGGGACCGTTGAAAGTCATGCCATAAATTGATTAATTGTTGTCCTTTTAATTGAAAACTGGAAAATTGTTTTGAAAAATCATTTTTTTGACTCATTTGTTTGTGCTATAATGTCAAGTTTCATGAAATACTTTGGGCATTGCATTGCATGACCGTTGTGGTCACACTTTTAAGTGGGAGTGAGAAACTAAGCTTTCGTGAGGTTTTCACCTCCGCATGGGCTAGTGGATTGCTTCCGGGATACATCCGTACCTATGTGCTTCGTGAGGTTATCACCTCCGCATGGCCATAGGGAAATGTATTCCCCTGAACTGAACTCGGTCTGTATGAGCCTATAATGGGTGAGGATCGAGGAATCTGCTGGTTCAGGTACCTTTCTTTAGAACTGAACCTCATATAGCAAGCCTTAAAGGCCCATCTTAGGTAGAGCCATGCCAAACCTTAGTGGTCACCTGAGTAAATGTTTTATTTCTTGCTTGTTTTAAGCTATGTGTGAAATATTGACTTGTTTTATTGAAAAACATTTTTTATCACACTTAGTTCACTAACGTGCATCATATTGCATGACCGTCGCGGTCTCACCTTTAAGTGGGAGTGAGAAACTAAGCTTTCGTGAGGTTTTCACCTCCGCATGGGCTAGTGGACTACTTCCGAGACACATCTGTACCTATGTGCTTCGTGAGGTTTTCACCTCCGCATGGCCATAGGGAAATGCGTTCCCCTGAACTGAACTCGATCCATATGAGCCTATAACGGGTGAGGATTGAGGAATCTGCTGGTTCAGGCACCCTCCTTCAGAACCGAACCCCATATAGAGACCTAGAAGCCTACCCTAGGTAGAATTGTACTAAACCCTAGTGGTCACCCAGATAAGTGTTCTATTTCATCGATTATTTCTCCTGTACTAACATGTTTTCTTCTGTTTTGATTGCATTGCATTGCATCATCAAAAGAAGTGAGGTGTTGATTAATATTTGATTGCTAAATAGAGGAGTTTTTCATAAGGAAATGAATTTCTTGATAAAGTGGATTATAATACGGTTGCCCAAATATAGTCCAAGTGAATAACGAGAGAAAGCTGATAGTCCACAGAAGAGTACAAGACTTTGGCTGATGATTCAAGTCAACAAGGATTATTCAAGAGTCGTCACACCTTGACTTTCTTAAAGAAGCTTATGAACAATCGCAGAGGATAAACGAGTGAAGAAGTACAACCTGAACAGGCATCTATGAAGGAAGCTCACGGGACATGACCATAACACCCGGATACGAAGGAAAAGATTAGTGTTTTCACTTGGGCTATGAGGACAAAACTGTATATGCAATCCGTTTTATGTAAAGAGCTTTATTTTCTAGAAAAGTTCTTCTAATAGAATTGAATTCATAATTAGCGCCTCTCTTTCTTTTTGCATTCACTCCATGCATTTGCATTGCATTACATCATTTTAGAAAGAAGGTGTTGATTCGTATTCAATTGCTAAATTGAAGAGTTTGTCATAAGAAAATGTGTTACTTGATAAAGTGGATTATAATACGGTTGAGACAAGGCCTTGCCTGAAGATTCGAGCCGACAGGGATTTTTCGAGAGTCATCAGAAGATTATGAGCATCACGGAGGATAAGTGATTGACGAGGTGCGACCTGGACCAAGCAACAAAGAGCTAGAAGAGATGTCTATTGAGGAAGTTCATGGAACATGACATCCGAGTATAAAGAAAATGATTTGCCTGAAGATTCAAGACGGTAAGGATTGTTTGGGAGTCATTAGAAGATTATGAGTATCACGGAAGATAAGCGAGGGATGAGGTACGTCCTGGATCGAGCAACAGAAGGCTAATAAGAGATGTCTATTGAGAAAGTTCACGGGCACAACATCCAGATACGAAGAAGAGGATTTGTCTGAAGATTCAAGCCGACAATGATTGTTCGAGAGTCATCAGAAGATTATGAGCATTGCCGAAGGTAAGTGAGTGATGAGGAACAACCTGGATCAAGCAACAAAGAGCTAAAAGAGGCGTCTATTGAGAAAGTTCACGGGAGACGACCATGATATCCGGATACGAAGAAGAGGATTGGCGTTTTCACCGGGACTATGAGGAAGAGGCCGTATATGTGGTCCATTTTAAGTAAAGAAACGTGTTTTCTAGACAAGTTCTTCTAATAGGAATTGAATTCATAATCAGCGCCTATCTTTCTTTTTGCATTCATTCCATACATTTGCATTGCATTTCATGCATTGGCATTGCATCATATCACATGCATTAAAACTTGTAGGAAGACTCTAATTAGGTGAAGTTATTTTAGTGACCTAGAAGACATGGACCGAAGGTTGGAGGGATTAGAGCAAAGGCAAATATTGATGCAAGAACAGTTGTCCAAAATTCAGCAGGATATGCAAGATCCAATGGATATGATGCGCCAGTTAACCCTATTACTAGTCGAAAGACTTGGAAAAAGGAGGGGCTCAGTGGTCGGCAGTACGGATGATGACGAAGAAATCGTTTATTCCCCGATAAATATCTTGACTCAACCAGGCGTACAGTCGCATGGGGGACCCATCACTATCGGACCCCAATGTCAGACTAATACCTCGACCCCGTTTAACTTCCCCATGAGCTCATACCTTAACCCTGGGGAGGATCGATCCAAACCGATTGCTCAGGCAGGAACAAAAGAAGGGAGGAAGCAGACTTTGAAGACCCCGAAGAAGAAGGAAAAGGAAGTGGGTATTACAAGTAGGTATGACAAGGGCCATTCGGAGCCGATTATAGTAAACCAGCCAAAAATAACAGCTACCAGCTATCAGGTCTCCCAAAGACGAGAGCCTAATCCAAAATCGAACTCAGAAAAACCTCGATTCATGCTCATCCCGATCTCGTATAAGGAAAAGTACAAAATGTTGTTTGACGCGCACGTTGTAGCCCCTTTTTATATAAAGCCATTACAGCCCCCATATCCTAAATGGTATGACCCGAGTGTTCAATGTGACTATCATGCGGGAGTAACGGGTCACACGATAGAAAACTGCACTGCTTTCAAAAAGGTAGTTGAAAGGCTCATCAAGTCGGGGGTCTTGAAGCTCGATGATACACCTAGTTCGGAGAACCCATTACCCGACCATGTCGTTAAAGGGGTAAAAATTGTGAGTACCATGATGAACGGGGGCATGAGATCAGAAGTGCATCAAGTCGGGGACACTAGCGCAAAGCCTAATACTGGGGAATTGGAGCATTAATGACGTATCTGATGAGTGAACCAAAGAATCAAAGTTTCCAAGACCATGCACATTTGGTAGTGTTTTGAACAATAGGACTGTGGAAGGGATCCCTGTATTTTTAGAGCTAGCTCGGAGTAATGTCCAAAACGCACCTATTGCTCTAAAGCCTAGGAGCAATAAGAATCTTTTTGTGAAATAGGCTTGTGTCTAGAATTGTCATTTCGATAAAATGCATCTAAGTAAATATTTTCAGGCTTTACATTTTTTTATTTTTTATTCATGTTCATATCATACAAAAAATCATCCTTAGAATCATTTATTCTTTGGATTTTCTGCCTTACACCCACAATGGGTCCCCAGATATTAATGACTCAGAGTCTACTTTGGAGAAGATATGCGTCTAGAGGGGTCTCAGGGCTTTGGAGACGATAGAGATTGTAACTTATCTCCTGATTTGTTAAAGATGGCAGAGCAAGATGAAAAACAGATACTATCTTATAAAGCATCATTGTGAGCCTAGGAGAAGAGAGAAAGGTGAAAATCGAAGCCTAGCCCACCACAAAGACAAAGCAGGACATCATTGAGTTATTCCCGATTCAAGGATGTTTTCACGTGACACGCCTGGGCTACTGAAACGTGGATATGCTGTTGAGGCTAAGGGAATCCTAGAAGAGGTTCATCAGGATATTTAAAGATCACATGCTAATGATTTTTATGATAGCCAAGCTAATCATGAATTTCAGATTCTGCTTGTCCATCATAGAAAGGGATTGCATCAATTATGCCGTAAATGTCAAAACAAGATTCATATGTCTCATAAACCTTATCTGTATGGGGCATAGAGTTTATTGGGACGATCTCGTCGGAAGCTTTTAGCAAACAATAATTCGCTAAGAGGGTGGAAGTAGCTTCGTAGGCTAATATTGCAAAGTCAATGGTCATTAGAAAAAAAAAAGAAAGAAAGAATGCTGACAACAAAAATGTCAGAAAGATTACATTTAACCGCACAATGTCAAAATTTTGCGGTCTGTTCAAAGATCAAATGCCACGTCATAGTGCAAAAAAAAAAGGAAGGCAACAAAACAAGGATTGTTAGGAAGATGACCTAGACTTGCAAAGATTAGCATATAAAAGTTACGTTTACCCTTTATGCTCATTAAATGTCGGCCAGGACCTCTACCGGGGAAACGCCTTAGGTTTTGCCTATTGAAGTCAAAATCCCCTCTTCCCGGGGCGCGGGCCGAGCCAAAATTGAATGAGGCAGAAAAGATCTAATCCCGATGTGATCAAGTGAATTTGAAGAAAAAATGTTGAGAG
The DNA here is from genome assembly GCA_005393395.2 of Gossypium australe. Taxonomy (NCBI): domain Eukaryota; kingdom Viridiplantae; phylum Streptophyta; class Magnoliopsida; order Malvales; family Malvaceae; genus Gossypium; species Gossypium australe. The sequence goes on along the minus strand of CM016617.1, from coordinate 116,811,205 downwards.
CTATCTGTCACGATCAGATGATGCGAGTTTACAACAAAAAGGACCGCCTTAGAAAATTTCATGATAGGGCTTTGAAAGAAATTTCTCCCATGCAAAAGGGACTTCAGGAAGTGAATGCCAAACTAGGAAGGACCTTATGCAGCAAAGAAGGCCTATTCTATGGAAGCATGGATATGGACGGAGATGGATGGCAAGGACCTGTCCAATTCGGTGAATTTAGATTCGACCTAAAAAAGGGGGATAAAAAAACAAAACAAAAAAAAAACAAAAAAAGAGAAAAAGAAAAAATTCTCAAAAAAAAAAAAGAAGAAAGAAAAAGGAGAGGCCAAAGGTGAAAACCCGCAAAGGGCGCTTTGAGACCAAAGGTGGGTTTGAGTTGAAAACCCGAAATGGGCGGCTCAAATTTTGATAAAAAAATAGGGTGTACAGTAGTCTCGCCATGCCTGAAGTAACAATGAAGGGGTATGTTACGTCTTGGAGCATCGACAAAGTACTCTAGATCCCCTAAACACATATTGAGTTTAATATGGTCTTCAAGAAGTCTGAACGGAGAAGCTCAAGCTATGGTATCTGGGGCACCTAGCTTTCATGTTGCCCATTTTTGAGTTTGCCACCTTTGTGTTTTTCAAAATACACTCTAAATAAACTTTCTTCTACATTGCATTTGCTAGCTTTGATCAACTTGTTTGTTCGAGCTATGCTCTCAATAAATTTCTATTTCGTCCAGCATTATGATCTTGTTCGAGCATTTTTACATTGAAATAACAATTATTGGACTAATAATACTTTCATGGAGGGAGTTTCGCATATTACTCTGAAAACCTTTAAACAATACTGGAGTCTGAAACAGGATTATTGTTTAAGATTCACCAAGCTTAAGGGTTGGAAACATCTGAGTCCAAATTAAAGTTGTCTCTTCGGGTTTTTGTCAAAAATGGCGCTTGAACAAAATGACAAGGTATTGCGTCAATGGCACAATCCTGACAAAAATGAGCATTGTTAACCCAAATGTAAAACGGGAATCATTCTCAAGAGAAGATGATACTCTGCGTTTATGCGAACATCATGCATACACATCTGGTTGGATCACCCGGGAAGTGATCAGAACAAGCCGCAGATCCTATACCATTGAGTTACAGTTGGATAGATACAGATCCTATACCTTTGAATGGCAATGGGGTGGATTAAAGAAGAAACAAATCTCACATTCTGAAATCACAGTGGGATGGTTGGGAAAAGGTTCAGATTCTATACCCCCAAGCCATAATCACAGCGGGGCAAATCTGTTGAACAGTTATAATTGTTTCCTCGAGCTTTCTATCAAGAGTACCAGCTGAACAAGATGGCAGCATAATACGTCAGCAATAAAGCCCTGATAAACGATGAGTGATGACAACCTTAAGCAGGGATCATTCTCACGAAATTCTGCATTCATGCAAAACACATCTAGTTAGAAGCATTTGATTTATTCCAATCATTATATCCTAATCATTGTAAGAAATCATTCTCATGACATTCTACATTCATACAAATGTCATCCATAAGACACACCTATTTAGGGGCATTTGATTCATTCCAATCATTGCGCCCTAATCTTTGTAAAAAGATCATTCTCATGACCTTCTGCATTCGGGCAAACGTCATCCATAATACATTTAGTAAGAAGCATTGAATTCATTTTGATCATTGCATTCTGACCACTTTGCATAAACATAAACACAAAACTGGTTTTACAAGACAGGTCCCCTAGAAGGCGTTGTCGCAACATCGGTGACGTCAAATCTTGTCTCCCTGAGTTTGCAGTGGGGCAGATTGAAGATGGCGAGTCTGGCAATCCTGAAGTTGCAGGAGTAGATTGAAGATAGCAGATCTGGCAATCCTGAAGTTATAGGAGCAGATCGAAGACATCAAATCCTGTCTCCCTGAAGTGGCAGGGGCAGATTGAAGATAGCAAGTCTGGCATTCCTGATGTTGCAAGAGCAGATTGAAGATAGCAAGTCTGGCAATCCTGAAGTTGCAGGAGCAGGTTGAAGATAGCAGATTTGGCATTCCTGAAGTTGCAGGAGCAGATCGAAGATTTTAAATCTGTCATTCTGGCATTCCTGGTGTTGCAGGAGCAGATTGAAGAGAACAAGTCTGGCAATCCTGAAGTTGCAGGAGCAGATTGAAGATAGCAGATTTGGCATTCCTGAAGTTGCAGGAGCAGATCGAAGATATTAAATCTGTCATTCTGGCATTCCTGATGTTGTAGGAGCAGATTGAAGAGAGCGAGTCTGGCATTCCATATGTTGTAGGAGCAGATTGAAGATAGCAGATTTGGCATTCCTGAAGTTGCAGGAGCAGATCGAAGATATTAAATCTATCATTCTGGCATTCTTGATGTTGCAGGAGCAGATTGAAGATATCAAGTCTGGCATTCCTGATGTTGCAGGAGCAGATTAAAGATAGCGAGTCTGGCATTCCTGATGTTGCAGGAGCAGATTAAAGATAGCGAGTCTGGTAGTCCTGATGTTGCAGGAGCAGATTGAAGATAGCAAGTCTGGCATTCCTGATATTGCAGGAGCAGATTGAAGATAGCGAGTCTGGCATTCCTGATGTTGCAGGAGCAGATTGAAGATAGCAAGTCTGGCAGTCCTGATGTTGCAGGAGCAGATTGAAGATAGCAAGTCTGGCATTCCTGATGTTGCAGGAGCAGATTGAAGATAGCAAGTCTGGCATTCCTGATGTTGCAGGAGCAGATTGAAGATAGCAAGTCTGGCATTCCTGATGTTGCAGAAGCAGATTGAAGATAGCAAGTCTGACATTCCTGATGTTGCAGGAGCAGATTGAAGATAGCAAGTCTGGCGTTCCTGATGTTGCAGGAGGAGATTGAAGACAGCAAGTCTGGCAATCCTGATGTTTCAGAGAAGATTGAAGATAGCAAGTCTGGCATTCCTGATGTTGCAGGAGCAGATTGAAGATAGCAAGTCTGGCAATCCTGAAGTTGCAGGAGCAGGTTGAAGATAGCAGATTTGGCATTCCTGAAGTTGCAGGAGCAGATCGAAGATATTAAATCTGTCATTTTGGCATTCCTGGTGTTGCAGGAGCAGATTGAAGAGAACAAGTCTGACAATCCTGAAGTTGCAGGAGCAGATTGAAGATAGCAGATTTGGCATTCCTGAAGTTGCAGGAGCAGATCGAAGATATTAAATCTGTCATTCTGGCATTCCTGATGTTGCAGGAGCAGATTGAAGAGAGCGAGTTTGGCATTCCTGATGTTGCAGGAGCAGATTGAAGATAGCAGATTTGGCATTCCTGAAGTTGCAGGAGCAGATCGAAGATATTAAATCTGTCATCCTGGCATTCTTGGTGTTGCAGGAGCAGATTGAAGAGAACAAGTTTGGCATTCCTAATGTTGCAGAAGCAGATCAAAGATATTAAATCTGCCATTCTGGCAGTCCTGATGTTGCAGGAGCAGATTGAAGATAGCAAGTCTGGCATTCCTGATGTTACAGGAGCAGATTGAGGAGACCAAGTCTGACATTCCTGATGTTGCAGGAGCAGATTGAAAAGAACAAGTCTGGCATTCCTGATGTTGCAGGAGCAGATTGAAGAGAACAAGCCTGGCATTCTCGAAGTTACAGAGAAGCAGATCGAAGTCAATAATCGTATCCCAAGGCTGCAGTGAAGTGGGTCAAAGTGACAAAGACACAGTGGCCTGGGATGAGGCCACATGAAGAATAAGAGCACCGAAGAATCCATACTCTGGGGATCCGGGCAAATTTGGGCCTTCTTTATGTCTTTGCTCTATTCCCGTTACACGACAATGATCAAAGAGGGGTAGCTGTAAACGGCCCAAATTGTCCGGGCCCAAATCAAGAAATAAAAAAAGGGCCTAAATGGCCCAGAACTAAAAATTTTTTCAGAACCCTAGGGTTCTGTCCTATTCACGTGGGGTATCTGACCCACCGTCTGCCTGTGCTCCACCAGCGCCGTTTCTCCACTTGTGTTTGCTCCCCATAATCTGCAAAGAAGACAAGAAATAGACAATAATGGCAGAAAACGGGGAAATCAATTTTATTTTTTGTTTTTCTTCAAATTTGGTTATAAAAACCGAAAGGAAACGATGTAAAGGGGGGATTTTTTCAAAAAAAAGATTCAAAAAAAAAAGGAAAAAGAAAAATTCAAAAAAAAGAGAAGCATTTGATATATATTCGAAAACTAAGGTCTTCATTTTATTTTTCCCTTTTATCTTTTATTTGTTTTCGTGAATATATATACGTTTATATTTCTTTAATTTTCTAGAAAAGAGAAAAGTTTATATATAAGTATAAAAAGTAAAAAAAAAAAAAAAGAAGAAATTTTTACCTTTTCCGGCCACCGTGCGCAGTGGCCGGTGGTGGCGCCGGCGGGGGGGAGCGGCGGTTGACTGGCCGGACCTTCGCCGAATATTGAGGCCCTTCAGAGAAAAAAGAATAGGGTGAGAGGTTTTTTTTTTTTTAAAACAAGTGATGAAATGAATTTTTTTGGGGGATTTTAGGCCTTATATAGCCTCCCAAAACGACGTAGTTTTGGGGCTAGCCTTAAACCCCCCAAAACGACGTCGTTTTGCCTCCAACCCGTTAGGGAGGATTCGCGTGTTTTTTTAAAGGGTTTATTGCGCTTTTGGTCCTTCTACATTTTTATGGTTTTGCGATTAAGTTTATGGTATTTTTAATTTCGCCTAACAATTTGTTTCGAATTTCAATTGGGTCCTCCCTGATGCTATGCATTTTAAAAAAGGGGTTATTGTCCATCTTGGTCCCTTTCCCTTCCCACGCGTTTCGAATAGGCCCTTTCCCCTTTTATTTTATTTCGAATTGACCCCGAACTTTCGTTTTAACTGCAATTTGATCTTTTTTTAGTTATTTTGTAAAATTTCTTAGTCTTTTTATCATTATATTTTATGGTTATTACTATTATTATATTTTTTCATATTTTATTATTATTTTGTTTAACTAACTTTACTATTATTATTATTACTATTATTATTATATTACTATTACTATTATTATTATATTTACTATATTTATATTATTATATTGTACATATTTTGTATCGTCATTACTACTTTATTATTATTACTATACTATTATTTTATTATTATTATTATACTATTATGTTATTATTCTTTCTATATTACTATTATTGTACTATTACTTGTATATACTTACTACTATTATTATTATTAATTATTATTATTGTTGTTATCATTACTATATTTATATTAATATATTGTACATATTTTGCGTCAGTATTATTGTTATCTTATTATTACTATTATTATTATATTTATTATTGCTATTTTTATTATTATTATTATATTTCCTATTATCTTGATCTTTACTAACATCTTCTTGCTTTTTATTATTATTATTTTAATGCCATTTTTTACCTTTTTTATATTTTTATATTATTGTATCTTTTATTATCAGTATTGTTAATTTCTCGTTTTCGTCACTTCATGTGGATCAACAGTTTTAAATCGCAACTCGACATTTTTAATTCATATAAAAAGAGGTAATATTTGTGTGTTTAGAAGTCCGGAAAATTACATCCTAACGTGTTGGGTGTCGATCTTTTCGCTCGACTAAATATTCAAATACCCTCTTCTTTTACATGTTTTGAAGATCAAAGACGATTTCGGTGTCAGAATATGAGGGTGTTATATCCTAACGTGTTGGGTATGATACTTTTATTCCTTTGAAGCGAGTTAATCTTGAGATTCAATCCTAATTCAATTAACCATTTTTTTTCTTCGAAAGTTTTACCCTAAATATTTTCAAGTTTTCGACATTAGGACAACATTAATCAATTTGGTACCAACTTTGGGCGTTGCAAGGGTGCTTGTAACATCTTGGAAAGGGCCTATGCATTTTCGGTTTAATTGTACGAAATGACAAGTTTTAAGTATTATGAATAAATTTTTAATAATTTTGGAAACCTGGAAATGCATGAAAATGAAAATGGAAATGAACATTTTTGGAAACCTGGAAATGTAAGAAAATGGCAAGTTTACAGAGCCGATCGAAAATTTTAGGAAACTTAGAAATAACCTAGAAATGTCAAATTTTAAAGTTTAAAATAGGAAATTAGGGCAAGGAGGCCTTAAAAGGAAAAGTTGGTAAAATTTGGCACACAAACAGGCTTGGAAAAATGGCCTGAAGATGCCACTTAGGGCCTATGGAAATGGCGCCATGTGCAAGAGGAATGGGCCTGAGTTCGAGTCACTTGGGAAGCAAATAAATGAGGTTTTATTTTGGCTTCCAGAAGGCTGAGGTGGACGGCACATGCTTCTAGAAAAGGAGGTGTTTTATTTTCATAAATATGTGATTAATAAGGTGATAAATAGAAGCTTTTTATTTGGATTATTTTGAAGAGATAATAAAGGATTTTTATTTGGATTATTTTGAAGGGATAATAAAGGATTTAAATTGGATTAAACCCTTTTATTTATGATAATTAAAAGATAAGGTTATCAGATAGAGGAGTGGTGGCCAAGTAAGGGACTCCTTAGCTGATAATTTCGGCTATAAAAGGAAGTTAAAGGCTTTCCTCTCATCTTTTCTAAGTGTTGCCGAAAATTCCCTAGCAAACTCTCTCTGCCGAATTTTCTTCTCCTCTTTTCTTCTTCTTTTCTTTTCTACTGTCAAGCCAAAACCCCTTTGATATCAGTCTAAGTCTACATAGCCGAATCTTTGTGGCTTCAAATAAGGGTGGCGTCGACTGTGGTGTTAAGGTAAGAATGGATTCTTGTTGTTTAATCTTTTTCAATCAAGATTTAGGAACTGATCTTTTTGGATGTCTCTTGGCCGAATATTAAAGGAGAAATTTCGGGATTTCTGATCTAAGGATTTTGGCCATTCAAGAAGAGAGTTTCGAGATTCAAGGATTTAAGGTAAGAAAAGCATGGTTTAGGCCATTTGATTAAGTTTATTAAGTGATTTGGAAATCAGATCTAACATATGTGTGTAGGGATTTCAACATCTCCATAACCAAGGGTTACTTTTCGGGATTTGGAATCACAAGGTATGTGTTTAAGATATTCGGTCAAGGTTTATTTTAAAGGTTTGGATTTATTATTAGAAGCCGAAAACTAACCTATGGAGTAATATAGTGTTTAAGCCGAATTCACAAAGGAGGAATACAAAGATCTGGCATTTGATTCTTGAAATCAATTCGGCAACAAGGTAAGTAATACTAATCCTATTAGTATTTGGAATAATGGCCGAATGGTCTTTTAAAAAGGAAGTGATGAATTTATGTAGGATTTGAGATCTAAATCAGTAGATCGATTTTCGGGATTTCAAGGACTTCGTTAAACGAATCAGGTGTGTACCCCACACTACTTTATAATATGAACTATGGTTATATGCATTAAAATATGTGTTAATGAAATATGAATGTGGCTAAGGTACCATGTTAAGGTACTAAGTACTCAGGTACGTTTCCTACTCCTACTAGGAATATGAAAAATGTTATTCGTAACATGGGAATATGATTAAGTTGTGAACTCTGGTATATTATGTATGTTAATGTATGGGCATATGGTTGTATATTGAAAGGGGAAGTGAAAAAGTGGTGACCTAAGACCGCAGTAATCTGAAAAGTAGTGACCTAAGACCACAGTAATCTGAAAAGTGGTGATCTATAACCACAGATGCGGTGACTTAAGCCTGCAATTTGGTGTGTAGCGGAAGGAGGGTCGACTTAGTAGTCCCCACGGTGTGTTTGGCAGGTACGGGGGTGTGTAGTGGATGGACAATTAGGTTTGGGTTTGGGAATGCATCATAACTTGTATTCATGGATCTGAATGTGTAACATTTGTATGCCTGATTCTATTATGAGTTAGTGTCGTGTACACATTGAGTCTGTTTGACTCACCCATTTGGGGAATATTTTTCAGGTGATGAGCAATAATGGACCGGGTTGGCAGGAGCTAAAGGTGGCCATGCATCACAAGGGAAAAATTTTATTATTTGGGACTTTTATTTTTATTAAGTACTTTAAAATTTTAGTTTGGGAATTATTTGATGTAATAAGGCCATAAGGCCAAGTTGGTTTTCTTTATTTCTGTTTACTTTGAATTATTATGTTACAATTTATTTTTGATTAAAGTTAAAGAAAATTTATTTCTTTTAAAATAAAACCTAAATTGTTTTGTCACCTTAATTAAATTGGATTTCCAAATAAAATAAATGGGTTTCCAATCTAAGCCCAACCCAAAACAATATTTTTTTGAAAATTACACAAATTTTCTCTAAGTAACAAAGAACTTTGAAATCGGTATACTTTAGGAACATACCAGATCCGGTTCGGGCTCGTGGGCCGGGTTTGGGGTGTTTCAGTGCTAACCCTTCCTTGCACGTAATCGACTCCCGAACCCGTTTTCTCGAATTTCGCAAACCAAAATATTTTTATAGGTGACCCGATCACACCTAAATAAAAAGGATCGGTGGCGACTCCATATTTTTAAAAGTCGATTCCCATTTTTTAAAACCCCTTTTAAGAATGGTTTCGACAAAAACTATTTGAAAACTAAAAGAAAAACAAAGTAAATTAAAATAAAACAAAGTTCAAGTGTGCGATTTCAAAAACTGATTTTAATCAAGATGGCATAATTGTGTTGGTTTAATCACATTTCTTACCTTAGAATTATTAAACTTGTGTTTATACTTGTTAAAACATGGCAACTCGGTAATTTGCTAACTATTGAACATATTTACAAATAAAAAATCCATCTATCTCTTGTACATATTTCTATGCCAATTCGACCGATTAAACAGACTGCAAAAAGTAAACATGTTATTGCACATACATACTCATTAAATTAAACAATCTCTCGCATATTCCTATGTCGATGAAAACGATTAATTCAACCTAACAAGCATATAAAAGATCATGTGAAGTAACAAGGTATTTTTACCGTGAAACAATTTAATCACAAAAATCCTGCAAGTTATGCAAGGCATACATATTGTCAAATACAATGCTAATTTAATCTTCAACTACCTTAGAAGAATTAAACATGCACAAATTAAGTATTATGTCCATTAATTACAATTTCAATGCGTTTAAATAATTAATTCATTAGCTATCTAAACAATTATAATGCCAGATAACTTAGCATAATTTTACTTAATCAAACATTTCACCTGTAATGGCCTAAATTCAAGGTTATCGGAATAATGGTTTCGCAACCATAAATCCGATTTAAATAGAAATTTATTTCAAAATATTTGCATGAATATTTATATGATAGGAAATATTTTTATAAATATTTATAAAATGTTAGTAATGTGGTATTAAACTTTCATTAGAAAATTTTAACGTTTGGGTAGGAAATTAAATGAAAAGGACTAAACTGAAATGAAAGTAAAAGTTAAATTATAGATTAAAGGAAATTATGAAGGACCAAAATGGCAATTATACCATTTTGTAAAGTTGAGGCGGTTTAAGTGTGAAAATCTGAGATTTTTTTTTAAGTATATTATTATATTATATATATATATATATATATATATATATATAAATAAACTAAAAGAAACAAAAGCATAAAACAAAAAAGAAGAACAGAGAGCAAACGTGAAGGAAAGAAAGAAAAAGAGAAAAGAGAGAAGAAAAGGGAAAATTAAAGTTTAAAGCTTGGAGTTTAATTTGGTAAGTTAATTTAGTCATTTTCTTTTAATTTTGATGCTTTATAAGTTTTAGAACAAAGTTTTGATGAATTTAAGTTGAAGTTTTTGAAGTTTTAGAGTTTTTGAATATAGCATATGATGAATAAAATGATGAATTAGTGGTTTAATTGAAAGAACTTGAAGTTAGAATTGGATAAAGGACTTAATTGTAAAACAAGCTATAAGAAAACAGTCTTGGGACAGCAGCAGTAAAGTAAGTTTGAAAATTCACCAAAAATTGTAGAAGTGTAATTAGAAGTTGAGTGAGATATGAAAATAAAGCTTATTGAGTCTATTTTCATATGAAAGAAACAAAGAAAGAAAAGAAGTTCTGTATTTGGAGATATTTGGATTTTTATAAGACTGGTTCAGAATGAATTCGGGTTCCTCTGTTTTAACTTTAGAAAATCATCAAAAATTGGATAAAAATAATTATGGGCTTAAATTTATATTTTTAGAATTATTAATGAGTATATTTTCAATAGAAATAAATGGGAACATCATCCGAATCCTGTATGAAGAGATAATTAATTCTTAGTGAAGAAGGGTCAGAACTGTCAAACAACAGAATAGGGGTAACTTTAAAGAATAAACTGTACTTATTGGCTAAACCAAAAATTCTGAAAATTTTATGGGAAGAAGATATGTGAGTCTAGTTTCAGGTAAAATTAACGGTTCTTCATTTAGAGTTTTGTATCTCAAGAAATAAATAATTTAGTGACTGTGACTCAAGTAGACAGATTTGAATAAACTATAAATAATAATAAAATTATAGTGAATGCTAACACGTGAACATGAAAAGTATTGAATGGATGATTGAATTTATTTATTTAGATCCGGAAAACTCAAATACAAATCTAGATCGAGGAAAGGAAAAAGTCCCGGAGTAGTAGATTTTGTGTACGAACAAGTATCGAGGTAAGTTCATGTAACTTGAATTGTATTCTTAAATGCTTGAAATGTATGTTATTGATGTGAATATAATTTGAATGTTCATTGTATGAAAATTTATACAATATTGATATTTTTGATAAAAAGGGAAAGAAATCCCGGTTGAATGAAAGGAAAATTCGATGGATCTCTGAAAAGGAATTGACGGTAAAAAGAATCTAGCCCGGACGGGTGATCCTATCCTAATATAGCCCTCCCGAAGAATATGTGGAAAATGGATTTAGCCCGGACGGGTAATCCGAATTAGGGTCTGAATTTAGCCTGGACTGGTAATTCAGATCCAAGCTCATTAGAGTAATTGTCGTTGCAGGGGATTTAGCCTGGACTGGTAATCCCGACAATACTCTATGAGTTTATATTACAGGGGATTTAGCCTGGACTGGTAATCCCGCTGTAAGGATGAGGTTCACGAGAGTGTGCTCTCTGAAATGAAAATGTGCGCACATGAATATGAATTGACGGACCCGAATTTGTACACTAAAGTGTACCTCTGAAAATCCATCGAAATTCCTAGTAATTAAATGGGATAAATATAAAAAAAATATATGGAAATTATGGTATTGATGAGCTCATCAATCATGGTGTGTATATTATTGATATATGGAAATTAATGGACTAACTTGAATGTTGAGTTTGTGATTTTTAGGGTAATAATGCATTGAATGGATATATGAATGTTTATTGCATTATATTGAAAATATTAGGTAAGTATAATTCTTGTTACATGGGCTTACTAAGCACAAAGTGCTTACCCTATTTCCTTTTTCCCTGTTTTGTAGTGTTAAGAGCTCGGAGGTCGGATCGGTGGGAGACTCATCACACTATCAACCCCAATATTTCTGTATTTGAAGAAACTTTAGTTTGGAAATGAATGACATGTATAAGCTAATAAAAAAAATGTTAATATGAAATGAATGTAAGGTCAGCCATTGGTATGGCTTATGTGTTAAAGTTATCTTATAAATATGCATGAATTATTTTGAAAAAAAAAATTCGTAAATTCTGGTAATGCCTCGTACCTTATTCTGACAACGAATACGGGTAGGGGGTGTTACATCACCGAGGCCTTTAACAGCATAAACATAATTTTAATAATCTAAGAGGGCGAAATGAAATCAAACCAACACGAATTAAATTCAAGCTAAATCGATTAAATTAAACATTTCAAAAGCATGAATATCCATAAACATGTTCGTCAAAACAACAACAAATAATTTAAAGAGATAGGAAACGAGAAACAAATCCGGTGGCTCTCCGTGACTTGTCTGCTTGATTCCTCCTTCGTTCTTCGTTGTCCTCGGCTATCAAGGGGGCTTATGAACACTTCAAGTGCTGCTTCAAATGGCTGGAAAACACCTCTTTTCCAAGAGGGGAAATCGGCACAAGAACAAGGGGAAAATGGAATGAAAATGAAGGGAGAAAAGTTGAGAGAAAAGAAGAGAGAATGAGAGAATGTTGGAGAATTGAGGGATGATTTGAATGAGCAGCTAGGGGTTGTATTTATAGGTGTTAGGGGCTGCTAAAAATAGCAAAAAATCAGCAGCAAAAGATTCCCTCTTGGCCGGCCATCCTATGTGGCAAAGTTGATGGATTCAACTTTGCTAAAATTAGCTTGGACAAATCTTTAAACCCATGAATTTTGGAGGGGTTTGAATGGGATTTTGAGAAGTCTTCAAGGGCTTCTTTGCAACTCAATTAATCAGCAAATAAGCTGATTTGGGCCTTCATTGTGGACGGTTTGGGCTGCCCAATTGGTGGGTGCTCCGGTTCAGTTGGTTCGGTTCAACCAGTGCGATTTTACTGGACCCTTTTTCATAATTAATTAAAAATAATTTATTTAGCCCAAATTAAATTGGGAATAAATTAAAATTAATTATATTATGATTAAATCTTTATAATTGGACCGTCTTGGGCTGGAAATAGAGTCGTCTTGACACTTCAAATCGCTTCTCGGTTTTATTCTTCGAGCAGTGTCTGGCGAGCCAATTTTTTCCCTTTTTGCGATTCTGTCGAAAATAGTCAAAATTAAACAAAATTAACTATAGAATTAATTACAATTCAGCATGTTCATATTTTTAGCACAAATTAATTATTTTATAATATTTAATTATTTTCCGACAAGAATTTACTCGAAACCACATGAATTTGGGTCAAAAAGGGCATGAAAAAGTATATAAATTTTCGTGTTTCCAGTATCGATAAAATATTTTGAATCAAATTTGGCAGAGAGCTAAAATGGTATCAATACGTACTTTAGTATTGATGCCTAACACATAAATAACGATACATGCTTGTTTAGTATTGATACTTATGCTGGGTTTCAAATTTTTTTCAAAATGGTCCTTATTTCTCGAATAAATCTATTTCTATTGTCACTTAAAAATTTAATTAGTCATGATTTCATCTTTAATGGTTAATTGTGATAAAAATTATACTTATTTGTTATTGTCTATGTATCTGTATAAGTTCCGAAAGTTTTTGTAGCATCCTATAACTTGGGTCCATTGATTGGACCAGGTGAGAGGTGTTACATAAAAGCCTAGTAAGCACTTATAATTAGACTCAATACATGAAGGGCCCAATTTGGTTCACATATACATGTAATGAAACACCCCAAACCCAGCCCACGAGTCTCGACCAGATCTGGTATGTTCCTCGAGTAAAGACAGTTCAAATTCATGGGTTCTTTTGAAAATCTTTAAGTGATTTCGGAAAAACTCGATTTGGGTTGGGCTCAAGTTGGAAAACCAATTTATTTTTGAAATATAAGTTTTATGAAATCTCATTGTCAAGTTTCAAAAACATTAAGTTAGAAGATTTGCCGAATTCCTTCTTTAATTAGAAATCATATGAATTTAAGTGTTAAATCATTTAGGGTTTAGTTTTAAATAAAACATTTGATCTTTAATTTGGTAAATTTCATAACATATTGAAATAAATAAAATGCATGCATAAACAGTTTATCACTATAGCCTTATTACATCAAAACAATCCCAAATAAATTTAAAGTACTTAAAATAAAAATGTCCAAATCATAAAAATTTCCTTGCTGAGCATGGCCACCTTTAAGCTCCTGCCGACCCGGTCCATTACTGATCATCACCTGAAAAATGTTCCCCAACGGGGTGAGTCAAACAGACTCAATGTGTAACCAACACCAAAATTTAACAATTCAGGCATACATTATCATATCACATACACATTCATATAACAGATAGGGAATAATGATGCAACCCGAACCCAAACCTATATGCCATCCGCTACACATCACCCGTACCATCCTGCACACCGTGGGGACTACTAAGTCAACCCTCCATCCGCTACACACCATCGAAGGTAGTCGCTGCAGTCGACGTGCTCATCGCCCTTATAAAATTCGTGGCATAGCCACCAGATACATATTTCGTGTCATGAGACACCATATTCAGATATCGTGGTCTTAGGTCACCACATTCACATATCGTGGTCTTAGGTCACCACTTTCACTTCCCCTTTTCACAATATCCCATATGCCCCATGTCATACATATTATGTAGTACAATTCCTTGTTTCACATTCTTTTCATATTCACATTCATGGCATAACAAATCATTTCATACTCATAGTAGGAGTAGGAAAACGTACCTTAGTATTGTGTACCATAACATGGTACTTAGCCATATTCACATTCTTATAAACATGTTCATATTAAGTCTTGCCATAAATTTTATTAAAAGATTGTGTGGGGTACACACCTGATTCGCTTAAGGCTTCCAATCCAAATCCCAAAAATTCGATCTAAAGCCTTAGATCCCTATATTCGACCAACCTTAATATGTTAGCACAAAGCCTATTCGGCTATAAATCGAAATCCCAGTAGGATTAGTACACTTAAAACCTACCTTGATGCCGATTGACTTAAGAATCAAGTCCCGAAACTTTGTTGTATTCCTTCTTGCATTCGGCCAAACATTAGATCATTCACATGTTAGTTTTCGGTTTTTAAGAGAATAGGGAATAGATCCAAACACTAAAATAAGCCTTGGCCGAATGTACATATGTACTTACCTTAAGGTTCTCAAATCCCGGAATTACTCCTTGGTTATGGAGTTGTCGAAATACCTATACACATGTGTTAGATCCGATTCTAACATTGAATCATAATACATGGCCTTTAGCTGAATGTCTTAAGCTCTTACCTTAGATCTTAAAAGTCCCGAAAGTTTCTTCTTTGTAGTCGACACTTGCTAGATTCTGAACACTCCTTCAAAGTTTCGGCAACCATGAACATCAATGAGATTAGTCCTAGATTTCGACAAGTCTAAAAGTGAAAGAATGGAAACCGAATGTGATCTTACCCTTACATGAAGAAATCGACAGCACCTTCACTTGAAGCCCTCAAAGATTCGGCTATGAAGACTTGAAGACTAGTCGACTATGACCCCTTGTGTATTCGGCCTCTACGAAAGTAGAAAGGTATAAGGCCTTAGGGAAAATCGACAATAGGGTGATTTGAGTTGAAAAGATGAATCAATTTCGGCAATGGGGGGAGGATTAAGGTTTCGGCTTTGAATGCTATGAAGAAATCGGCTATGACTGCTTGATTTCGTTTTTGGCTAGAACAAATAAAAGAAAAAGAGAAGAATGGCTAGAGAATTCGGCAGAGGCTTCAAAAGAAAAGAAAATAGGTAGAATGGCCTTACTCCCTTCCTTAGCCGAAAATATCACCTACAGACTCCCCTATTCGGCCAACACTATCAAATCCTTGCTTTTCTCTTATCTCTTCATTTAAAACTAATAAAAATAATCCTTCAATTATCCATCATTTATCTCTCAAAATAAAAGGGATAAAACTCCTAAAATTTAGCATATGTGTCGTCCCCCTACTCCCCTCTTATTGACGTCACAAGCAAAAATAAAAAGCCTTAAAAATTTTGCTTCCCATGCGACTCGAACCCAAGTCCTTCCCCCTAGCATGTGGCGTCATTTCCAGAGCCCTAAGTGGTGCCTTACAACCACTTTACCAAGCCCATTTGTGTGTCATATTTCACCCACATTTTCTCTTAAGACCCTGTTAGGCTTAGTTCCCTTTTTAATCTTAAGATACGATATTTTTCCTAAGGCATTTCTTACTACTCTAAAATTTCACAAGCATTCCTAAATACACATTCATACATACAAAGTCATGCTTTCACATTCAATTAAGCAATTATGCATAGGCCATAATTCGAGATATTACAGTTCTACCCCCTTAAAATAATTTCGTCCTCGAAATTACCTGGCTGAAATAGGTGAGGGTATTGCTGTCGCATCGCTTTTTCCGGCTCCCACGAAGCTTCTTCCGATCCATGATTCCTCCATAATATTTTGACTAAAGGCACTGATTTCCGTCGTAACACTTTCACATCATGTGCTAGAATCTGAATCGGCTCTTCCTCGTAGGATAAATCTGGTCTTAGCTCCACCTCCTCGCCTGGTACCACATGAGATGGATCCGATCGATAACGACGTAGCATGGACACATGGAATACGTCGTGCATCTGCTTCAACTCCGATGGCAACTCCAACTGATACGCCACTGGTCCAATTCGCCTCATAACCTTATAAGGTCTTATAAACCTCGGACTTAACTTCCCTTTCCGACCAAATCTCATCACCTTCTTCCAAGGTGAAACTTTTAGAAACACTTGATCTCCCACATCAAATTCGATTTCTTTCCGTTTAAGATCTGCGTACGACTTCTGCCTATCAGATGCTTCCTTCAACCGTGCACGAATTATCTCAACCTTCTCTTCAGATTCTGCCACTAATTCTGGACCCAAAACTCGACGTTCTCCTAACTCTGTCCAACACTTAGGAGTTCGACACTTCCGACCATACAACGCTTCATATGGTGCCATCCGAATACTGGCCTGATAGCTGTTGTTGTAGGCGAATTCCGCTAGAGGCAAATATTCTTCCCAACTTCCTCTGAAGTCTATCACACAACCCCTCAACATATCCTCTAAAACTTGGATTACCCGTTCAGACTGCCCGTCAGACTGTGGATGAAAAGCCGTAGAAAAATCCAACTTAGTGCCTAAAGCCTGATGTAACGCTTTCCAGAACCGAAAAGTAAACCTTGGGTCCCTATCTGAGATAATCGACATCGACACTCCATGCAACCTCACAATTTCCGCCACATATAACTTTGCCAACCTCTGCAAAGAATAGTCAACTCTCACTGGAATGAAATGCGCGGACTTAGTTAACCGATCTACTATCACCCATACCGAGTCCTTCTTAGTGGGCGTAAGGGGAAACCCACTAACGAAGTCCATGGTGATTCTCTCCCACTTCCACTGCGGAATCTTTATCGGCTGAAGCAATCCTGACGAAACTTGGTGTTCAGCCTTAACTTGCTGACACGTCAAGCACTTGCCAACAAATTCTGTAACTTCTCTCTTAAGTCCAGGCCACCAAAACTGTTCCCTTAAATCTCTGTACAACTTACTTCCTCCAGGATGCATAGCATAAGGGCTACTATGCGATTCCTGAAGAATTCTCTGTCTTAACTCCTGATCCTTAGGCATACAGACCTTACCCTTGAAACACAATACTCCCTCGTCATTAATACCAAACTCCTCTAACTCTCCATTCTGTACCTGCTGTAGCTTAGCACTTAACTCATCATTAACCAATTGTCCCTCTTTCACCTCATTCAACCACGTCGGTTTAACTTGCAACTCTGCCAGCAGACTTCCATCGTCGTACAAGCTTAGATGTGCGAACATCGCCCTCAGCTCCGACACTACCTTCCGACTTAGGGCATCTGCTACCACATTCGCCTTGCCCGGATGATACTCTATAGAACAGTCATAGTCCTTCAATAGTTCCACCCACCTTCGCTGTCTCAAGTTTAACTCCTTCTGAGTCAACAAGTACTTAAGACTCTTGTGGTCTGTGTAGATTACCGACTTTTCCCCATAAAGATAGTGTCTCCACACCTTAAGAGCAAAGACCACTACCGCTAGTTCCAAATCATCGGGTAGTTAACCTTGTGTGGCCTTAACTGTCGAGATGCATAAGCGACTACTTTACCATCCTGCATCAATACGCATCCTAATCCCGTGTGAGAAGCATTACAATACACCGTAAAATCCTTTTCTGCCTCCGGCTGAATCAAGACCGGAGCTTCAGTTAACACTTTCTTAAGCTTCTCAAAGCTCTCCTGCTGCTTATCCGTCCATACAAAGGGTACTTTCTTCCTTAACAACTTTGTCAAAGGCGCGGCTATTGACGAAAACCCTTCCACAAACCTTCTGTAGTAGCCTGCTAATCCCAAGAAACTACGAATCTCTGCCACCGACTTAGGTGGTTTCCAATCTAACACTGCTTCAATTTTCCTAGGATCCACCCTTATTCCTTCTGCAGACACCACATGTCCTAAGAACGCAACTTCCTTAAGCCAAAATTCACACCTACTGAATTTGGCATATAGCTTCTTCTCCCTTAACACTTGTAGCACAACTCGGAGATGCTCATCATGCTCCTCTTCGGACTTAGAGTACACCAAGATGTCGTCGATGAACACCACGATGAACCTATCCAAGTAAGGTTGAAAAACCCGGTTCATCATATCCATGAACGCAGCTGGGGCGTTCGTCAAACCAAACGGCATTACTACGAACTCAAAATGCCCATACCTTGTCCGAAAAGCTATCTTATGGATATCTCCTTCCTTCACCTTAAGCTGATGATACCCAGACCTTAGATCGATCTTCGAGAAAACCGCTGCTCCTTTAAGTTGATCGAACAAGTCATCTATCCTTGGCAAGGGGTACTTGTTCTTGATGGTCAGCTTATTCAACTGACGATAGTCTATGCACATGCGCATAGTTCCGTCCTTCTTCTTCACAAACAAGACCGGTGCTCCCCATGGAGACACACTGGGTCGAATAAACCCACGATCCAGCAATTCTTGAATTTGAGCCTTGAGCTCAACCAACTCCTTTGGTGCCATTCTATACGGAGCGATTGACACAGGAGCTGTTCCCGGTAGCAGATCAATTCCAAACTCTACCCCCTATCTAGGGGTATCCTGGTAATTCCTCCGGAAACACATCCTCAAAATCCCTTACCGTTCGAACTCCACTAACATATTCTTCCTTCTTATCCATCGCACTAACAAAGGCCAACAACGCCTTGCACCCTTTACGAACCATCTTTTCAGCCTTTAGCGCTGAAACTACATTAGACAAGTAGTTTCTTCTTTCTCCTATCATAATGACCACCTCGTCCTCCGGGGTCTTTAATTCCATTCGCTTAGCTGCACAGTCCAACACAGCCTGATGCTCCACTAGCCAGTCCATACCAAGTATGAGATCGAATTCTCCAAAGGGAAGTTCCATCAAGTCGGCAGAAAATACTATTCCTTGAATTTCTAAAGGCACTTTCCGAAAGATCTTATTCACCACTACAGTTTGACATAGTGGGCTTACTACAGTCATCTCCCTATCAGAAGGTTCAGAGGATATATCTAGAGTCTCAACTACTCTACATGCAACATAGGAATGGGTCGAGCCCACATCAATTAAAGCAAAATAGGGCTTGCCAAAAATAAGGAACGTACCGGTTATGACGTCAGGCGCGTCTCCATCTTCCCTACGGCGAACTGCATATACCAAGCCCGGTTGTCTTGCCTCAGTATTATTAGCACCTCTGCCAGGTGTTCCACGTCCTCTTCCAGCGCCATTACCTCGGCCATTCGGACCACGGCCTCGCTGAGGCTGCTGACCACCTCTACCAGCCTGATTAACATCCTAAGCCAATGGTCGATTTCTATCTGGCCTCATAGGACAATCCTTAATCATATGGTCCTTGGACCCACACCTAAAGCATCCTCCAGTCTTTTTCCAACACTCTCCCAAGTGTTTCTTCCCACACTGTTCACAAGTACGATATTGTCCTCCAGCACCAGCTTGCTGCCCTTGCGGCCCATCAACTCTAGGCCTTTTCTGAACATGCCCAGATGATCCTGACGGCCCAAATCCTCTTTTCTGCTTGTTCCGATCAGAGTGCTGTCTCACAGAGTCCTTAATCCCTTCAGCTATCTTAGCTTTCTCCACTAACGCAGAAAATTCCCGTTCCTGATGTGGAGCGACTAACAACCTCAGGTCATCCCTTAATCCGTCCTCAAACCGAACACAGCGCTCATGCTCCGTAGCCACTACTCCTCGAGCATACCGGCTCAACCTCAGAAATTCAGCTTCGTACTCAGCTACTAACTTGTTCCCTTGAACCAGCCCCAGAAAAGCTTTCCTCCGCGCATCAGTATATCTGGTTCCAACATACTTCCTCTGATACACCGTCTTAACATATTCCCATGTCAGATCCTCAGCTGTGGCACCATCCCGAACTGTGATCCACCACTGATACGCTTCATCGCGTAACAGCGCCACCATTCCTTTCAGCTTCTCCTCAGGGGTCAGACCTAACTCATCTAATCCGTTCCGTTGCTTCCAACCAATATTCAGCTGTACTGGGTGCCACACCAGATACTTCACGAAACATTTCAGCCCCATTGGCTCGGAGTCGCTCGGGTACAGATTTCCGAGCTCCCATATTTCCATCCGTGCCAGCCACCATTTCAAGAACTCGCAGCACAGCCTGCGATACAGCATCATTCCCCGTCTGAGCTTGCTGTTCGACACCAACAGCTGGGGGTGGTGGTGGCGGTGGTACCTCATTGTCAGACCCTTGACCCGATTAACGGGTTCCGACACGGCCATTCTGCCTCTACCGCATCCTCGCATGTTACGACCACGTCCTCTAGAACTCATTTCAATGATCGTGCTTTAATCTGATTAAGAAATTTTATGAATTAGCCTTTATTCCACTTATTATTCGCGAAGGAGTTTTATGTAAAGAGTTTAGGAGTAATTCTTTCGATCAATCAAAGTTCAAGTTTTCTATCCTAATTCACAGAAAACACATCCATTCCGTAATATCTCCCATACACATTCACTCTTCGGACATTTCTGTCCGTCCCCAACCCAGGGGTATTTTTGTCATTTGTCCTACAGGGGTATTTTGGTACATAATCGGGGTCAATTTGAAAATTACAAAAGTCATTTCGAAATTCCTCCAAACTCATGGATACAAAACAAGTTGTTGTAAAAATTTTGGAAATCGGGGTCATTTTGGTAATTTTGGTAAACCAGGGGTAATTTCGTAATTTTTTTCAAATCGGGGTATTTTGGACTTTCCAAAAATAGGATTTTTAAATAATTTTACAAAATAAGGAAATTTTATTGAAATCGGGGGTGATATGGTAACTTTTAAAACCAAGGGCATTTTCATAATTTTGCAAATAGGGGTATCTTAGTAATTTTCATAAATCAAGAATACTTCAAAAAAATTTTATGGAATAGCTTTTATAAATCAAAAGGGTAATTTAGTAATTTTTTTAAACTAGGGTTTCCATAAAAATACGGCTAGTCCCTTTCGGGTTTTAGTTAGGGGTTTAGCCTATGAATAAGTCCTCCTGGTTAGGGTGAACCGAAGCTACGCACCAGGTAGGATTCGAGTGGAGAGGAGGTGAGTCACACGGACTGCTTAAATACCAAGCTCCCTCTGAATACCAATCCTAGACATGCGCACAATGGTTGCCACACCCTAACTCGGCAACTTAGACACAGGTGTGTTTAATTAGGCAATAAAGTCTTATGTAATGGTTGGGGTAACCTAGTCCTAGGGTTCAAGTACTTATCATGCTAATCTACGTTCCATTCCATTTCTACCCTTCTACAGATCACAATATAAATCACACAAAGGTTAGAGGTACTTACCTGGTGGACTTCGGGTCGGAGACTTAGGTGCCATGCCAGAAAAACCTGCTTTTCACAAAATTTTCTTAAAATTTCTTTTAGGCTTAATTTTGAAAACTTTTTGTTCCTTAAACCCAAGGTCGAGAGTTTAAAACTGGGCTCTGATACCAAGCTGAAACACCCCAAACCCGGTCCACGAGTCTCGACCAGATCTGGTATGTTCCTCGAGTAAAGACAGTTCAAATTCATGGGTTCTTTTGAAAATCTTTAAGTGATTTCGGAAAAACTTGATTTGGGTTGGGCTCAAGTTGGAAAACCAATTTATTTTTGAAATATAAGTTTTATGAAATCTCATTGTCAAGTTTCAAAAACATTAAGTTAGAAGATTTGCCGAATTCCTTCTTTAATTAGAAATCATATGAATTTAAGTGTTAAATCATTTAAGGTTTAGTTTTAAATAAAACATTTGATCTTTAATTTGGTAAATTTCATAACATATTGAAATAAATAAAATGCATGCATAAACAGTTTATCACTATGGCCTTATTACATCAAAACAATCCCAAATAAATTTAAAGTACTTAAAATAAAAATGTCCAAATCATAAAAATTTCCTTGCTGAGCATGGCCACCTTTAAGCTCCTGCCGACCCGGTCCATTACTGATCATCACCTGAAAAATGTTACCCAACGGGGTGAGTCAAACAGACTCAATGTGTAACCAACACCAAAATTTAACAATTCAGGCATACATTATCATATCACATACACATTCATATAACAGATAGGGAATAATGATGCAACCCGAACCCAAACCTATATGCCATCCGCTACACATCACCTGTACCATCCTGCACACCGTGGGGACTACTAAGTCAACCCTCCATCCGCTACACACCATCGAAGGCAGTCGCTGCAGTCGGCGTGCTCGTCGCCCTTATAAAATTCGTGGCATAGCCACCAGATACATATTTCGTGTCATGAGACACCATATTCAGATATCGTGGTCTTAGGTCACCACATTCACTTATCGTGGTCTTAGGTCACCACTTTCACTTCCCCTTTTCACAATATCCCATATGCCCCATGTCATACATATTATGTAGTACAATGCCTTGTTTCACATTCTTTTCATATTCACATTCATGGCATAACAAATCATTTCATACTCATAGTAGGAGTAGGAAAACGTACCTTAGTATTGTGTACCATAACATGGTACTTAGCCATATTCACATTCTTATAAACATGTTCATATTAAGTCTTGCCATAAATTTTATTAAAAGATTGTGTGGGGTACACACCTGATTCGCTTAAGGCTTCCAATCCAAATCCCGAAAATTCGATCTAAAGCCTTAGATCCCTACATTCGGCCAACCTTAATATGTTAGCACAAAGCCTATTCGGCTATAAATCCAAATCCTAGTAGGATTAGTACACTTAAAACCTACCTTGCTGCCGATTGACTTAAGAATCAAGTCCCGAAACTTTGTTGTATTCCTTCTTGCATTCGGCCAAACATTAGATCATTCACATGTTAGTTTTCAGTTTTTAAGAGAATAGGGAATAGATCCAAACACTAAAATAAGCCTTGGCCGAATGTACATATGTACTTACCTTAAGGGTCTCAAATCCCGGAATTACTCCTTGGTTATGGAGTTGTCGAAATACCTATACACATGTGTTAGATCCGATTCTAACATTGAATCATAATACATGGCCTTTGGCTGAATGTCTTAAGCTCTTACCTTAGATCTTAAAAGTCCCGAAAGTTTCTTCTTTGTAGTCGACACTTGCTAGATCCTGAACACTCCTTCAAAGTTTCGGCAACCATGAACATCAATGAGATTAGTCCTAGATTTCGACAAGTCTAAAAGTGAAAGAATGGAAACCGAATGTGATCTTACCCTTACTTGAAGACATCGACAGCACCTTCACTTGAAGCCCTCAAAGATTCGGCTATGAAGACTTGAAGACTAGTCGACTATGACCCCTTGTGTATTCGGCCTCCACGAAAGTAGAAAGGTATAAGGCCTTAGGGAAAA
Source organism: Gossypium australe (assembly GCA_005393395.2). Taxonomy (NCBI): domain Eukaryota; kingdom Viridiplantae; phylum Streptophyta; class Magnoliopsida; order Malvales; family Malvaceae; genus Gossypium; species Gossypium australe. The sequence continues at coordinate 116,787,728 of CM016617.1, read as the reverse complement.
TCGACAATAGGGTGATTTGAGTTGAAAAGATGAATCAATTTCGGCAATGGGGGGAGGATTAAGGTTTCGGCTTTGAATGCTATAAAGAAATCGGCTATGACTGCTTGAGTTCGTTTTTGGCTAGAACAAATAAAAGAAAAAGAGAAGAATGGCTAGAGAATTCGGCAGAGGCTTCAAAAGAAAAGAAAATAGGTAGAATGGCCTTACTCCCTTCCTTAGCCGAGAATATCACCTAGAGACTCCCCTATTCGGCCAACACTATCAAATCCTTGCTTTTCTCTTATCTCTTCATTTAAAACTAATAGAAATAATCCTTCAATTATCCATCATTTATCTCTCAAAATAAAAGGGATAAAACTCCTAAAATTTAGCATATGTGCCGTCCCCCTACTCCCCTCTTATTGACGTCACAAGCAAAAATAAAAAGCCTTAAAAATTTTGCTTCTCATGCGACTCGAACCCAAGTCCTTCCCCCTAGCATGTGGCATCATTTCCAGAGCCCTAAGTGGTGCCTTACAACCACTTTACCAAGCCCATTTGTGTGTCATATTTCACCCACATTTTCTCTTAAGGCCCTGTTAGGCTTAGTTCCCTTTTTAATCTTAAGATACGATATTTTTCCTAAGGCATTTCTTACTACTCTAAAATTTCACAAGCATTCCTAAATACACATTCATACATACAAAGTCATGCTTTCACATTCAATTAAGCAATTATGCATAGGCCATAATTCGGGATATTACATGTAAGGGGTGACAACACTAAAAGAAATGATAAGGTGTGTCCCTCTTCTAGTTAGACTAGAAGATTGTTTTTTATTAAATAAATATTATTTGTGCTATTCTTATTTAACTAGGATTCTCCTATCCCTCCCTATAAATAAATAACACTGGTTGAGCTATTAACATCAGTTTTTTTTATACATAAGTTTCATATATTATTATTCTACTAGAAAGTAGTAGGAATTTATTTTCTAAGAATAAATTCTATTTTCTGGAAATTACAATTTCTATCGGTTTCTATATGAGAGAATTACTTTCAGTATTAAATCGTTTCTTGTTCTATGTTTGGTTCGTGTTGCTTGAGCACACACTCGACACAATTCGGGATACGAGGATAACAGAGAAAGTTATTCTATTGAAAACCAAGATCAATACACATCCTCTTCACACAAAGCACATGAACTTTTCAAGAAAAAGATTATTACTATAAATATCAAAAACTAGTTCGGTTTTCAAAATTTTAAATTTCAACCATGATTGGAAATTATTTTTTAAACCGGATTTTTCCAACATAAACATATTCAAGTTAAATAAAAAATCAAAGCTCAATTTATAACCCTAACATGGGTTCAAAATACAAATCAAATTTACAAATTCCAAATTCAATCTAAGTATTTGTATACATGTCAAGATTTTAATACCAAAATAAATGAATCACAACCTCAAGACTTGAATGGTGATGGGATGCTCTCAGGCCAAAATCCAAAACTTCTTGTGAAGTTCTTAACCTACTCATTTAAGCAACTAGCTCATGAGCTCAGTAAGCACACAAGGATAAACCTACTTTTCTTATTCCTTATTAGTGTTAAGCCCTTCAAAAGTGATTATTATGGAGTTCGCTAATATCACATTTTAGTGTTACTAACGAATTCATTTCTTGTTACCAAATTATAGGGCTCAACTTACATATTAATAGTTTATTAGTCGAGCACATTATGAAGTACAGATAAATGACTTTTATGTAGTGCTAGAATTGTTTTTTTAATCACACATATGTCCAATTTTTATTAGTGTTCGTTTAAATAGTTACACATAAGTTCTTTCCTTTTATAGCCAAATGTTTTTAGGCTTCATTTAAAAGTTATACATTACACTTTTATTTACTTTATTAGGAGAATAAGTTTTAGAGTTTTAGCTCTCGTAATTTTTACTTACGGGCTTTATGCTTATACAATAGTTCATAGTTTTTCCTTTATTAATGAACATTTTATCTATCATCTTAATTTACTCAAGAAAAAAATCCAATTATACTACAATTAATTAGAACATAATATCATGTCATATTCTCTATTTGCTTACTCCTTTATTCAATTTCTTTTAATTTATTCATAATCATAAAAGAATACATCTCAGAAGAAAGTATAAAACAAAACATAAGAAAAACCCTAAAACCCCTGAAAGAAATTGAAGGGAAGATCTTCCACCTTGAGTATGATTCCGACTTCTTGAGATGAATCAACTGGCTGTCTTCGAGTAAATCCCACAATTCGGCCTTTCTGGCTTGGCTCCTCGGCCTACCTGAATGCCCCCTTTAGGTTGCCCTCTAGGGTGTTTATATAGGCTTTTGGAATGTCTTTCTTTGCCTCTAAGTACCCTATTTCGAATAGAATTCAAACAGGTCACGTTAGGGACACGCCCGTGCGGCACGCCCGTGTGAATTGAGTTATAGGCCGTGTTCGGGTCTGCTAAAGAGGCACGGCCGTGTGGCTTGGGCCCAGGCCGTGTGAATTTCGTACTTTGGCCCATTTTCTCCGTTTTTGGCCTGTTTCTCGTTCTTTTCATCCTCCGGTGCTCTCCTAAGTATAAAACATGAAATTAAAGGATTAGGAGCACCAAATTCCACAATTCAGGGGATAAATCATCCAAAAGTATGCTAAATGTGGGATTAATATATATATATGTTACGATTTATCAAATACCCCCACACTTAAGCATTTGTTTGTCCTCAAGAAAAATTCTCAACTCACAATTAAAATGAACTTCCTCAATTCATAATATTCATCAATAGTGTTTCATCATAATTCAAAGGTAATTCATACATTGATAATTTAAGTAGAAGGGTCCTAAAGATTCAAACAATCAAAGTCATAGTTTTTGTAGCATGAAAATATAGGTGTTTCCCCTTACCTAAATAATCACATTTAATTAAAAATCGACAAGAGTTGACATCCTCACTAAAGATTCACTCAAATCACTCAAAGTGTTTAAGGTTCAAAATTAAGCACTCAAAAGTCGAACATGAAAAGTTAATCCCATAGGCTTGCATGAAAATCAAATCTCCACCACTATAAAATGAAATGATACACAGATCAAAAGATCTTTAAAAAGGGTTGTAACAGGGCTTAGGTTAAAGGTGTGGATAGAGGCTGAATTAGAGGGTTAGAATCGAGATTGAATTGACAATTTACTTGACTAAAAAAATGAACTAATCCTGAATAATTACATCAATTGAAAACTTGAAACACTAATAACACGAGCTTCTTCTTAGAATGTGGAATTAATTGCTTAAGCTCAAGCAACATAGAAATAATAATAAATAACTTTCCAACGTTTTTTTTAAGAACAAGTATTTACAATAATAAGAAAGAATTTTAACAACTGAAATATAGAATATAGTTAGGCAACTGCTCAAAATCAAATCTTGACAAAAAGGTTAATATTAATGGTTGAGTCAATAAACGGTTTGTTAAGATCAAAAGGGTTCACTAAGGGTTAATTGTGAGGGTAGGCTTTTAGTAGAGTAAGTGGGTTAAATCCTAATTGCCTTTATCATCTCTGTATATCAAATTAATGATGTGGTCTTGACATGTATAATCGAAGCAAGTTCTAGAATAACAAATCAATGTTGACACACTCATAATCAATAAAGTGAGCAAGAAAAGAATGTATGCTCTACAAGGCTCAAAATCTCACAAAAATTATGGGTTTTTGATATCAACTTTTGTAAATTTCAAACTTCAAGGTAATAATTAGATTCAGGCAGACAACTTAAAAAAAATTTAATTTTTGAAAATAGACTCATCATGCTTGGTTCTCTAGTCTCCTAAAGTTTAAATCATCACTGCACAATTATTAATGACTTAATCCAAAACATATCAATAAAAATCATGAATCAAAGGAAATTTCATTCTAACAGTAAAATGAGAAAATTACTTAAGAATAAGTCATCATTTGGGAATTTGAGAATAATGCAAAAAGTTAGAACTTTTCAAAATAAAATTCACCCCCCACACTTAAGATGTACATTGCCCTCAGTGTACAAAGATATGTATAGAGATAAATAGTATGAAATCATAAGAGATAGGGAGAAGTGAAACTTCTTGAATTTTGGATGGATTCCTTGAGTTGGAAGTGTATAAATTTGATTCGGAGGTGAAAGATAAGTTGGGGGAGGCGTCTCTAGTGGTGGTACGGTGGCCGCCAACAATCTCTACGCTAGATGAAAAAATTGGGTAACTCGTGAAGAATTAGCCAGGAAATAATAAGAATAATTCAAAATATACGAATTATATATTTAAAGAAAAGAAAGATAAAAAGAAAGAGTGTAAGTGTAAAAGGTATGGAAGAAGGGGAATGGGGAGTAGGTGAGAAGGGGAGAGGGGGAGAGGGGTGTTTTAAATAGAAATCTTAGATCTGATACATCCCCACGCCCGTGTGTCATGGGCATGTTAAGTCGCACGGCCATATCACACGGCCGTGCGGTGCTTCGTTCATTTCCCCCACGTCTGTGTGCAGGTCGCCATGCCCGTGTTGATAACACAGTGTCGACCACAGCTGTATCGTACGGCCGTGGTGTTTAGTTGGAGTCCGTGGCATGAAGATATTTTTCATCTTGTTTCGTACTATCTCTGCCACTCTCATGTACCTATTCGTGGTGTCCATATGGCCACGGCCATGCCCGTGTGCAAGGCCGTGTGGGTATGGAAACCTATGCCTAATCGTAAAAATAAATAAAACTAAACTAATTAATGGGTTAGTGCTCGGGTTGCCTCCCGAGAAGCGCTTGTTTAACGTCTTAAGCTAGACTTACCTCTCATCTGCTTGATTATGGTGGTTTGAGGAGTTGAAAATCCTTTCTCATGCTATCAGTTCTATTATCATTATATAGTTCGAGTCGAGTAGCGTTTACTTTAAAAGTGTCGAATATAGGATTACTTACCTCGACTGTTCCATAAGGGAAGACATTGAGTACCTTAAAAGGGATTTCTTCGTTTGTATTAAGGTCGGGAGGAGAAATTCAAGGGTCTGTCTTGTCCAACAATACTTGATCCCCGATCTGAAACTGGTTTGCCTCATCCTTAAGTTTGACATGGTTTTGCTTTGGTTCTGCTTCGTGTGTTCTTGGTTTTTCCTTAACACGTGGCTTCCACTCGTCTAGTTCATTGATCTGAAGCCTTCGTTCCTCATGAGTTATTTCTTTATTGGCACAAGATCTAAGATCTGGCTCAGTTGTGTAGTTTTGTGGTGTTTTCTGTAAAGAAGGTGGAACCAAGTGGTCATTGATGTTTTCACCTTGATTACTCGATGCCCTAGCCGAATCAAGAGCCTGAAGAGTGATCGTCTCGTCACCTACACGAAGTATGAGTTCACCTGTACCAACATCAATTTTAGTCCTGACAGTTGCTAAAAAGGGTCTTCCTAAAATTAAGGGGATACTATTGTCCTCATCCATGTCTAAAACTACAAAGTCTAATGGGAATATGAATTTATCAATTTTCACGAGTACATCTTCAATTATACCCCTAGGAATTCGAATAGTCTTATCAGCTAATTGAATGCTCATCCTAGTTTGTTTAGGTTTCCCTAGACCTAGCTGTTTAAACATTTTATAAGGCATAACATTGAAGCTTGCCCCTAAATCAGCTAAAGCATTGTCAACAAATAAACTACCAATTAAGCATGGAATTGTAAAACTCATTGGATCTTTTAATTTTCGTGGTAGTCTATTTTGCAACATTGTTGAGCATACTGCGTTTAGTTTCACATGCGACTCTTCGTCTAACTTTCGCTTGTTTGTCAAAAGCTCTTTTAAAAATTTCTTTAAATCTGGCATCTGCGAAAGAGCTTCAAGAAACGGTAAGTTAATATGTAATTTCTTTAAAAGTTTAAGAAATTTACCGAATTGTTCATCTGTGTTGTCTTTCTTCATCGTATTGGGGTATGGTATATGAGGTTGGTACTCTTTAATTACCGGCTTTGGCTTATCATGACTTACCTCGACCTTACCTTCCTTTACCACATTTTCTTGCCTTAATTTGGGCTCATCTAACCCTTCACTAACATGAGCTGTTATGGCTTGAAGTTGCTCCTTTGGGTTAGTTTCAGTGTTGCATGGTAGGCTTCCTTATGGTCGCTCTGATATGATCTTGGCAAGTTGTCCTAACTGGCTCTCGATCCCTTGAATCGATGCTTGTTGATTTTTAAGTGTTGTCTCGGTGTTTTGAAAGCGAGTTTCTGACACCGTGATGAATTTTGTCAGCATCTCCTCAAGGTTCGGCTTCTTCTCTTATGGGTAAGTTTGCTGTTGGAAGCCTGGGAGGGGTTATTGACTTTGATTTTCTTGACCACCCCATGAGAAGTTTGGGTGGTTCCTTCAACCTAGATTATAAGTATTACTATAAGGGTTATTTTGAGGTCTAAAATTGTTACCTATATAGTGAACTTGTTCGTTTTTAGCGCTCAAGTTGTAAGGTGGATATTCTGTATTGCTCACCCTTCCTCCATGCATCTCGCACTGCATAGCTGGATGTATCCGTGAAGAACCATACAAACCATCAATCTTTTTATTCAACATCTCTACCTGATTTGATAGCATGGTCACTGCGTCGAGGTTGAAAACACTGGCGGCTTTTGTTGGCCTTGTTCTCGTGACTTGCCACTGATAGTTATTCAGTGACATCTCTTCAATAAATTCGTAAGCAGCCTTAGGTGTTTTGTTATTCAAGGTTCCGTCGGCGGCTGAATCAATCAATTGCCTAGTTGAGGGGTTCACACCGTTATAAAAGGTTTGGACTTGTAGCCACAAGGGTAATCCATGGTGTGGGCACCTTCTCAATAGATCTTTGTATCTCTCCAATGCATCGTAGAGTGTCTCTAAATCCATCTACACAAAAGAAGAGATATCATTCCTCAACTTTGCTGTTTTAGCCGGCGGAAAATATTTTAATAAAAATTTTTCGGTCATTTGTTCCCATGTAGTGATTGATCCTCGTGGTAACGAGTTCAACCACTGTTTAGCTTTGTTCCTCAAAGAAAAGGGAAACAATCAAAGACTAATGGCATCATTAGAAACGCCATTTATTTTGTAAGTATCGCAGAATTCTAAGAAATTCGCCAAGTGATTGTTTGGATCTTCATCCTGCAAACCATCAAACTGAACAAATTGCTGTATCATCTGAATTGTGTTAAGTTTCAATTCAAAATTATTTGCAGCACTAGCAGGTCTAACAATACTTGACTCAGTTCCTATTAAATTAGGCTTAGCATAATCATACATAGTTCGAGGAGCATGATTTTCGGCCACCTTCTGAGGTAGCGGATTATTGTCAGCCATCTTTTCGGTAGTATTAATTTTGTCTTCTTGCTCTTCTTGTATGTATTGTAGGCTTCTCCTTATTTCTCTTCGGTTTCTGTGAACTGTGATTTCAATTTCACTATCGTAAAGTAGAGGTCCTGACAGGTTTCTTCTAGTCATAAACTAGAACACCTGCCAGAAGCGAAGAAGAAAATTTAGAAAAGTAAAAATAAAATTTAATTGCAAAAATAAAATATGGCTAAAGTAATAAAAATTGAGCGTTCTTAATATTTCAGTTCCCCAGCAACGGCACCAAAAACTTGATCCTGTCAGAAAGTCTTAAAATTTATATAATGAATGATTGAGCCTAGAAACTAACTGTGACAACGATTGAGGCAAGCGCACCTATCGAACAGTAGTATAGTTTAGTGGCAAGACTGGAATGTCAAACCCAAGGGAACTAAAGTACTAATACTGACTTTCTTTTTATTATCTAGCCTAAAATAAAAGTGATTAATGTTTATTTAACTAATTACTAAGGAAAAGATGCTAAGACACAGAGAATGAATTGGGAAAATACTTTTGGGAAAACCAATTTATTAAGAAAATACCCAAGGAAGAATCCACCTAGACTTCACTTGTTATTTAACTCTGAACCAGACGATTTATTCACTTGACTTGATCCGTAGGATTCCCTAATTTATATTAATACCTCTCTCGAGGCTACTAACGTCTAACCCTAGGTTGATTAATTGAAATCTCTTTCTAATTAAAACCCCTAGTGTTGCATTAACTCGATCTATGGACTCCCATAATAGGTTTGACCCTAATCTGGTAGATTTTCGTCATCCTATCTCTAGGGTTGCAATCAACTCCGCTTAACTATGCTAGATCTACTCTTAAATAAGGAATATTCCTCCACTACCTAAGCACATCAATACTTGAATCAATATCCTGAAATATCAAAACAAGAATTAAGAACACATAGTTAAGAACAAATCAAGTATTTATCATATAGTTCAGAAAACAATAACAAGATCTGTCTTAGGTTTCATCCCCCTCAGGTATTTGAGGGGTTTAGTTCATAATCATAAAAGAATACATCTCAGAAGAAAGTATAAAACAAAACATAAGAAAAACCCTAAAACCCCCTGAAAGAAATTGAAGGGAAAATCTTCCGCCTTGAGTATGATTCCGGCTTTTTTAGATGAATCAACTGGCTGTCTTCGAGTAAATCCCACAATTTGGCCTTTTTGGCTTGGCTCCTCGGCCTACATGAACGCCCCCCTTTAGGTTGCCCTCTAGGGTGTTTATATCGGCTTTTGGAATGGCTTTCCTTGCCTCTAAGTACCCTATTCCGAATAGAATTCAAACAGGTCACGTTAGGGACACGCCCGTGTGGCACGCCCGTGTGGCACGAGTTATAGGCCGTGTTCGGGTTTGCTAAAGAGGCACGGCCGTGTGGCTTGGGCCCAGGCCGTGTGAATTTCGTACTTTGGCCCATTTTCTCTGTTTTTGTCCCGTTTCTCGTTCTTTTGATCCTCCGGTGCTCTCCTAAGTATAAAACATGAAATTAAAGGATTAGGAGCACCAAATTCCACAATTCAGGGGATAAATCATCCAAAAGTATGCTAAATGTGAGATTAAAATATGTATATATTACGGTTTATCAATAGCCCTTAGTAAAACTCTAATAAAATGTAACTCGGATACTCAAAACCGACTAGACACAACCAGTGCGCACATAGTGCTAAGCCCGAGGGCATCAGAGGATGCACATGAATGTAGAGCCTAAAGGCAACAAAGAAGCTCCGAGTAGATCATCTCCCAAACCTAATGTGCATCTAACCTCTATTGGCATGCCAAACATACTATCCTAATATTTCACTAAGTTTGCAACTACACCTTACATTCACAAATAACTTATATCAATTAAGGTCATTGACATTTTTATTATTCATACAGAGACAGATTCAGAGTTCACAAAGTTTAGAGCATGTTAGACAATACTTTGTCTAATTACACATATAGGCACGGTAAGCTCTTTCACATATACGTTCTTATTCGTATATTACCATAGGCTATATAATCATATTCTTTACAGATTCAAATAAATAGAGGGTTACAATTTCATTTATTTATTATCTTATACGTAGTCGAGTTTTGAGAAGGGTCATTGTGACCTCATATACATGGTCATACCTCTATTGTATGTCATACACACATTATCACATATCAATTCCATCTAGTCTACAAGATGGTTATATCAAAAAAATAATCATTATAGTGATCATGTGACATATTAATACATTGATTTCATTAATACCACACTTCATGCTTGTTCACATATACCTAGTCACATTTATTGACCATTCCATGGCGACAATGTTTTTATATCACATTATTAGTTAATATGGAATATATGGCCAAGGCTTACTAAGCCATGATTTTCCAAGCCATTTATTTCTAATACTTTAAGCTATGGAACTTACACATATTTATTTCATAATTAGTTTCATATTTAACACACAATTTTATCATTTTCCTAAACATATTAGTATAGGAGAAGTAATAGTCTCCAAGGGTATTTACCTTTTGAATGCACTTACACTCAAAACCAAGCATCCAATCACTTGAACTCATCCTCATCTTAGCTTGGAATCCTATGTCTCATCATTTTCTCATTTTTTTTTTTCAAACACAAAAATATAACTAAATTTTACCATATAAGCTTTCCAAGCTTTCTCATAGTAAACAAACTCAAATGTTAAACTAGGAAAAACACCATTACTTACCTTAATGAAGCTTTCTCTCTTTAGCTTTAACTTCTCTCACTAAACACATCCAAACCCTAAGTTTAAAATGGAGAGATTGATGGTGGAAATGAGATTATGAGATAATTTTCCAAGTTATTTTAGCAATAACTCAAGGTTGGGATGTGGCAAAGAAAAGAAAAGATAAAATTTGTTCTCTTCTTCCATGGGTTTGGCTAAACAAGGTAGAAGACAGCGGTTTCTCCTCTTTTTCCTCTCTTTTTATCCATTTAAAAAGAATCCCAAGTTTAAACTTGTGGTCCACATTTAATGTTTTCATTTTATTCTCATCCAATGGTCCAAATTCATTATATATATCAAATATCTTATCAAAATAATATTTCCAATATAAAACTCTTAAAAATGACTAAAATGCCCTTAGATGGTAAGATTACCATTACCCTTTTTGGCTTTTAGCACAATTTCTTCACATCGAATAGGCACTTAATAAAATTCTCATAATCCAAATTCCATGTGTGGTGAAAATTACATTCACACCTTTTTCTGATTAAAAATGAGAAAATTATAATCTAGTCTCTATACTTTCAAATCTTCTCCAATGTGGTCCAAAAGTGATTTTCATCACACCAATACACATTCCAAATTATTCTCATGCCAAATAATTGATAATAGCTCACATTTTCTCTTTTTGGTCAAATTGCATTTTAGTCTTCCAACTTTCAAAATTTTATAATTTGATCCTTTATTCACATTTCTTTTCACTAGTTTCCATCTCCAATATAAATTTAATTTGGTAAGAACTCTCTATCTAGCTCATTATTTGAATTCTCTCAAAAATTCATTGTGTATGATCTTGGAATAGTACCATGTGTCACACTGGAAATTTTGGAGAGTTACAAATTGGATTATTGACCCATTTCTTTTAGAGAAGCAAGAACCAATAATATCAATTGGACGGAATATTGATCTATTGATCATAAAGAATTAGAAGAAACTATTCTTGGATTATTATAATTTGTCCAAGATGAAAAAGAGAAAGTTCTCTAAATTCTATGTTCATAATTCAAAGTTGTTCTTAAAAAAGGTGGCCAATGCCTATTTGAAAGAAAACTAAAGTTTTGATTGAAAAGCCTACAAGCCTAGCTTAGTAAGCATAAGCCCAATTAAAAGTTTTAATTAAAAAGAACAATGCAATTTAAATTTTCGACGTCAGTAGAGAGAAGAAAATAGTTAAGTAGAACATGTACAAAGATCAAAAAGGATTCTAATGATGCAAAAGGACAAAATATGTAAGGACGTTAGCGGAACTAAAAGACTAGTTTGGTTTAGCAAGCAACCAAGTTTGTAGATAAAATCTTTATGGCATTATCTTCCTTGTTGACCACATTGGTTTTATAAACCCATTTGTCTAAGTGGGTTCATCTCCAAGAATCCGTAACATCAAGCTAGAGCATGATTCTTGTATCTTCCTATCTCATTCTTCCATATTTGAACCCATTGGTACGTGAAAGTCTTTATAATTATCACTAATCTTTGTTACAACTTGAAGCTCAATTGAATCGAACTTTTAATCCACCAGTAGGATCATATCATCGATTATGTCAAACTTTTGATTTGCTATCAAGATTGTATCATATAAAAATCAATTTAGGGATCCAAGATGATCTTACTGAATTGAATAGATTCATTTAGAATTATTCTCTCCAATGCTATGGTTTCTTACTTCCCACTTATAATGATTTAAAATATAAGGTTGCTTGATTTTTACTTGGGATTTAAGATTCGACCGAAGGAAAAAAAATCTAACTTTACAACATAAAGTAATAAGTAAGAAGCCAACTCTTCAAAATGAAAAAAAAAAAGTAGATCCTAATTTATAAATAATAAATTCTCATTATTAAGGATTTAAATCCATGTTCTTCAATATACAAAAGCTTAATGATTTGTTATGTTACATCCCAAAAATTGAGGGTTGGTAGAATCGGGTTTGTGAACCGAGAGAGTAATCACACCTTAATTTTTGAGATTATCTTTGCATTTTTAGAAAATAAATGTTGTAAGTTTTTAATAAGGATGAGTAATTGGCTTAATGGTTAATAATATGACTGGTTATGTTTGAGACTCAAGTTCAATTTTCCTTGCTTACAATTTTTTTTTTATTTTTGAGGTCATCTTGTCTTCTTTTTCCCCTTTGTGTCATCTCTCTCTTCTCTTACTTTTTGTTTTCTTTTCTTTCTTTTCGCCTCCTCTGTTGTTTCCACCCAAGTCTAGCTTTCTTTTTATTTTTGTGTTGTTCGTCCTCTTTCTTCCTCTAGTTATCATGGCTGTCATTTTCACCATTGTTTTCTCTTCTCTTGATCCTATTTTGTTGTTGCCAATATCAACAAATTGCTGCCCATTATTAATATTCTTTTATCCACCTTTTGTCGCACATTGAGTTGGAAGTGGCCATATTTTTTCCCTTGTATTTGCTACCCCTCTAAGCCTCCTTTCTATCGACTTTTTTTCTTCTGATTTCACTACTGGTTTTTATGTTTTCTTACCCTTGTCCAAAATTCATTGGCCCTCATGGTGGTTATTCAGGTCATTACTTGTCTATCATTCATTATAGAGCTGAAACAGGTAAAGCGTAAGTGTTGATTCTAGCAAGATTTAACGTTGTGTCCCTTCTTTTTTTTTTTTTTTTGATCGGTTATGTTTAATGCTTTAGTCGATCTTCTTATACTGATTTTTTAAATTATTCTCATTGAAGGGATGAATCTAAACATTCCAAATTAGTGGTGACAAAAGAAGTTGTTCGTATCTCCATTGTTAGCCGAAACAAAGTAAGTAGGAATCCTAAATATGAATCTAAGTGGTCACTATATTTTCCCTATTTTGGTCATACCCTATAGGGTTATTTTGGGCTAGTTCTAACTCGTGTTATTCTTGGAAATGTACAGATCTAAACGAAATTTAGTCAGATCTAAGTCCTAGGAGCTGCGGTGTTAAGTTAGGGCTTCATATTCACGTTAATCAGGTGCGGGTCTTCCCTGAAACTAAATAAATTAAATTTAAATTAATATATTTAAATATTATTGTTTGCTTGGTGACTGTTGTTTGACTGAATGACCTAAATGCTAATAAGTAGGGTGCCGAATAAGGTACACAAATATTTCAAAAGTTGATTGTTAATCATTCTGTTTGGGTGACGAATGTGCGAACCGAATGCAAATATAACATGCTAGGTTATGTATCCTTGTTTATGTGCGTATATGTTGCCATGACTGAAATTGTGATATGTATGAAATTATGTTACATGCCATATTTAATTTTAACCGTATTAAAAGCATGTACACATGCCACTAATTTTGATTATTGAAAGTATGTTAGATAAGCATGTACACTGTTACTGTTTACTGAAAAGCATGATAAACATGCCACTGTATCGAAACTTTATTGATAAGCATTATGTGCTTCACTGATGGTATTTCATAATTGCATTTGCATGGAATGGGTTTTTGAAGTTGGCAGAGGAGTTTCGTAGAGAACTAGGCGGCATTTAAAGTCTGCATTACTGCTGTCAATGCACTGCAACAGATATTTGAGGTGTTTGGGCGATTTATCGCATTTATACTAGCAACTTGTCTGCAATTAATTTTTACTGGTAGTTCTATCTGCATATTGATATTGGTGGTTTTAACCACAATGGGCTTAAGCCCATACTGCTTTGGAGTTAGGTTGGTGGGTTCTGGGGAACTTGTGGTGTGTAACGGATGAATGGGTAGGATTGTTACATTGAAACTTTTAGAGTGTCATACTCATATGTTGTAATGCCATGATAGATTGGTTGAATTGTGTAATAAATGAATATTTGTTTGATTGATTGAATGTTATACTGTATGACTCATACTGAGCTTTTTAAGCTCACCCTTAGTTTACTCCTTGCAAATAATTCTCTGGACTAGGCTCGGATTCGACATTTGGAGGTCACTTTAAGGAATTTCTGGCACTCAAATTTTTATTAAAATATCTTTAATTGTTTTGGTTTTATTTGGGACTGTAATTTTTTTTTTTAGTACGGACTATGGTATGGGACATTTTTTAGTTGAGATTTTTGCATGCATGAGTTTTGATGGAAACTGAAAAATTTTGGAAATTGGTTTAAATATGACTTAAAAAATGGAATTTTCTATGAAAATCAAACACAATAATTTTCCGTTGCACAATGGTAATACTAAGATTTTAACAACGGATTTTTCAACGTAATCAACTAAGTTTTCTTCAAATGACACGATCATTAAATAAATCGAATTTAACAATGGATGACCTAATTAACCAATGTTTTCAACAAAGCTTTATGCAAACACGCTAAGTTTTGAAATTTAACAAAAATGTGGTTTTAAAACAAGACGTTTTATCTTAGCCATTTCGATGACTAATATAACCTTCGAAATTCAGCTATAACGTATAGGTCGGGTTTGGGAGGTTAAATGTGAATAGCTAAGGATTCGAATCACCTTTGCGAGGACTCTAGTAGCCTATTCAACTTTATTAGAGTCATCTATCTGAAGACAATTTTACAATATATTTAAAATCTAAAAAAAAAAAACTTCAATTATTGAACCCAAACCGAAAATTTCTAAATAAAGAAAAACCTCCTCCAATTATTGGCTATGATTTGAATCTCGATATTCAATTATTGTACACATATACCACTTTTACATGTTAGTACCGTTTCATTTCGATTGCTTTTTTTAAAGTTTTTTATTCACTTATTTAATCTTAAAACCAATTTTTATATATTTCTTCTTGAAATTTAATTGTTTACAATTAAATTTAAAAAAGAAATATATCATTAAGTTTTATTTTCCATGTTAATTAATAATAAGCTATTATACTTTTATAAATATTTAATAGACTTAAAGTTTATATTATAATATAAACATATTTGTACCATATCATTGAGCATCCACAAAATGGGTGAAAGAAGAAAAAACAGTAATAAGTAAATATATATATATATATTGTGTTTTTTAAATGGAAAAATAGAATTTAAATTGCTTGAATAATTCTACGCATATTATTTTACTAATTATCCATATAATGTGGATAGCATATTAATATACATGTTTAGTTATTTATGTTATATAGTAAAATATTTTTATTTTAGGTAATTAAACTAATAATAAATTATAATTAAAATAACAGTACAATATTAAAAAATAATTTATTATGTTTAAGAAATATTTTATTATTTATTTTTGTTTAATTTTAACATGTTTAGACACTTGGGTGTAGTTTATGTTGCAAACAAACTTGTGTTAACGTAGGCAACCATAAAAAGATCACAACTTTGTATTAGTTGACCGTTTTTGATAAAGTTTTTTTAGAATATTGACATTGTACACAATAAAAACATATTTCTATTTTTCATTGTAAACAAGGTAAGAAAAAGGTCAACTAGAAAGTCTTGATGTATAAGAAGACTGTGACGATCAACATTGAAGTCTAAGATAAAGTTCATAATTAGATGATGGGGGATAATATTTGAAGGAGTTCTTATCACGAGAAAGTTAAGAAGATCAAACTTATTATCAATTATTTGTTGGTTTTTTATACTTTCACCAGCTAACTAGATGTTTGTAGAAAGAAACATAAATTAACTCGTATACTCATTTTAGGAACAATTTTTTAGTGATTTTCCATTTTTGCACTTAGGTTCAATTTACCATTGCTTCTCAAAGGTGCTTTTGGGCCAAAAAGCATTTTGAGCAAAGGCTAAAATTTTTTGCTGCTGCTTTTGCCTAAAAAAGTGATTTTGCAAAGCATTTTTTTTGTTCCAAAAGTACTTTTGAAAAGCTGAAAAGCATCTTATTTAGCAATATTTTTATCTCAAAAGTATCTTTTGTCCCAAAGTGCTTCTTAGAAGCAATGCTAAACTGGCCCTTAATTACCTATTGTTTAGTTGGAGAGTAGGTTGAGAGAATTCATTTTATTGTATAATGTTGTGTTAGGTTTTTTTGTGCATTAAGCATAGTAATTTCATCATATTTGATAAATTATATAAATGGTCAAACTGAGTATTCACAGAAATATACAAATGTCTTTTATTATCTCTATGTTAAATTGTCCTCAATGATTTTCCATGTAAAGCACATGGTTAAAAAAATTAACTTATTGATTACTTAAGGTTTAATTAATATTAAGTTACAATACAATGAGTATCTGTATGTAAAAAATAACATATACTAGTAGGTAATCTAAATAGTTCGTAATCTATGGGATCATAAATGAGAAAATGATTCATGTTAGGACATTATGTTTGTAACCGCCCAAACCCGGCCTAAACATTATGGTCGAATCGTGGAGGCCACACTGGACACCTTAGTGTCAAACTTACTCTAATGATAGTTAAAAACTTTTAGGTACTTCTTTTTATAAAACCGTGGTTTCTACTGTTAGCTTTGAAAAATGTCCATTTACTTAGTCCAACCATGCTTAGATCAAATTAGCGAATTAGGTGAGTTCTTGTAAAACCTTACTGAAGATGTTGCCTTTGAAAAATCATTTTGTTATCTTCTTAGCAGTAGAAATGTATCATTGCTAGTCAAATTATTAATTTAGTCATATATCATGCATAGTCCATTTCAACATATTATAAAAACCATGTATCTATACCAAATATGTGTGTCATGCATGCATGAAAAACCCCAAAATCTCGAAAGTCTCAAACCACAGTTTAAAGAAACTTTACAATCCAAAACCAAATAATAATAATAAAATAACCTAAAAATATAATTAAGTTAAAATAATATGACGAAGTAAAGTCCCAAGCCCGTCATATGTCCGCATGCCAATTCTGATCCTAAGTTCGATTATTACCTAAGAAGTTGAGATAATGGGGTGAGCTTAACAAGCTCAGTGTGAGACTAAACGAGTATTAAACATTCACACAGGCAATTTCTGTAACACCCCTTACTCGTATCTTGTACCGGAATCGAGCACGAGGCATTACCGGACTCGACTCACTTGGTCATATAACTTTGAGTTAGCAAATTCAATTCCAAATTCAAACATTTTCAATCTTATTATTTCCCCACGGCCTGGGCACGCCTGTGTGCTTCAACCGTGTGACAATTCAAATACCAAATTCGAGGTGCAGACTTCACACGGCCCGAGCACACGCCCATGGCTTGACCTTGTGTCACACACGGCCTAGACACATGTCTGTGTGCCTACCCATGTGAATAAGAACAAGGCTGTTTGCCAAGCTCTTTGCACCCCTATAGCTTACACTACATGAACCCATTCAACATACTAATAAACATCTCATAATTTCAATATGAACTTCCATAAATAACTTTGTAATTTCATAAATGATAAGGTGAGCCATCAACCATGGCAATATACAAAATAGTTATCTTAACAAGGGCCAATACATTTTGGCCAAAATGACAAAATAACCTAACTAGTCTAGCCCCTATACATGCCATGTACAAAATCATTAAGTCTAGGTATACCGAGGTGAGCTGATAGTGTGGCGATCTTCTGAATATCTTCGTATCTTGGCTTGGCTCTTAAACTCTATTAAACAAGGGAAAAAGAGAAGGGGGAGTAAGCTTTAAGCTTAGTAAGTTTACAAGTAAACAATATAACATTATAACATGTATTAAACAATTACATAGCATTACATACTAAGCAAAAAACAATCTACATTCATGATCATGCTTACTCATTTTCTCCATTCCCATATTCCAACCATATCACAAACTTAATGCATACATTCATTAACAGGTTCCCCTGTACTTAGCATCACAAAGTCAGATAATACAACACATCACTATCTCTAATTCCATTACTCATAGTCAAATTACTCGGTGGTTTCGCACTTAGCCCAACAACAGCCTTTATTAGGGTGGTATCGCACATAGCCCACCAAATGATGAATAGACGATGTATCGCACATAGCCCATTGTAATTAAGCAACAAGGTGGTATCGCACTTAGCCCACCAACAAGTGTCGTTATTACACATTTATATGACTATTTCATCGTTCTCACAATAATTATTCAATGACTACTACATTCAATCCACTTGAACCACACATGTTCTCAATCATGCCATACACTAATTAGCAACATAATGTTTATACAAATATGCATTGTTTACTCATAAACTTACCTCGGTGCAAAACGTGTTAACTAACGATTTAATTCGTCACCTTGCCTTTTCCACGGTCAAGGTTGATTCACGCTCTTCTTGATCTATAACAATGAAATTCATTCGTTTAGATCATTCTATGATCATAATACATCAAAATCTATACTTGGGCAAAAATGACCATTTTGCCCTTGTACTATGGCAAAATTACGATTTTGCCCCTAGGCTCGTAATTTATTTTCAACACATTTTCTCAATAAATAAGTCTAGTTGAACATTTATTTCTCTTACAACTACTCACCATTCTCACCATTTCATGCATTTATGACACAATTTCATTCTTTGCATTTAAGTCCTATTTAGGTGTTTTCATGCAAACACCTTTCACAAAAGTTGTTTCTCATCTCTCTAACATTCATTTTCTTTAATAAAAACTCAGATAACAACATAAATAATCTCATGGCAAGTCCTTAGACTTCCCACCATAATGCAATTTAGTCCCCTCATTAGCTAGCTTAAGCTTTGGGGGGTTCCAAAAACACAAAAATCACCAAGAAAGACCCCTAAAATCACTTACTTACTAGAGGATATCTTGGCTGAAAGTTTAAGCTTCAAAACCCCTATTCCTTGCTGAAATTTTCGGTGGAGGAAGAAGAAAATGAAAAAGATGATAGCTTCCTCTTTTCTTTATCTTATTTTATCATTATAGCCACTTAATATCACCAAATTTGACCAAAATTTAATGCTCTTGTCTCCCTAGCTTATATGGCCGGCCAACACACATCTAATGACCTAATTTCACTTTAAAGACCTCTATTTTGATATCCTTTAACAATTAGACACCTCTAACTTGAAATTTGAAACTTTCGCACTTTATGCGATTTAGTCCTTTTTCGCAATTATGCAATCAATCGTTAAAATTAAGGTACCAAAATTCTCATGCATCCCTATAAACATGTTATGACACATAAAATAATATCAAAATAATTTTCCTCAACCTCGGATTAGTGGTCTCGAAACCACTGTTCCGACTAGCCCCAAAATCGGGCTGTTACAATTTCATAGAGGTACCAATAGCACAATCAAACATTAATAATAATAATTTTCAAATGCACATGTGAGATCCTACCCATACATCCACTACACACCACGAGTTCCCTATAACCCGTCTGCCAAACTCCAACGTATGTGAGCAATGCTCGATGTGATAAAACCACAAAAATCAATAATGTAGTGAAACTGCGAAATATATAATGCGATATAATCCCAATCCCCTCGGTACTCCAAATGCAGTGCACTGACTAAAAATATATGCGAACTTAATATGCCGTCAGTACTCCACGGAACTCCTCCGTCAACCACAAAATCCCATCCCAATGCACATGCAATATGTCATACAAATTCATACACAATCACATTTCAATACTTTTCACTTTTATTCGACATGCTCAATATGTCCTCAATAATTACATACTTTCAGAGAAAGGAAACAATGTTCCAATTTTCAAATTACCATTAGCATGGTATCCATCAATATCGTTCAATTGACATACTTTACGAATTTCATTGTTCACCAATAGAAACCACACGTATATATATTTCATGGTAAATATTTCATGCATTTAAATCATGCATAAAACTAATATCTCAACACTTCATACCATTCCATCAAACGTTCTCATACCACATAATACAACTATGCATAACAATCTCAATTACACATTTATACAGTCAAACTAGCAATTTTGCCAACTCATCAATCTTTTAAGGATCGAAACGTACCTGGTTCTGCCACTCGCAAAACTAATATTTTGGCTAATATGCCAAACCAATCAACAAGATAATTATCAAATATAACCTAACATTTATCATTATCAAACAAATTTTACAAGTTTAGGACCCACACCTTATTTTTTGCTTTCTCGCAGCACCCTAGTGAATCTTCCAATTTTCCTTAATAAACCTTTATACGATTCTTAACCAAAATTCAGTACAAATTAAATCAATTTACCACTTAACCAACTCTCAATTACCCACTTATGGGTTCAAACCGATTGTCAAATTAATAATTATTTTACTAATTCAACTAGTTAGATTCCTTACCTTGTATCGATGCGAACCGTACGTACGATCGTTCTTCGGCTTTACGGTTGATTCGAGGCGTTTGGATCAGCACATAATTCCATAATATACTGGAAAATCAGTAGCTAATAATTATCCAATTCTTTCATTTAATCAATCCATAACATTTACCCTACAACTATGTCAAAGCAACAATTAATTTTACACTTAATCGCACTTACGCTTCATGATTTGTGAGATTCGGATGCCCAAACGATCAAGAACGTTTTTTACCTAATTTACATGGTTTTAATAGATGATTAGGAGGGTTTAAGAACTCAAATTAAGGTTGGAATTAATTGGGCAAGATTCAAGAAACAAAACAGCCCCCTATTCTACACATATGCGCACACACCACCGCCCATGGTGGCCGAAATTGGGGCTGAATTTTAAAATGATTTGAAACCTCATTAAAATCTAGAAAAATAGATTTAAAACCATTTAAAATCCCCTAAATTCCAGATCTAGAAATTTAGGTTTTTAATGGACAAGATTAATTAAGAAATTGAAGAGAGAAGATACCTTACACAAGCTAGTCGAGAGAAACGGCAATGGCACTTCTAGGCGATGTTTGGGATCGATCTTGGAGTTCAAAATTTCAGATTTAGGGCTAATTTAATTGAGGGAAAATTGCAGCAATATAGCAAAGGAGATGGTGCACAATCTTGATGCAAAAAGAAGAAGAAAATGATGATAAAAGGGGAGGTGTCGGCAACCACAACAATGGAGGAAAAAGGGAAAAGAAAAAAATTAGAGATGAAGAGAGGGAGAGGGGTTTAGGGGGTTAGGGACGGCTAAGGTAGAAGAAAATGGATTAAAAGGCTGATTATTTTGATAAAAAATTGTATTTATACCTAGGTTTACTAAACTTGGATGCCAACACATTAAAAAAAATAAGAGAATTTGCAAAAAATTAATTTATTTTGTAAAAGTTGAGACTTGAACTTGGGACCTCCAACTAATCTTCAAGCTTTCACATTTAATGACTAACCATTAGGTCAATTCCCTATTTTTGATATATTTTTAAATTTTATGGAGCTAAATTTAGGATGCTACAATGTCATCAATCCATAAGTCCAAATGGGTAGATAGCTTGTCTTGGCTATCAAAGTTAGATTAACTCCCAAGATAAAAACATATGCATGGTTGTCTAGACTGGAAATGCATTGAATTGGACCCAAGTTGAAGTAATCATTGATTCTTTTATAAATTCTCACTTGTGATGTTTATGGTATGGTTTACCTAAATCTTGAGTAAGTGAATGACTATGTGTGCATAAATTAACTACTTTGATGTATTGAAAACCTATGTGCCTTACAATTGTAGGCTGGAGATTGGTATTTTGAATATATGACTTATGCATGACATAGCGCCACTTACAATAATGGGATCAAATCTCCTTAAATATTAAACGGTAGCCTCTTTTTAATATTTTATGGCTTATGAAAATGAAACATGACCATGTGTATTTGTCTGAGAGAAATGATTTAATCATTATTAGTATAAGTAATGGTCATTTTTATTATAGTAGATACAATGTCAACAATAAGATAAAAACTAATTAAAATAGGTGAACGTATTTAACCTTAAAGGATCCTATGAAGGTACCACGCATATGACAATGTCATTGGATACAACTTTACTTGTTATTGTCGAACATTAATCTTATTGAAGCATAAACATGTAGTCTTAGAATTTGGAAAATTCAAATAGTCTTGACAAAAAAATGTCACATCGACAATGAATACATGTGGCCTGCTACACGAGATGCTATGTTAGTGTTTGACATCCACACCAACAAGTTAATGGTACTTTTAACTTTCTATTTAGTTTTAACCAGTTTGACAAAAATAAAAATAAAAGTGGAGGACTATGAAGGATGTAAAGAACAAGGGTTAAATTTTTTTTTTGTATGATTTAAGGGTCAAAAAAAATTATTTTGTCAAGAATTTTGATAAATTCAAATGATATGGTAAAGTGTACAAGAAATTAGATTGTGGTTTTGATACCTTTATTATGCTAAAATTGAGATTCATTTTTTATGATTTAATTTGATATAATTTGATCTCCTACTTTTGTAATGTTATCACTCCAAATTGTTAATGGTTTTTATTAAGGTTTTGGTGTGGAATTCTTCTATAAAAATTTATATGTCAATCAAACGTTTAAAGATACTTTTGAAAAAAAAATTCAGTCAAATAATTTAATCCAATAAAAAATTTACATATTAATAAAATGTTTAAAGATATTTTTTTTTTAAAGTCGATCGAATCTTAACTCAATTGGCACATTAATGTTGCAACAATCAAGAAGACACGGGCTCAAACGTGCTTAAGTGCATATTTTCTCATTTTTAAAAGAATGTGCATATTATCCTTGACTTAAGGTTGGGGGTTAATTGGTTGTTCAAGAATTATATAAAAATATATATATGTTTTAAAAAGTTCATATTAACACTCTAACGAGAATAGTCAACGAGTCACTGATGTAGTGGTAAATGATATGCATTATGTAAGTCATTATTGACATTAGGCTTTACAATCAGACTTAGACAACTACTTCTTGTTACCCCTTTGATAAAATTTTTGTTTTAATGGGAATAATAATCGTATTAATTTTTTTGGGTAAAGTAGTAACATACAAAAGACTTAACTACATTAAAATTCTATGGGAAATGTTGTCCCTTGTTTGAAACATAGGGGAAAGTGGTAACACCTTCGCTAGTATCTCATCAAAAATCTTCAAACTTCCGTTGGTAGCAAAGGCCATTTTGCCCAAGCAGATAGCAACTTTATTACAGTCTCTAAGAAATTGTTGAATGGCCCATGAACATACATTCAGCAGCAAGTGATGAATATGTCTAATGAGGGCAGAATTCGAGTTTGAGAAAGTGGAATCCTGAATCAGTTTGTATCAATATGCCATCATAGCTCCCTTTGTGAATGAGAGCTAATCCATCAAAAATTCCCCACAGTTCAACATTGAAGATTGAGCATTTGCCCATATTTCTATTGTATCCCAAAATCCACTCTGTAACACCCCAAACCCGGCCTAGACGTTATGGCCAAATCTGGCGTGTCACATTGAAGTGTTTTTCGAAAATCATGTTCTCATTGAAAACTCTTCTTGAAATTTCAAACTTCTTGCCATTTAAAACTTATACAAAACCTCAATTTGCGTTTGTTTATTTTCAATCGAGGTTTATTAAAAAGTTATTATCTTCAAAACCTTATTGTTGCGGAAGCTTAATTTAAAGCGAATGGTTTACGAAAACGTGATATTTAAAAATTGAGTTGCAGAAACGTAGTGTTTGAAAATGTTATCGTTTTGGAAAACCGTGTTCTACTTCTAATGGATATAAATCACAATCAATAAAATCCCAAATTTAAAATCTAGAAATTATAGAGGCCTTATTACAACCCGAATCAAAATCAAAGTACTTAAGTAAATGAGCAAAACAAAATAAAACTTATGCAGTTGTGTGGCCCTATCCGAGTCCCTCGCAACTCCGAACCGTCTAACGCTGGGGATTACCTGAAAGGTTAAAAACGGGGTGAGTTTACGAAAACTCAGTGTGTAATCCCTTTATTAAAGAAACAGTCAGTATACAAAAACAGAATCAATCTGGGCCTGAGCCCTATAACAGTAACAGTACAGTGTGGACCTTAGCCCATTACAGTAACGGTGGCAATTGTGCCTTAGCCCCCATCAGCCTCGGTTGGGCCTTAGCCCATATCAAATGTCACATATCACATCTATCTGGGCCTAAGCCCATCTCAATATCAGAATCAGTATATACAATGCATAAATACCCATACCAACCCTACACTCCGTCTCCTGTCCATCCCTACACTCCTATGGGGATTAAATCGACCCACCTATCCCTACACTCCTTATGTAGCACCAGTTGCGGCACTAACCAATAATGCAACAGAGCTGCCAATCACATAATCGGCTTAAAGCCATCGGTGGGTCCACAGTCATCTCGCGCGACCCGTGCGACCCTCACATATCAATCACTTCCTCCAATACAATATCCCAACCCCATGCAGTATGTCGTGTATGCAGTATCCCATGCTTAGAATCAGTCATATTATTCACAGTTAAGTCAATCAAAACATAGTCATACAATCACAGTCACATCAGTCAAATCGTAGCATAAATTAGTCATGTACCCTCGAGGGGCAAAATAGTCATTTACCCTCCAAAAACATTACGGTCATTTTACCCTACAGGGGATTACGATCAATTTACCCTATAGGGGCATTACGGTTAATTTACCCTACAGGGGCATTACAGTCATTTTACCCTATGGGGGTATTTTGGTCATTTTACTTTTTAGGGGTATTTCGGTCCAGATAACAACCTTTCCGAAGGTCTACAGTCGCCTCGAGTGACACAGATAACCTAAATGGTCGTAACGGTGTAAATGGGCCCAAGGCCCATTATTCAACCCAAGTGGGCCCATACGCTTGTATGGCCCATTTAGCCCAAATTCAGTCACGGCTATGCGAACGATATAGCCCAATCCAATATCTACCACTTATTGTGGATTTATTCTGTGTGGGGCCCAGGAGTCTATTGGGCTTACATGGCCCATTTCAGCCAAACGAGGCCCAAGATCACGAGAACGCTCGTAATGGCCTCTACAATCTATCGCCCATGATTTGTGGGCTCGATTTACCACACGAGCGATCACATGCTCGTGAGGCCTCGAATGCTGAAGTTTCGACTTTTTGACTTTTCAGCTTTTGCCGATTCACAGCAGAGATAGTGTGATTACACACCTGATTGCGAAATGTGTGAATGACCCACGAGAACTCCAACCTACATTCAATCAAGGCAATCCATTAATCACTTGTCAATCGGGTTAATCGAATCCCAATCAACTTATCAAAAACAGCCTCTACCGAAAATACTTGTCCAACAGATTACCTTTCCCTTGACTAGATCAGTCGGTTGTGGTTTGCCCACTTGATCCAGAGATTGATGCAGCCACCCTGCCGCACCCCGGCGAAAAATCCCGAACAGCTGACACTTTACGCTGCTTAAATTTGGGGGCAGGGGCTATGTGCCCATTCTCAGTTGGCACCATTCCTGATCCTCCCTTAGAATGGCTACTACTCGCCACCATTGATATCTCTTTATGCAACATATTATCAGAAACCTCCATTTGGAGTAAAAATAGAATCAGTCTCAAAAAACCAAAATACTTGGCTTAAACCATGAAGAAAAAAACAAGAAATACACAAGAGTACTAAAAGAGAATCGTGTGAACTCAGCACAGCACAATAGAGTTGAAAAAGGAGTAGTAAAATCAGCTACATAAAATCAAGGTGCAATAAGAGGGCAAAAGAAATGTATTCGGCCTGGAAGATAAAAGGGAGAAGAAGGAAAAGAAAGTGAGGAGAAGAGATAGAGGTATTCGGCCACTTCACAAGGGCAAATAATGTCATTTCAAAACCGATAGGGGGAGAAGACTAACAAAAATCTGATAGAGGGAGTTATGGAGAGAATACCGAATGAAAGAATGGTGAAGGAAGGAAGAGATGTATTTGGCTAAGCAATGAAGAGGAAGTGCCAAAATCGAAACAATAAAAACACTCCCCAAAACAATATGCTAGCTCGGTTTTAGAGAGGAAACACAAACAAATCCCGAAAGACCCCAAAATGCTCTCAACAAAGAAATTCGGCACTCTCCTATCAACACTCACAAGAATTGAACAAGGAAATCCTAGTGCCGAAAAATGTTCCCTCTTTTCCCCTAGCCGAATTTCACTAAGACCCTAGAGTCCCTCACGGCCACAACTTTCCTCACACTTCAAATTCCTTGAAAATCTCCACAAATCACTCCCCTTATCCCTCCTTGATATCTTCCATAACAACTCCAAGACCAACTCAAACTTCACCTTGCAGAGTTTCAGTCCAACTCCACTTCTCCTGCTGCAAGGAAATAAAATTAATATTCTTTTACATGCCAAGGGATTCGAACCTCAAACCACTAGTACACTTCACACGCCACTTTCCACCTTTACCAACAGACTCCTTGTGTCATGATTTCACCAAAAATATTTATAAAGCCTTCAAGCTTAAGATTCACTAAGAGCAAAAAGAAAAAATTTTGCTAAAGCCCAAGTTTGAACCCAAAACTTTTCCAACACTCCCAACTCTTCCTAAATCACTTAGCCACTAAAGCAAACAAGCAAGTTGTGTCATTTTCTTGCACACATAAATATTTATGTGCAATCTCCTAGCTGATCCCACGCTCAAGGCCCATTCCTTCTAGGCCCAAATTTGGGGCGTTACACACTCACCTTTTCTATTTCTTATGACTCCCCTCGCTGTAGCATCATCCGAGGAAATCTGGACCACCCCATCAGTGTAGAGGCTAATCCAACTTTTCGACATCTCGATTGCTAACCTTTGTTCCTTCTGTCTAGAAACGTCTTCCCTGTGGAAAGAAACAAACTGTTTTCCCCAAATATATGAGATCTTAATAATCTCACATGTGCTCCAAGAGACGCCCTGAAAAAAGAAAAAAGTTTTGATTTTTTCAAAAACCTCAGATTAGTAAACCAAATAGACATGACCAATTTTCCTCACCATCAACTGGACTCGTAGGACTCTGCAAATTATACTTAATCCACTGAAAAAAGGTCTCCTGTAAAAAAAACTCCCACAAGATTCATCTGGAATAATTTGCTTTCATATTTCTTTGGCAGTCGAACAATCACGAAGAATATGCAAAGCATCTTTAGAATGATAACCGCATATTCCACAAGAGCTATCATGCCCTATTCCCCACTTAACGCATTCCACGTTAGTCATCAGCTTCTGTTTTAGAACAAGCCATATAAACAATCTAATCCTTTGGGGTCCTTGAATTTTCCAAGATATATTCCACTATGGATCCTTCGGTAACCATGACCTTTCCCGAATATGCTAATAAGCAATTTTAAGGAGGAAAAAATCTTTTGAAGTCCGAGTCCAAATAATCATATCAGAACCTGCAGACGGGTTGGATGGTAGAATACCCACAATACGTTTGATAACTATCTCCGAAAACCAAAAACGAAAGAGTTATAAATTCCAAGAATCCTTCTCATCACCATGTCACTAAGCATACAATCTAAGTTTAAATTAACATGGGTCGAAATATGATCAATCAAAGGC
The DNA here is from genome assembly GCA_005393395.2 of Gossypium australe. NCBI lineage: Eukaryota > Viridiplantae > Streptophyta > Magnoliopsida > Malvales > Malvaceae > Gossypium > Gossypium australe. The sequence continues at coordinate 116,760,222 of CM016617.1, read as the reverse complement.
CTCACCTCCAGGATCCATGGATCTCTCTAACATCTAACACTTGTCACATTACCCATAGACCAACACAAATATTCTCGAATTGAAGGCCACGCTTTCGGAATAGCTTTCCAAAGTGCAAAGTATTTCCCTCATGATATATTATTAGGTAGGGTGTCCGTCATACCGTATTTGGATCGAAGGACTTGAACCCATAAGGTATCTTGTTTAGAAATTAAGTTGGATCCCAACTTCATCATGATAAGGTATTTTGGTCTCTTAGGTGTCTAATGCCAAGACCTCCAAAATTTTGAGGTTGGCACACAAACTCCCAATTAGCCAAGGACGCCTTCTAGCAGCCATCAGATGAACCCCAAATAAATTTCCTAACAATGCACTCGATCTCGTCACATATTCCTATAAGAATCAATATGGACCGCATCAAATAATTAGGAACAAATAGAAGAACTGACTGCGCCAAGGTAGCTCTACCAGCTATAGAAAGTTTTTTGGTATCCCATCTATTAAGTTTACTGTAAATCTTGTCAACAATAAAGCGTAGGGTGCTATTTGAAATTCTTTCATGAAGAAGGGGGACCCCTAAATACATGTTAAGACTATGAACCTTGTGAAAACCAAGAATTTCACTCAGCTGTAAGCTAATAGTATCATCTATACCTTTGGAAAAATAAATATTAGTCTTTCTAGTATTGATTCGGTGCCTAGAATACCTACAAAACCTTTCTAAAATATCTTTAAGAGACGAAATTTATTGAAACATCAACATAACAAAAAATGACAAGATCATCTGCAAAGAAGAGATCTGAGAGAGTCGAACCAGATCTCGACAATCTAATAGGCCGCCAGCATCCACCCTCAATGGCATGATGGAAACTATGGCCAAGCCATTCCATACAAAGAGGTACGACGAAAGCGAACATCCTTAACGAATTCCTCTGCGAGCCTGAACTTCTATGTTGAAGCTCTATTCCATAATACCTGCATAGTAGAACTCGTAATAGCAAACATTATAACATTAATAAGCATATCGGGGATACCTGCTGCCTGAAGGGAAGCCCATAATGAACTCCCATTGTACTCTATCGTAGGCTTTTTCTAGATCAATTTTGACCTCCATCCAATTCCTATTCCTATGTTTGCTTCTCATTGAGTGGATGACTGATAAACCGTAATTGTAACATATTTTAACCCACATTTAATATTCTTTTCGATGATTTATTCCTTGATTTTTATAAAAAAAAGGTGCTTGTAATCCTTTCTTTTCATGTCTTATACCCAGGAAAGCACTCGAGGATGGAAAGAAAACAAATCGGGCCCAAAACAGAGTAAATGGGCCTTAGTACAAAATTGACACGGCCCGGCCCAAAGCCCACACGGCCGTGCCTCGACGATCACCTAGAACACGGCCTCAATTCCGCCTCACACGGTCGTGCCTCAAATTAAAAGTCCGAACACGGTTTGAACGCGATCCACATGGGCGTGTTTCATGGCCGTGCCTCTGTCGCTGGAAAGAACAATTTCAGTCGGAAAAGGATACTTAGGGAGAAAGAATCGCATTTCAAGAGCTTATATATATCCCCTAAGTACCACCTTTGAAGAGGCATCAAAGTTAGGCCAAAGAGCCAAGCCGAGAAGGTCAGAGTTAGGGAATAACGCAAGGATAGCCAGTTGATCCATCCCAAGAAGTCGGAGTTATATTCAAGACGGCGGAATTCTCCTTCAATTCCTTCAGGGGGTTTTAGGGATTTCTTATGTTTTGTTTTATCCTTTCTCTTGTGATGTTTTCGTTATTCATTATGAACTAAACCCCTCAGATACCTGAAGGGGATGAAACCTAGACGAATCTTGTTATTTGAGTTTTAAATTATATGATGAATTACTTAGTTTGTTCTTAATTATGTTGCTTAATCCAAATCTAATGTGCTTAGGTGGAGGAGGAATAGACCCTACCTAAGAGTAGATCTAACATAATTAAGCGGAGTTGATCGAACGCCTAGAGATAGGGTTCCGAGATTTTGCCGGATTAGGGTGAAACCTAATATGGGAGTCCATTGATCGATTTACTGCTATCCTAGGGGGTTATTATAAGCGAACGAGAGTTCCACTAATTAACCTAGGGTTAGACGTTATTCGCCTCGAGAGAGGGTTTAATATAGGTTAAGGAGTCCTACGGATCAAGCTAAGTAAAGGAATTGTATAATTTAGGGTTAGATAACAAGAGAAGTCTAGGTGGATTCTTCCTGAGGGTGTCGTCGTGATCAATTGAGTTTTCTTCAAGTTATTTTCCAAATCGTCCTTTTTGTTTTTGTGTCCTTAGTTTAGTTCTTGTCAATTTAGTTTAAAAGCAACTTCACTCCGTTTTTAAGGCTAAATAATAAAAAGAAAGTTAGTATTAGTACTTTTAGTTCCTTTGGGTTCGATAATTCGGTCTTGCCTAAGCTATACTACTGTTCGATAGGTACACTTGCCTTTAATCGTTGTCAGAGTTAGTCTCCAGGTTCGATCATTCTTTTATAAATTTTTAAAGCTCTGATTTCAGCGATCAAGTTTTTGGCGCCGTTTTTGGGGAACTAAAATATTAAGAAAACTCTATTTTTATTACTTTAGCCATAATTTTTATTTTTCGTAATTTATTTTTGTTTTTATTTCTATTTTTACTTTTTGCTGAAATTTTCTTTCTTTCTTTTCCTAGCAGGTACCTCTAGTTTATGACTAGAAGGAACCCAAGAGGACCTTTGGCATACGACAGTGAAATCGAAGCCACCGCTCGCAGGAATCATCGAGAAACTAGGCAAGCCTTAGATTACATAGAAATAGAGGAACAAGGCAGATCCAACCCTACTGAAGGGATGGACGAAAACAAGCCACCACCACGCGATGTGGGGGAGAATAATGCTCCACGTATAATGTTTGATTATGCGAAACCGCATTTAACAGGAGCAGAATCGAGTATTGTTAGGCCTGCTATATCTGCTAATAATTTTGAATTAAAGCCTAACACAATACAAATGATTCAACAGTTTGTTCAATTTAATGGTTTGCAAGACGAAGATCCAAACACGCATTTAGCTAATTTTTTAGAGTTCTGTGATACCTTCAAAATAAATGGCATTTCTGATGATGCCATACGTCTTCGGTTATTTCCATTTTCATTGAGAAATAAAGCTAAACAGTGGTTAAACTCGTTACAACGAGGGTCAATCACTACATGGGATCAAATGACCGAAAAGTTTTTAATGAAATATTTTCCACCGGCCAAAATGGCCAAATTATGGAATGATATCGCTTCTGTTGTGCAGATGGATTTAAAGACGCTATACGATGCATGGGAGAGATTTAAGAATCTCTTGAGGAGGTGCCCACACCATGGCTTACCCTTGTGGCTACAAGTCCAAACCTTCTATAACGGTGTAAATCCCTCAACGAGGCAACTGATTGATTCAGCCGCCGGTGGAACCCTGAACAACAAAACTCCATAAGCAGCCTACGAGTTCATTGAGGAAATGTCACTGAATAATTATAAATGGCAGGCTTCAAGAACCAAACCAACAAAATCAGCAGGAATTTTCAACGTCGATGCAGTGGCCATGCTATCAACACAGCTAGAGATGATGAATAAAAAGCTTGATAGTTTCTGTTCTTCGCAGGTACATCCAGTCATGCAGTGCGACGCAAGTGGAACCGTGGCGAATCCTGAGTACCCACCCTACCAACCAGAAGCAGAGAGCGACAAGATGAACTATATAGGTAATAATTTCCGATCCAATAATAATCCTTATAGTAACACTTACAATCTAGGTTGGAGGAACCACCCAAATTTTTCGTGGGGAGGTCAAGGAAATCAAAGGCAACAACCTCCTCAAAACTTCCAAAATCAACCTTATCCACAAGAGAAGAAACCGACCCTCAGGGAGATGATGGTAAAATTCTTAGCAGACACAGAGAAACGCATCCAAGAAACTAAAAGAACAACCAAAAGCAATGAGAGCCGAATCGGGGAAATTACTAAGTCAGTCAAAGAAGTCACTAATGCAGTCGAACAACTCACAAAGCTGATGTCAGAACGACAGCAAGGACGTCTACCGAGTAACACCGAGATTAACCCTAAAGAGCAAATTCAAGCCATCACAGTTCAGGACAGTAAGGGGTTAGGTGGCCCTGATCCAAAGCCAGAAAATAAGGTAGACGAAGGTAAAACAGAGGTAATACAAGAAAATCCAAAACCGGTAATCAAAGAATACCAACCTCGTATACCTTATCCTGAAGCCAAAAAAAGAGACGATTCAGAGGAACAGTTCGGTAAGTTTCTTAAGCTTCTAAAGAAATTACATATTAACTTACCTCTTCTTGAAGCTCTTTTCCAGATGCCAGACTCAAGGAAATTTTTAAGACAGCTCTTGACCAACAAATGCAAACTAGACGAAGAGCCACATGTGGAATTGAACGCAGTATGCTCAGCAATGCTACAGAATAAACTACCACGGAAACAAAAAGATCCAAGGAGTTTTACTATTCCTTGTTTAATTGGTATACTAAGTGTTGATAACGCGTTAGCTGATTTAGGGGCAAGCATCAATGTCATTCCTTATACATTGTTTAAATGACTAGGTCTAGGGAAGCCCAAACAAACGAGGATGAGCATTCAATTAGCTGATAAAACTGTTAGAATTCCTAGAGGCATTATCGAAGATGTTTTGGTCAAAATCGATAAATTTGTTTTCCCAGTAGACTTTGTTGTTTTAGACATGGATGAGGATAATTCAATCCCTCTAATTTTAGGAAGACCATTCTTAGCAACTGCCAAGACAAAAATTGATGTTGCCACAAGAGAACTTATACTTTGTGTAGGTGACGAATCAATCAGTCTTCAAGCTCTTGACTCAGCCAGGACAACAATCGATGAAGGTAAGAAAGTCACTTCAAATAATAATCAAATTATTCAACTTTCATCGCAGGAAACATCACAAAGCCTAGAACTTGAGCCAACTCATAGACCCCAAGTCGACAAAATAGAGTCACACAAGGAACGAAGCCTTAGGGTCGAGGAGCAGAAGATACAGGTCAAAGAAGAGCCAGATCCACACGAAGTAAAACCAGAAGAACCACTAGAAGAGCTCGTAGGGACATCCAACCACTTCAAAATAGGAGACCAGGTACTGTTAGACAAAGCCGATCCTCACATCACTACAACAGACCTGAGGCCAAAGGGAGAAATTCTTCTTAAGGTACAAGATATCTTCCCACACGGAATAGTCAAGGTAAGCAATCCAATATTTGGCAATTTCAAGGTAACCGCTCCTCAACCCCACCTTTGTCAAGGAAATTTAAGCATGATGGAAGATATTCAAACCTTCAAACCTCCCTCAAATTTTTTTTACGAGGAAAGTCTAGCTTAAGATTATAAACGAGCGCTTCTCGGGAGGCAACCCGAGCACTAACCATATTTTTCTTTCAATTTTATTTTCAGTTTCCTTTCTTTCTTTTCCTTTTAACTAACCAAATGTGCAGAAATTCCAGATCACAAGGCCTTACACACGGCCGTGTCCGTGGCCGTGTGGACCACCGAAACTGCCACACTGACAGAGCAGGGGTCGTGCAAGTTAGTCCAACCACCCCTTCAACGTCACGGATCCAACCACCCTTCCCACGTGCACCGAAAGAAAGGCACGGTCGTGCCCCTAAACCGTGTAAAGCTACTGACTTGCACACCACGGGCAGAGCACGCCCGTGTGGTCCAACCGTGCCCATCTACTGACTTCACAAACATGGGCATGGTGGGCTGAAACACGGGCATGGGCTACCAAACACGGCCGTGCTAGGTGGCCGTGTAAATCGAAAACGGCCTTACGCCACGGGCATGTGAACATGCCAGAATTTCAATACTATTTAAACCCCACAGCTCTTCCCCTTCCCCTCATCTGGTTTAATCTTCATTTTCTTTTCTTTTTACCTTTCTCCTTCTCAGATTCTTCACTTCATCAATCTCTAACACCCTTGCGCCACACAAAATCATGTCGAAGAAGCGGAAGAAGCCAAGCATAGACCCTTCAATGGAGAACGATCATCATGAGTTCATGCCGGCAGCTCCGACTAATTACCAAGCCAAGGGTCTTTGAGACCAATTTATTTTTTCTTTTTGTTTCTCTTCTCCTTTATTTTCCTTATCTAAACTTCTCTACTGCTCTTTTCGTTTAATTTTCTTTTAGTTTCTTAGTGTCAGGTTCGCCAGGCTGCTAAGGAATCACGCCGACCACCACGATAACCACACCACTCTCACCACCACCATCACCTCCACAGCCCTAGAAGTCGCACCCACTTTGCGAACCATCCTTCAATAAGGACTCTTCGGTCCATTCTTCTTTTCTTTTATTTTCATTTTCCTTCTTAGTCTCCTTTCCTTTTTCTTTCTTGTTTTTAATTTTATATTTAGCTTAGTTTAATGATGTCTTAATAACCCCTGGCTAATCCTTCACGAGCTTGGGAACCAACACCACCACCATACCGACGCCTTCGCTGTATTCACCACATCCTCCAACGAACCCGCCCAAGAATTCAGGGAGTACCTCACACCCTCACTTTTGATTTCTATAAAAATAAAGATATTATATATATTTGTACATTGAGGACAATGTACATCTTAAGTGTGGGGGGTAAAAATGCCTAGCTTTTTTTTCATGCCAAATTTTTTTCATTATTCTCAAATCCCTGATTTAGTCTTGTTTTTATGCAAAATTGTCATATTACTAATTAGGATGAAATTTCTAATGATTTGTGATTTTTATTGACATGTTTTAGAATAAGTCATAGTTAATTGTACATTTATGATTAAATTTAAAGAATACTAGAGAGTTAAGTTTGATAAGTCTCTTTTTCAAGAATTAAAATTTTGCTAAGTTGTTAACCTAATTTTAAATACTACCTTGAAATTTGAAATTTACAAGGACGATGTCAAAACACCCATAATTTTTGTGAGATTTTAAACCTTATAAAGCATACATTCTTTTTCGTGCTCATTTTGTGATTATAAGTGTGTCTACCATGAACTGTTATTCTAGAACTTGCCTCGTATATGCATATCGAGACCACACTTTTGAGTTGATATTACAGAGATGATAAAGGCACCTAGGATTTAACCCCTTAAATTCCACTAAATAGCCTACCTTGACAAATTAACCCCTAGTGAACCTCGTTGAGCCTAACAAACCTTTTATTTGACTCACCTACTAATAACCCAAAGCCTCTTTATTATCACCCTTTCTTTTGACTACCCCTAAATCGAGAATTGATTTGATCAAGTTACCTAAGTATATTATTCTAGTAGTTAAATCGAGTTTGTTCTTAATATATATATATATATATATATTTCAAAATATATTCAGCATTAATAGTATGAAAAGTGAGCTTATACAAATCAAAGTTTATTTTTAATAAGAAAGGCTCGTATTAGTAGGTGCATTATCATTTTCAGTTGATGTAATCTCGGCATTCTTAGGTAGGTACTTATCAATTCGATCTCGATTCTAACCTTCTAATTTTGGCCTGTAACCACACCTTTAACCCTAGCCCCGTTACAACTCTAACAAAGACCTTTTGATCTGTTTATCATCTCATATTATAGTGGTGGAGATCTGATTTTCAGGCAAGCCTATGGGATTAACTTTTTAGGTACGACTTATGAGCGATCTTTTCCTGAACCTTAAACACTTTAGAGTGATTTGAGTGAATCCTTAGTGAGGACATCAATCCTTGTTGGCTTTGAATTGAAAAGGTAGTTATTTAAATAATGGGAGACACCTATATTTTTGAAGTACAAACTCATGACTTATTTCGTTTAATTCTTTAGAACTCTTTAAATTGAATTATCCATATATAAATTATCTATGAATTATGATAAGGCATTGCTGATAAAGATTGTAGATCATGGAAAGTTCATTTTAATTGTAAGTTAAGAATTTTGCTTGAGGACAAGCAAAAGCTTAAGTGTGGGGGTATTTGATAAACCGTACTTGTAACATATTTTAACCCACATTTAATATGCTTTTCGATGATTTATTCCTTGATTTTTATAAAAAGGTGCTTGTAATCCTTTCTTTTCATGTCTTATACCCAGGAAAGCACCCGAGGATGAAAAGAACACAAATCGAGCCCGAAACGGAGTAAATGGGCCTTAGTACGAAATTGACACGGCCTGGCCCAAAGCCCACACGGCCGTGCCTCGACGATCACCAAGAGCACGGCCTCAACTCTGCCTCACACGGCTGTGCCTCAAATTAATAGTCCGAACACGGTTTGAACACGGTCCACACAGGCGTGTGTCATGGCCGTGCCTCTGTCGCTGGAAAGAACAATTTTAGTTGGAAAAGGATACTTAGGGAGAAAGAATCGCATTCCAAGAGCTTATATATATCCCCTAAGTACCACCTTTGAAGAGGCATCAAAGCTAGGCCAAGGAGCCAAGCCGAGAAGGTCAGAGCTAGGGAATAACGCAAGGATAGCCAGTTGATCCATCCCAAGAAGCCGGAGTTATACTTAAGACGGCAGAATTCTCCTTCAATTCCTTCAGGAGGTTTTAGGGATTTCTTATGTTTTGTTTTATCCTTTCTCTTGCGATGTTTTCATTATTCATTATGAATTAAACCCCTCAGATACCTGAAGGGGATGAAACCTAGACAAATATTGTTATTTGATTTTTAAGTTATATGATGAATTACTTAGTTTGTTCTTAATTATGTTGCTTAATCCAAATCTAATGTGCTTAGGTGGAGGAGGAATAGACCCTGCCTAAGAGTATATCTAACATAATTAAGTGGAGTTGATCGAACGCCTAGAGATAGGGTTTTGAGATTTTGCCGGATTAGGGTGAAACCTAATATGGGAGTCCATTGATCAATTTACTGCTATCCTAGGGGGTTATTATAAGCGAACGAAAGTTCCACTAATTAACCTAGGGTTAGACGTTATTCGCCTCGAGAGAGGGTTTAATATATGTTAGGGAGTCCTACAGATCAAGCTAAGTAAAGGAATTGTATAATTCAGGGTTAGATAACAAGAGAAGTCTAGGTGGATTCTTCCTGAGGGTGTCGTCGTGATCAATTGAGTTTTCTTCAAGTTATTTTCCAAATCGTCCTTTTTGTCTTTGTGTCCTTAGTTTAGTTCTTGTCAATTTAGTTTAAAAGCAACTTCACTCCGTTTTTAAGGCTAAATAATAAAAAGAAAGTTAGTATTAGTACTTTTAGTTCCTTTGGGTTCGATAATCCGGTCTTGCGTAAGCTATACTACTGTTCGATAGGTACACTTGCCTTTAATCGTTGTCAGAGTTAGTCTCCAGGTTCGATCATTCTTTTATAAATTTTTAAAGCTCTAATTTCAGTGATCAATGACCTCTTAGGCAATCAGGATATTATCTGTAATATTACGACCTGCAATGAAACATGTCGGTTCCTGCCTAATGATCTTAGGAAAAACCAATTTAAAACGATTAGCAATAACTTTCATCATCGATTTATACATCACTGGGCACAAACTAATCGAACGAAATTGGAAAAAAGTTCTCGGGATTAGGAACTTTAAGAATAATGACTAGCAGAGTGTTGTTCAACTCAGGCTCAATACTCTTACCAGCAAAAAACACTTTAATCCACTCAAAAATCCCAGAACCAATTAAATCCCATTGAATCTGGAAGAAAAGTGCCTAAAAACCATCACTTCCTGATACCTTCAACGGGGCCATATGAAAAATGGCAGCTTTGATCTCATTACTAGACACATTTTTTTCCTAGAAATTGAATATCACAATTAACAATGTTAGGGAAAGGGCTAGGAGGTAAAGTATTGATAGGGTCAGGTTGCTTACTATATAACTTCTGGAAGAAATTGATAGCTTCGAGTTGAAGGGCTTCATCATCATAAATCCATGAACCATTCTCTATTTTCAAAGCTGTGATAAGATTTTGCTTCCTTCTTTGCAAACTGAAGGAGCGCATTAGAATCAGATCTCTCCATCATCCTTTGAATCCTTGAAAGCTTGTTCATCAGGTGTCTTTTACGAGTACCTAAATGCCCATAAATGGTATGATTCCACTTCTTAAGATTAGCAGAAAGATTAGAAAGGGAATCAACCAAATTACCATTAAAATCCCATTGTTCCTTAACATAGTCATGAAATCTCGGATACTCCAGCCAACCAGCAAGAAATCTCGGATGCTCCAGCCAACCAACAAGAAATCTAAAATGCTTATCCTTGGATTCTTAAGTCCTGGTCTCACAGAAAGCAAAACTGGTCTGTGATCAGATTTAAGCATTGGGAGATGAGTGACTAAAGTGTCTGAAAACTTATTAAGCCAGACATCATTACCGATAGCTCTGTCTAACCTCTCAAAAATCCCCCATTTACACTAAGTATAAGATATACCTTGAAACCCTAAATTGTGTAAAGCTGCAGAATTCATAAAGCTCCTGAAAAGAGGACACCTTATACCTCGGATTCGTCCATCTTTTTTCTCACTGTCATACAAGATGGCATTAAAGTCACCAATAGCAAGCCAAGGGACATTTCCAAAAGGAATAGTAGCATTTAGTCCCTACCATAGAATTTTATTTTTCTGTCTGTCAGGATTGCCGTAAACAAAAGCAATAAGGATAGGAACCTGTTGAGAACACCCAAGCACCCTGATCAAGATAAATTGTGGATGACTATGCATTACCTTTCAAACCGAGTTTTTCCAACCAACCCAAATCCCTCATGAGAAACCAACAGCCTCCACTCGATGAGAAAACTGAAATCCTAGTTTGGTAATGATGTTATTTGCTTTTGCTCCACTAACCCAAGTTTCTAACAAACTGATAATATTTGGCTTATACTCTAATTTATACTCACGAAAGATACGCGAAAATTTTCCACTAGCACAATCTTGACAATTCCAAGAAAAAATAGATAAATCCATATCAAAATAAAAAACGAGTTTAGATTCAACTAAACAAAAATCAAAACGCGAGTTTAGATTCAACATAAGGAGATTAAAATCATAATTTAGCTAAACAAAAATGATACAACTATTGATATGGTATTAAATACCATCAACTGCTAATCCCATGTTTAGATTCGACTAAAAATAACGAAAGAAGAGGAAAGTAGGGAAAAACAACAGCTCTTCCCTTATTTGAATAATTTTTTTTTAAATTTAGGCAAACTTAAAAGAAGTTAAATATCCCTTATTTTTATCTTGAATAGTTTTGTTTTTAGTTACCTCAATTTGTGTGAAAAGCTAAAGAAAGAAAAGTAATATTTTTTTAAAAATGTGAAATATCAATTTTTATACTATTAATATTTTGCATAAATTATTTTTATAAAAATGATATATTTGAATAAAAAATATTATAATTAATCATTTCCTTTATTGTTTATAATTTAACCAAAATAATTGTGAAAATTCCTTTACTATCATAATTTGTTAATAAAAGGTTTTCATAATTTTTAAAATATTTATATATTTTACTTTTAATTTCATAAATTTTTTTTATTTTTTGAAATTATTTTGATATAAATGATGATGAGATAGTGCTTATATAATTTTTATGCCACACATAACCATGTGATTCAACCGCATCATTATTCACCATCTTTGACAAATGGCTCGGAAAGACCTATGTAAAAAAAATTTAAATACTAATTTTTTTTTAAAGAAAATTAGCTACCAAATTGAAAAGGAAGTATAAGCTAGGGGACAGTTTATAAATTAAGCCTAATTTTTTACCTAAATAGTGTAAAAAAGAAAAAAAAACGGAAGTTAAAACTAAATCCGGAAAAGTGAAAAGAATATTGGACACAGTAAAAAGCCCTCGAGTCTCTCTCGGTCCCGTTTATTAGAACAGATCAAGCCGACTAGCTTATCTCACTCTCCAAAGAGCTGTTCTTCTTCAAACCCTAGCCTCTATCTGGGAGCCCTTTCCAATGGCTTCGCGTCGACTCCTCTCCTCTCTCCTCCGCTCCACATCTCGCCGATCTCTCTCCAAATCTCCCAGCCCTACCCCACGCCTCCCTTCACCTTCCCCCACGCGCCGCCCTTTTCCTTGCCACTACTTTCTCTCACGCGATGCTGAGTACTCTACATCTGCGGCTGCTGCCGCTTCTGCTCCATCGCAGCCTCCTCCCGCTAAGAAGGGCGGCAAAGGTAAGATCACTGATGAGTTCACTGGTGCTGGAGCCATCGGTCAGGTTTGTCAAGTGATCGGTGCCGTCGTCGATGTTAGATTCGATGAAGGTTTGCCTCCGATTTTGACGGCGCTTGAAGTGATGGACCACTCGATCCGGCTTGTGTTGGAAGTGGCTCAGCACTTGGGTGAAAACATGGTTAGGACCATTGCTATGGATGGAACGGAGGGACTCGTCAGAGGGCAGCCGGTTCTCAACACCGGATCTCCTATCACTGTAAAGTCTCTTCTCTCATTGTTTTCCTTTTTATGGGAGATGATAATCTTTTTGGATTTCTTGTGTTTTGGTATTGTTTGGTGTTTGAAACTAGAAGCTTGGATATGAATTGAAATTCAGGTGAACATTTTACTCATTTTATGGATCTGAATTATGTTTTATCGGAATCTGGTCTGGAATAAGTGAAATTTTTATTATCAAAATGTTTCTCTTTTCTTAGTCCATTTTCAGTGCAATTTCTTTCGAAACGATTGTGCAGCTAATTAAAACCCATTACTTGTTCATCTGTTGGTCAGCTACATACAGCTGACGTTGCCCTCTGAATTGAGAATAGTAACACATAAATGAAGGCTCTTGTTTTGACTTGTCTTACCCATTATTTGGGTATTTTGATCAGGAACTTAACGTATCTCCCTTGTTTATTGAGCTTAATAATTTCCTCTCTTGGTCTTTTGGCTTTCTTCTTTTCATTTAGTCTTTGTTCTTTTATGGGCTTTTAACCTTTCGAAGTTGCCTAGTGATAACACTTGTTTGAATGTTGTGAACCTCTTAATCATGTTTGTTTGTTCTTGTTAGGTGCCTGTCGGTAGAGCTACTCTTGGTCGTATCATAAATGTCATTGGAGAGCCTATTGACGAGAAAGGCGAACTCAGTAAGAGACTTTCCAACTTTCTAATTATTTGAAATGTTTACTTTATAGTGTAGAGGCGGCAAAGTCTAACTGAGTTAATGCTTGACAGAAACCGACCACTTCTTGCCCATACACAGAGAAGCACCAGCCTTCGTCGAACAAGCTACTGAACAACAGATCCTTGTCACTGGTATTAAGGTACTATTTATTGCTTGCGATTATGTATGCCTTTGATGCTGTGCTTTTTGCTTTCCCTTTGTGTGGAAAGATGCAATGCTGTGCCAGGATGAACTTGTATTCGCATATCGTGTTGTTTGAATCCAGATGAGACTGTTAGGTTCAAAACTTTATTCTCTTGCTTTATTTTACAGGTTGTTGATCTCCTTGCACCATATCAAAGAGGAGGGAAGATTGGACTTTTTGGTGGTGCCGGTGTAGGGAAGACAGTGCTTATTATGGAACTTATCAACAATGTTGCTAAAGCCCACGGTTGGTTTTACATTATATTTGTGCTGCTTCTTACTTTGTTTATTAATCTTATATTTTTCTTGCTTTGGTACATAGGTGGTTTCTCAGTGTTTGCCGGTGTTGGAGAACGTACTAGAGAGGGTAATGACTTGTATAGGGAAATGATTGAGAGTGGTGTTATTAAGCTAGGTGAAAAGCAGGTAAATGCTAAACATACATTCATCTTGCCCCTATTAATGTAGTTTTTACCTTACCATCATGATTTTTTATTATCATCATTACAGGCTGATAGCAAGTGCGCTCTTGTTTATGGTCAAATGAATGAGCCCCCTGGTGCTCGTGCTCGTGTTGGCCTTACTGGTCTGACTGTTGCTGAACATTTCCGTGATGCTGAAGGGCAGGATGTGCTTCTCTTCATTGACAACATTTTCCGTTTTACTCAAGTAAGATGGTGTATTGTATAAGCTTTTGAAGCACTCAAAGAGTACATGTTGCGTGTTCCTGATGGTTTGGATTGTTTTTTTCCCCTTCAGGCAAACTCTGAAGTGTCTGCCTTGCTAGGTCGTATTCCATCTGCTGTCGGTTACCAACCAACCTTGGCTACTGATCTTGGAGGTCTTCAGGAACGTATTACCACCACCAAGAAAGGTTCTATCACTTCTGTTCAAGCCATATATGTGCCTGCTGATGACTTGACAGATCCAGCTCCTGCAACAACCTTTGCTCACTTGGATGCCACAACTGTCTTGTCCCGACAGGTATTGTGCACATCTGTTTTTAGCTGTTGATGAGATGATCCATCTGGTGTTACATTTTCATTGGTTGGTGCTTTTAGGTTATGACACTTGCTTCCTTTTTTCTGGTTATTGTCAGATCTCTGAGCTTGGTATTTATCCTGCTGTGGATCCTTTGGATTCTACATCTCGTATGCTCTCTCCTCATATTTTGGGTGAGGAACACTACAACACTGCTCGTGGTGTTCAGAAGGTTCTCCAAAACTACAAGAACTTGCAAGATATTATTGCTATTTTGGGGATGGACGAGCTTAGTGAAGATGATAAATTAACTGTTGCACGTGCTCGCAAGATCCAAAGGTTCTTGAGCCAGCCTTTCCATGTGGCAGAAGTGTTCACTGGTGCCCCTGGCAAGTATGTGGAGTTGAAGGAGAGCATCACCAGCTTCCAGGTACAATTATATCTCTGCCCAGCTTGCTTCTATCATACCATAGTGTGTTTATGGCATCTAAGAGCAAGTGATTAATTTCTAATAATAGGTGGATCCATGGATTGATATCATCTATTATTAAAATTAGTGGTGTAGCATTTAAAAGTTTTTAAATGCTTCAGCTGGTGCCCTAGTATTGTGGTGAGGTGTGCGTTAAATGAATGATAATCTTAAAAGTGAGCAAAATAGTGCAATGTGCTCCATGTAGTGAGTTACAAGACAATGCTAATTTCTTGGGTTAGGTTGTAACAAGTCAACTTGTGGTTCGGATAGATATACAGTGAATTGTCTTTAGATGTGGGTTCTGACCATCTTCCTTTTTTTGAGAGAATTCATTGGCAAGTGTGTGGAGTTGACCTGATTGTAATAGGTCATGTTAATGTTAATTTCTGATTACCATACATGAGTAGGCAATTAACTTGTCAGGTATTGGTAGATGGCATTCTTCATACATAATCTTTGAATTGTATGCAGGGCGTGTTGGATGGAAAGTATGACGACCTGCCCGAGCAGTCGTTTTACATGGTTGGAGGAATCGAGGAAGTGATTGCCAAGGCAGATAAGATTGCCAAGGAATCTGCAGCCTAATCAAATCCACATACCTTAACTTATGCCGAGTAATTTCGAAAATAATCTAGGTGGTGTTGGCAATGCCAGCAACAGAACTGTTCATTTATTTTGGGGGTTTTGTTGTTTATGTTTAATGATGTTTATTCAAGAGTGTAAAAGAGCACTTCGGCCCCGCTTTTTTCTTTGCTTAAATAAGGGAAATAGAAGGCGGATGTGTACATTTTTTTTGTTCGAAAACGCTGGCTGCTAAAGCCTTATCCTTTCTGACTGCCGTTTATTCGGAACTACTTCTGTTTTGAAATGCATTCGAGACTAATGTTTCCTGAACCCTTGGGGTTTCAATTTTCTTTTTCTTAATGAACAAATTGGCGAATTTTATTCTCAATTTCATTGTAACTTGGCGTAATCCTTTTTACATTTAGGTATGTGAACTCCGGATTTTGCAATTTGCTGGTGGTATAGCTAAAATATCATTGGCGTATAAGTAGATGGTGTAAATAAACAAGCGATCATAGAAGGAAATGGTAGCTATATATTGATACTTAAAAAAAATTTACACTACTGGCATGCTTAGAGGCGGTATGCCCATTACATTTTAGAAACCAGTGAGCGAAATTTATAAAGTTTGGACAAGCATGGAACAGTGATTGGAGTGAATGGCTTGATGCAAATATCGATGCAAAAGAATGGACCGGTAGATGGAAACTCCCTTGCTCTTTGACTTTTGCCTTGGTACCTACTGACAGGATGATTGAAAAAGCTGCAGAAATTTTTGCTGTAGCTGCCAATGAAATTAAGACCAATGTTCCTAACAGCATACCCACCCAATGGAGGAGGGACGGCCGGCGTTGTGGGACGGTATTAACCTTGCACTTAAACAATTACTCAAAGTCGAAATAGAGATAGATGCAACTGCTGTTTCCAGTAGTGGACCCTGAAGCATATATTTAGAGAAGCAAACTGCGGTGCTCATGCCATGGCAAGGAAAGGAAGCAGTTTACAACTATCGACTTACTTGGATAATTCCCCTTTTGTGAACTCTTGTTTTATCTGTAATGAAGCTCTGAATTAACTTCTATTTTGTTGGCTGATGCCACTGGTGCTATTATGTATCGTAACTCTGTCTGAGACCTTTTAATATAAGTACTGCTTTATGGATCCAAAAAGAAAACATGAAGGTATTATTGTCACCTGTCTAAGAGTTAGGTATCGACACCTATACATTGGAGGAAGCTGTGAACTAGAATGATATTATTGCACTTGATGATGTAGCGGTAATTCGAAATAAGTTATAGCGGCTAGATGTGCTAATATTCACCTTCTAATTCTATTGGGACCTCCTGTTGAAGTTGCTTTGTTTTACAAGTCGTCATGAGAGATGTCGTAACCATTTTTTTGACAAAACGGGAATCGACTCTTGGGTTTGAAAATGGAAAACGGGAGTCGCCACCGATCTTTTTTGTTGAGGTGTGATTGGGTCACCTTGAAAAGTAGTTGTTTTAAATAAACCATTTAATTTATTAAAACAACGATTTTGGTCTACGTAAAGTCAGAAAACGGGTTCGGGAGTCGGTTACGTGCGAGGAAGGGTTAGCACCCTGGTCACGCCCAAAATTGGTACCAAATTGATTAATTAATGTCCTAATGTCGAAAGTTTGAAAATTTTGAGAGAATTGAAAATCAAGACTTTGTCGTTCCAAAGGAATCAAAATATCACATCCAATACTTTAGGACACGATAACTTAAATTCCCGAGAATAAGCCTTTTGTTTAAAATGTATTTATTCAAAAGGATGTTCGGTTATTTAAATTAAACGAGGAAATTGCAACCCAATACTTTAGGGTACGATCTCTCGAATTTCTAAATACAGAACATTGCCTTTGGTTTAGAAAATCTCATCTCGAGATAATAAAACCTCGCATCCAATGCTTTAGGGCACGACGTTCGAATCCCCGAGAGTAATCCCTTTTTTAAAAAAATAGATTTATTTAAAAGGGTATTCGATTATTTAGATTAAACGAGAAATTGCGACCCAATACTTTAGGGTACTATCTCTCGAATCTCTAAATACAGAACATCCCCTTTACGAAAAGAGACAATTTTTGTACCGAGCGAAATCAATATAGCATAAGTTTATAAATGAAATGTAGAAACGAATTACAATACAGATATGTATAACAACATGGCAATAAGTACGTTAGTATGAATGACAACATAAAGGACGAGGATGAAATAGAATAAAATGAACGAGTTAAGGTGATGATAATGGAAATGAGAATAAGAGTAATATAATAGTTGTAAGTGTAGATACCAAAAGAAATATAATTATGATAATAATAACAATGAGGAAAATAAATATAATAGATAATACAATAGTAATAATAATAATACGTATTAATATAGATGTGGTAACAATAATATAATAATAACATTAGTAGTACATGCAATATATACAACATACAAGTACGAATATAATAATAATAACGGTAAAAAAAATTAATATATACAAATAATG
Organism: Gossypium australe; assembly: GCA_005393395.2. Classification (NCBI taxonomy): domain Eukaryota; kingdom Viridiplantae; phylum Streptophyta; class Magnoliopsida; order Malvales; family Malvaceae; genus Gossypium; species Gossypium australe. The sequence continues at coordinate 116,742,390 of CM016617.1, read as the reverse complement.
GTGCAATAATAATAATAGTAACGATAATAATGTAAAATATATACAAGATAATAATATAGCAATACTAATAGTAAAATGCTAAAAAACACAGTAATAATAATAATAGTAATAATAGAAAATATATCCAATATACTAATATAAATATAGTAGTGGTAATAATAATCTAATAATAATATAATAGTAAAGATGGTAACATAGTAATAATAGTAAAAAATAATAAAAAAATATATATACAATATACTAATGTAATAATATAATAACGATATAACAATAGTAATAATAAAAATATAATAATAATAATAATAATAACAATAACAGTAATAATAATAATAAATATAATAATGATGATAATAACAATAATAATAATAATATGTACAACATAATAATAATAATAATAATAATAATAATAATAATATAATAATAATAAATGGTAAATGATAATAATGAAAATAAATAGCAGTAATAATATTAATAGCAAGATTAAAATAGCAATCAAATGGCGAAAATAACGGCAAAGGAGGAAAGGGGCCTATACTCAATTAAGCATAAAATTTCGGGGCCAATTTAAAATAAAAGAAAGAGAGAAGATCGAATTGCAGATGGTTATAAAAGTGGAGGGACCATATGTGCAAATAATCCATTTTCCAAAGAAACACGCGGATCTCCCAGCTAGTGGGTCGGGTCGCGGGTCGAACCCCAAAATGACGTCGTTTTGGGGGGTTTCGGCGCCCATTGAAACGGCGTCGTTTTGTATTTGTTATAAAACTAATTTTTTTCCTTTTGTTTTTTATTATTACTATTTATTCTAAAAAAAAAAACTTTCTTCCCCTCTTTTTCTCTCAACTTTCTCTGCAGGGACCCAATCTCCGGCGAGGGGACCGCCGTTGGCACCACCGCCGGCCACCGCGTATAGCGGCCGAAAAAGGTAAATCTTGTATTTTTTGTATACTTTCTTAGAAATACAAACTGTTTTCTTGAAGAAAATATAAAATATGTATGTATATAGATATTCGAAAATAGGAAAATGAAAGGAAAAATGAGATAAACAAAAATGAGTAGATATGAACAGTTTTAGAAAATAAAGGAGATAGAAAATAAAGATAAAAATAAAATAAAAGAGGCTTACTATTGCTTTTGATACGTTTGAATCTCTTTTTTTTCTGTATTCAATCTCTTGCGTTTCTTTTTATTCAATGAAAACAGAGAAAAAAAATCCCCCTTGGATGGTTCTCCATTCGGCTTTTATGGAGCCAAAAAAAATAAAGGAAAAAGCAAGCAATTAAAATACAATACTTCCTTCTTTTTGCTTGTTATTGTTTCCCATTTTTCTTGCTTTTGCAGGTGCAAGTGGAGGCTAGTGGAGGGGTAGGAAATGGGGGGAACGGCTCTTAGTGGAGTAGAATCCTAGGGTTTTTGTTTTGTCTTTTTCTTTCTTTTTTTTTGGCAATGGGCTAGTTTATTGTTGGGCTTATTGGGTTTAGTTTGATGGGTTTAATAATTGGTGTTTTAGGCTTAATTGGGCCGGGTAAAATTTGGGTATTACAGCTGCCCCTCTTTGCTCATTGTCGTGAAACGAGAATAGAGCAAAGACAATAAAGAACCAAATTTGCCCGGGCCTAGTTAAGCCTTGGCTTCTTGATCTGCGTCTCTTCCAACAGCTTCAAACTTCATTGTAACTTTTCGCTTCGATTCAGTCTGCTGGAGGCTTGGGGTGATAAGAATTCCGAAAGAAGAGATCTGTAACTTTGATCTTTCTCGCTGAAACTTCTCGAAAACGAACGGCGATAGGAATCCAGAAGAGACCCGTAACTTGGATCTTCTTGCTGAAACTTCTCGAAAATATAGTTGTTGTAGGAATCCAGAAGAGACCCTTAACTTAGATCTTCTTGCTGAAACTTCTCGAAAATATAGTTGGTGATAGGAATCCAGAAGAGACCCGCAACTTGGATCTTCTTGCTGAAACTTCTTGAAAATATAGTTGGTGATAGGAATCCAGAAGAGACCCGCAACTTGGATCTTCTTGCTGAAACTTCTCGAAAATATAGTTGGTGATAGGAATCCAGAAGAGACCCGCAACTTGGATCTTCTTGCTGAAACTTCTCGAAAATATAGTTGGTGATAGGAATCCAGAAGAGACCCGCAACTTGGATCTCCTTACTGAAACTTCTCGAAAATATAGTTGGTGATAGGAATTCAGAAGTGACCCGTAACTTGGATCTTCTTGCTGAAACTTCTCGAAAACGAACGGTAATAAGTCTGAACTTTCAACTTGCTTCCCTGCTACCCTCAAGAAGACTTCAATCTTTAGACCGCTCCGCTGGAGCAACATCTGAATTTCGACGTGGTGGTGCCCCCTTTTTGAATGACCTGTCACGTAAAAGATGCTTGTGTGTATGCAAATAACGGGGATATTATGATCGAGATGGCTCAAATGCTCCTGACTATACGTGTCATCTACATGAATGCTGATTGTTATGCGAATGATGATTTTTCACAGTATAAAAATAACTAGAATGTAATGATCGCAATAAACTGAATGCTCCTAACTGGATGCGCATGAATGCGTGAGAAGGACCCCATTTATGGTTTGGGTTGTCATTTGCTCATAGCGAGATTCTACCACTGACGTACCACGATTGTGGCAGATGTAGGGAACTCACAGAAACGCTTGCCCCATCGTAACTTCATTGTCCTCTCCATTGTACCCTCCTTGAGACATAAGGTTCGGACCTCTTACTACCACATCAGGAGAGTAATCTTTGTCTTCTTCTAACTGCGACTTCGAAGTGTGGAATCAATAATGGCACTATGCCTTTATTATATGTCTAAGTTGGCCTTGCCCGTAGTTCAACAAGGTTCCTTCACCGATGCGTCCCGATGTTCTTTCTTTTAGCCAGTATCTCTCTTTTTTGACAAAAACCCCCAAACAGGCGATTGTTTCTTGCTCAGGAAGTCTACCTCGAAAGCTTACCCCGCTGTAATTTTGGAATCCCCTTCTGGGATATAAAGTTCCTACCTCTTACCCCAACTTCAGGAGAATAACGTTTGGTTTCTTCCAACCGTCCCGCTTCGACTCTGAGGTGTGGTACCATGATTTCGTTGCGTACCTGTGTTGACATTGCTTGTCATTTGTCGAGGTCGTATCACCGACGAAATTTCTCGTCTTTGTCCAACCAATGAAATGTTCAAAAAGATAATCATGTTTTCCCCAACATTTCCAAACCTTAGACTGAATGAGTTTTGGACAATAGTCATGTTTCGGGTCCTTGTATTATTCAGATGCTTTCAGAGTAATGTGTGAAACTTCTTTTATGAAAGTACTATTAGTCCTCAAATCGTTACTTCGATGCAAAATGCCCAAAAGATTGTAACTATAGACAAGAAGGAAGTTGATTGAGGGGCATAGCTCGAAACAAACAGGTTTGGTCAAGGCTAGCAAATACAATCGAAAAGGAAATTTATTGTTAGACAATCACAGACAACGAATTGAAATGGGTAAAATGGGAGCTAGGTGCCCCAGATATCGCAGCCCGAGCGCCTCTGTTCTAACTTCTTAAGGACCATTTTAAGCTCAATATGTGTTTAGGGGATCAGGAATACTTTGTCGATGCCCCAAGATGTAACATGTATCTTCATCGTTATTTCAAGCGCAGCGAGACTACCGTGTGCCCCATTCTTTATCAAAATTTGAGCTACCCTTTTCGGGTTTTCAACTCCAAACCCCTTTGGTCTCAAAGTACTCTTTGCGGGTTTTCACTTTGACCTCTCTTTTTTCTTTCTTCTTTTTTTTCGCTGATTCTTTTTTTTTTTTTTTTTTTTTGAACTTGCATTCTCCAAATTGGGCAAGTCCCGACCATCCATTTTGGTAAATATTCATGCAGACCTTCTTCGCTTCACGAGGTCCTTCCTAGTTTGGCACCCGCTTTCTTCTGAAGTTCCTTTTGCACGGAAGAAATCTTCTCCCATGCCCTATTGTGAAATTTAGGACGAATCACTTTTGTTATGATCTCGTATCATCTGAGCGTGATATATAACTTTCCTTTCGAATTCACCTAATCGTATTAGATTGGATCTATTTTGCCCCATCTAGTTCTAACTCCGATTGGCAAAATCGATGAGAATTGTGTTGCCCCGGTGAAGTTTCTGTTGCCCTAATCAAGGTTCCAACCGACGCTCTAAAACATAGGGGGTAAATGGTAGCTTCCCTATGCCAACCTTTACAAGCCTCAGTCAGTTTTCCCATGATTTCTGGTTATTTTTGCTACACTAGTAAGGTGCCTGATTCTGATGTTTTTCCTGGCGTTCTTCATTGCCACTTTTGTTTTTTTGTTTTTTTTGTTTTTTTTGTTTTTTTTTAGCCCCTGAGCTTGGATTTGAATTTGTATTTGACGACTGTCGCCTTTGTAACTTTGGCATAGGAAGCAACCTTCACCCTTTTAGTGAAGTATTTGATAACCACGAAGAAATGCTAGTATCGGCTGGATGCCTTTGGCGAGATCGGTGCCGTAACATCTATGCCCCCCTTATATGGAGGAGGTGCATAAGTCTTGACTTCCTTGATTTGGCGTTTCTTTTCTAAGTAGACTAGTAATTCGAACTTCTTGATTACCTTTGGCCATTGTAGAACTATCAACATAGGTTCCAAGTTTGGCAACATCCTGACGTTTTAGTAGTCTGGCGCGTCTTGATATGATCATATAAAATATCTTGGACTTCTTGATGTCTCGCCTTATTTCTGTGGTGGACTAGGTTTTTCCTAAGTTTGCAACGTCCACTGACCCCTTTTTACACGGTAAAGTCTATTCGCTTATCTTACCATCCTTAACAAATCAAGAGATAGGTTACAATCTTGTCATCTTCAAGGTCTTGAGATCCCTTAGACCCATATTTCGCTAAAAAGAGAGCCAGTAACAGCGTCGCTCGTGTCATTGATATCTGGGTACCTATTGCGGGTGTAAAGGCAGAAAATCTAAAGAATAAAATATTCTAAAGATGATTACTTATATGATGTGGGCATGAATGAAAAAAGTGTAAAGCATGAAAATATTTACTTAGAAAGATGCATTTCATTAAAATAACAATTCTGGACACAAGTCTATTTCACAAAAGATTCTTATTGCTCTTAGGCTTTTAGAGCAATTTGCGTGTTTGGACATCACTCCGAGTTAGCCCTAAAAATACACGTCCTTTCTACAGCCCTATTGTTCAAAACACTCTCAGGCTCATGTTTCTGCATTCGGCGTGTCATCCAGTTTTACAACACCTATGCCAATGAATTTTTCCATTAATTTCTTGAAAGCCAGGCAATTTTCTATCGAATGCCCTGTAATTCCAGCGTGGTACTCGCACTGGGCCTTTGGGTCATACCATTTTGGGTAAGGAGGTTGCATCGGCTTCAAGTAGTGAGGAGCCACTACATGTGCATCAAATAAATCTTGATAGAGCTCCTTGTATGTCATCAAGATGGGCGTGAACTGGTGCTTTCCCATGTTAGGCCTTGGGTTGGAATTTTGTCTAGGGGGACCTTGATAACTGGTAGTCACCATCCTTGATTGTCTTATTGCCATTAGATCTGCAGGGCTCTCATCATGCTTACTCGTACTACCCACTTCCTTTTCCTTCTTCTTCTGGATCTTCAATGTCCGTTCCCTCCTTTCTTTTTCCTCGGCCCGAACAACCGGTTTGGCTCGATCATCCTTAGGGTTAAAACATGAGCCTATTGGGAAGTTTGACAAGGTTGGGGTATTGGTCTGACATCGGGGTCCGATAATGATGGGTGCCCCTTGCGACTGCAGATTTGGTTGGGTCGGGATATCCCTCGGGTTATAAACAATTTGTTCATCGTCATATGCACTGCCGACCACTGGGCCACTCCTCTTTTCAAAACTTTCGGCAAGTAGTTGGGTTAACTGCCGCATCATATTCATTTGATCTTGCATATTCTGTCGAATTTCGGCCAACTGTTCTTGCATCAGTATTTGTCTTTGCTCTAATCTTTCCAACCTTCGTTCCATATCTTCTAGGTTAACTGGAATAATTTCACCTAATTAGGATTTTTCTACGAGTTTGATCCATGCAATATGATGTAATGCAGATGCATGAAATGCAATGCAAAAATGCATGAATGCAAAAGAAAGAGAGGCGTTGATTATGAATTCAATTCCTATTGGAAGAACTTGGTCTAGAAAATACGTTCCTTTAATAAAATAGACCACATATACGGCCTCTTCCTCGTAGCCCAGGTGAGAACACCAAACCTCTTCTTCGTACCCGAATATTATGGTCGTGTCCCGCCTCCTCTAGCTTTTTGTTTGCTTGATCCATGTTGTTCTTCATTGCTTACTTACCTTTGGCGACGCTGATAATCTTCTGATGACTTCAGGCAGATCCCCTTCTTCGTGTTCGAATGTTATGGTCATGTCCCGTAAACTTCCTTAGTAGATGTCTTTTCTAACTCTTTTTGCTCGATCTAGGCCATATTGTACCTTCCGCGGTGCTCGTAATCTTCTGATGACTCTTGAACCATCCTTGTCAGTTTGCATCTTCATATAAGTCTTCTTCTTCTTAAAAGTTATGGTCATGTCCCGTGGACTTTCTTAGTAGATGTCTTTTCTAACTCTTTTTGCGAGATCTAGGCCGTATTTTATCACTCACGTGTCCTCCGTGGTACTCATAATCTTCGGATGGCCCCTGAACAATCCTTGTCGGCTTGCATCTTCCTACAACGTCTTGCCTTGTTGTTTCCCTAGGCCGTGTTCAGATCCACTTTATCAAGTGACGTATTTTTTTATGACGAATTCTCCCATTTAGGAATCAAACGCGAATCAACACCGTCTTTCTAAGATGATGCGATGCAATACCAATGCATGGAATGAATGCACAGAGAAAGAGAAACGCTGATTATGAATTCGATTCCATTAAAAGAACTTTTCTAGAAAATAAAGCTCTTTACATAAAACAGATTACATATACGGTTTTGTCCTCGTAGCCCAAGCAAAACACCAATCTCTTCCTTCGTGACCGAATATCATGGCCATATCTTGTGCGCTTTCTTCGTGGGTGCCCCTTCTAGCTCTTTGGGGCTTGGTTCAGACCGTATCTCTTCACTTGTTTATCCTCTGTGATCATTCATAAGCTCCTTTAAAGTCTGGGGGTGACAACTCCTTGAATAATCCTTGTTGGCTTGAATCATCGAGCGAGGTCTTGTACTCTTCTGTAGACTGTCAGCCTTCTCTCGTTGTTTACTTGGACTATATTTGGGCAACCGTATTACAATCCGCTTTATCAAGAAATTCATTTTCTTATGAAAAACTCCTCTATTTAGCAATCGAATATTAATCAGCACCTCCTTTCTATGATGATGCAATGCAATGCAGTCAAGACAGAGGAAAACACGTTAGCGCAAGAGTAATAAACAAAGTACCTATCCGGGTAACCACTAGGGTTTGACATGACTCTACCTAGGGTGGGTTCTTAAAGTTGGCTATATGAGGTTTGGTTCTAAGGCAAGGGTACCTGAACCAGCAGATTCCTCGATCCTCACCCATTATAGGCTCATATGGACCGAGTTCAGTTCAGGGGGACACATTTCCCTATGGCTACACGGAAATGAAAATTTCACGAAGACATAGGTACGGATGCATCCCGAAAGTGATCCACTATCTTGCACGGAGGTGAAAACCTCACGAAAGAGTAGCTTCACACTCCCACTTAAGGGTATGACCGCAATGGCCATGCAATGCAATGCCAAAGTATTTCACGAGACTCGACACTATAGCATAAGCAAATGCATCAAAGAGAAACACGAGTTTTCACAACAATTTTCCAAATTTTCGATCAAAGGGACAAAAATCAATCAATTTACGGCCTGACCCTCTTTTGGGTCTCCAGTGGAGTCGCCAAGCTGTCGTAACCATTTTTTTGACAAAACGGGAATCGACTCTTGGGTTTGAAAATGGAAAACGGGAGTCGCCACCGATCTTTTTTGTTGAGGTGTGATTGGGTCACCTTGAAAAGTAGTTGTTTTAAATAAACCATTTAATTTATTAAAACAACGATTTTGGTCTACGTAAAGTCAGAAAACGGGTTCGGGAGTCGGTTACGTGCGAGGAAGGGTTAGCACCCTGGTCACGCCCAAAATTGGTACCAAATTGATTAATTAATGTCCTAATGTCGAAAGTTTGAAAATTTTGAGAGAATTGAAAATCAAGACTTTGTCGTTCCAAAGGAATCAAAATATCACATCCAATACTTTAGGACACGATAACTTAAATTCCCGAGAATAAGCCTTTTGTTTAAAATGTATTTATTCAAAAGGATGTTCGGTTATTTAAATTAAATGAGGAAATTGCAACCCAATACTTTAGGGTACGATCTCTCGAATTTCTAAATACAGAACATTGCCTTTGGTTTAGAAAATCTCATCTCGAGATAATAAAACCTCGCATCCAATGCTTTAGGGCACGACGTTCGAATCCCCGAGAGTAATCCCTTTTTTTAAAAAAATAGATTTATTTAAAAGGGTATTCGATTATTTAGATTAAACGAGAAATTGCGACCCAATACTTTAGGGTACTATCTCTCGAATCTCTAAATACAGAACATCCCCTTTACGAAAAGAGACAATTTTTGTACCGAGCGAAATCAATATAGCATAAGTTTATAAATGAAATGTAGAAACGAATTACAATACAGATATGTATAACAACATGGCAATAAGTACGTTAGTATGAATGACAACATAAAGGACGAGGATGAAATAGAATAAAATGAACGAGTTAAGGTGATGATAATGGAAATGAGAATAAGAGTAATATAATAGTTGTAAGTGTAGATACCAAAAGAAAATATAATTATGATAATAATAACAATGAGGAAAATAAATATAATAGATAATACAATAGTAATAATAATAATACGTATTAATATAGATGTGGTAACAATAATATAATAATAACATTAGTAGTACATGCAATATATACAACATACAAGTACGAATATAATAATAATAACGGTAAAAAAAATTAATATATACAAATAATGGTGCAATAATAATAATAGTAACGATAATAATGTAAAATATATACAAGATAATAATATAGCAATACTAATAGTAAAATGCTAAAAAAACACAGTAATAATAATAATAGTAATAATAGAAAATATATCCAATATACTAATATAAATATAGTAGTGGTAATAATAATCTAATAATAATATAATAGTAAAGATGGTAACATAGTAATAATAGTAAAAAATAATAAAAAAATATATACAATATACTAATGTAATAATATAATAACGATATAACAATAGTAATAATAATAAATAAATAATAATAATAATAACAATAACAGTAATAATAATAATAAATAATAATAATGATGATAATAACAATAATAATAATAATATGTACAACATAATAATAATAATAATAATAATAATAATAATAATAATAATAAATGGTAAATGATAATAATGAAAATAAATAGCAGTAATAATATTAATAGCAAGATTAAAATAGCAATCAAATGGCGAAAATAACGGCAAAGGAGGAAAGGGGCCTATACTCAATTAAGCATAAAATTTCGGGGCCAATTTAAAATAAAAGAAAGAGAGAAGATCGAATTGCAGATGGTTATAAAAGTGGAGGGACCATATGTGCAAATAATCCATTTTCCAAAGAAACACGCGGATCTCCCAGCTAGTGGGTCGGGTCGCGGGTCGAACCCCCAAAATGACGTCGTTTTGGGGGGTTTCGGCGCCCATTGAAACGGCGTCGTTTTGTATTTGTTATAAAACTAATTTTTTTCCTTTTGTTTTTTATTATTACTATTTATTCTAAAAAAAAAAACTTTCTTCCCCTCTTTTTCTCTCAACTTTCTCTGCAGGGACCCAATCTCCGGCGAGGGGACCGCCGTTGGCACCACCGCCGGCCACCGCGTATAGCGGCCGAAAAAGGTAAATCTTGTATTTTTTTGTATACTTTCTTAGAAATACAAACTGTTTTCTTGAAGAAAATATAAAATATGTATGTATATAGATATTCGAAAATAGGAAAATGAAAGGAAAAATGAGATAAACAAAAATTAGTAGATATGAACAGTTTTAGAAAATAAAGGAGATAGAAAATAAAGATAAAAATAAAAATAAAAGAGGCTTACTATTGCTTTTGATACGTTTGAATCTCTTTTTTTTCTGTATTCAATCTCTTGCGTTTCTTTTTATTCAATGAAAACAGAGAAAAAAAATCCCCCTTGGATGGTTCTCCATTCGGCTTTTATGGAGCCAAAAAAAATAAAGGAAAAAGCAAGCAATTAAAATACAATACTTTCCTTCTTTTTGCTTGTTATTGTTTCCCATTTTTCTTGCTTTTGCAGGTGCAAGTGGAGGCTAGTGGAGGGGTAGGAAATGGGGGGAACGGCTCTTAGTGGAGTAGAATCCTAGGGTTTTTTGTTTTGTCTTTTTCTTTCTTTTTTTTTTTGGCAATGGGCTAGTTTATTGTTGGGCTTATTGGGTTTAGTTTGATGGGTTTAATAATTGGTGTTTTAGGCTTAATTGGGCCGGGTAAAAATTTGGGTATTACAAGAGAATTAGGATGAAGAATCCCAAGACAGATATTAAACTTCAGTAAATTGAGACCCGTGAAGGATTTTATAACTCTTCCTGCTATCTTACGAGTTGCAGGAACAAAAAATAACATTAACATGGCCTGTCACGACCTTTTTCTCTTGTGAAATAAAGGTCCAGTGCAAGATGCTTTTTCCAGCTTCAATAATAGAATTGGATGCTAGTGCTATTGCACGGGTAACGTCACACAAAATTACTGGTTAAAAAATGTGGAATCAATTCTCAATTCAATGACTAAGGCCTTTATCCACATTACTCCCTCAACTGTCTGCCAAGCTTCTATAGTCAGCCTCTGTGATTGACTTTGACACCACATTGGAGCTAGATGCAATTAAGTTTCCCCCAAAGATATGTACAATAGCCCGAGGTTGGTTGTCTATCTTCACTGTACTACCCCAATCAACATCAGATAATCCTGTTATTAAGGAATGTCCAGCTGGCTTGTAAGCTAACCCATGGTCAATTGTTCCTGTGAGATAGCTAAGTATTCTTTTAATAGCATGCCAATGTTTATCAAGGGGGTTGTGCAAGTACTGATTAACCTGGCCAACACTATAGCAAATATCTGGTATGGTGAATCAAACATATTGAAGAGCCATTATAATGCTCCTGTATAGTTTGGGGCTCTCAAATGGAACTGGACCAATCAAGGTCAGAAAAAGGGTGTCCAACCGTAGACATTCATTCATGCCTTTAGAAGTATCTTAGCAAATATATTTCTTCTGACTCAACAGTACACTGTCTCCTATATTTAGAATTTCAATTCCAAAAAAATAGCTGAGTTGACCAAGGTCCTTGAGTGATAACTTAGTGTTGAGGTGTTGAATAAGACCTTGAAACAACTTTGTATTATCCTTTGTGATTCATCAACATTCACATCAACGTAGACGTAAAAGTACTACGGAGGTTTTTATATTATGAGTTAGATTATATTTTATCTTTTTTACTTAAAAAATGGGTGAACTAGTCATTTTACATTAGATCAAAAATAATTTGATCTTTCATATTAAAAATTTTATTTATTTCTATTATTAAAAATTGACATTACTGACGGAAAAACTAAATATTCACACGTAATGTGTTACATATACCTCATGCTAACATACATAGACCAATTTAAAACAGTGGCATAAGGTTAGTGGCATAAGTTTTAGGGTTGAAAATTCTAGCCCTAGACATGGAGATCTATTAAAGGTTATAGTGGTGGAGGCTTCTTTAGGATGACTAAGGTCAACAAATAAAGATGACGGAGGATGGGATGTGGGCTGATTAGTGAGGTTTACAAATAGGGATTTTGCCATTTTCATATTACTAAATTGTTTATTTTTTTTAAATAAATTTAATTTTTTAATATTTTTTAAACTTAATTTTTTTTTCATAAAACTACGAATCAAACAATTGAACCCAACGATTTATTTATATGGTATATTTATTATTTGTCTTGAAGAATTTTATAATTCTTATATTTATAATACGATATTATGAGTATAGGATAGAATCACATTATTTGAATCTATATAATTATTAATAAATTTTAATAGAATTACCTCTATATTACGATTTGCAATGTAATTTTTTAAATACTAATAATTTTTTAATAGAATTACATCAACTTTTGCAAAGGAAATAATTATCCTTTAGCTCCATGCAAGGAATTACACAAGCTCATTTACTTACATTAAAGAGAAAAAACAATATTTTTTTAATTAAACTTATATCTTATTTCCATTAAAAAGATGAAATTTATTAAAATAACAAGAGCAAAAAATAAAAAATAAAATTGTTCAAAGTGACATTGAGATTACCTTCTATATTTCAAAATCTTTAACATAATGTGAATTTACCATTTCAAAGAAATGTTTGAAATCTATACATGATAAACATATTCCAAAATTTTACATTACAACTAATAATGTAAGGCTACGCTAACCAAACAATCTCAATATTTAATTATACAAAGGAGGTTCATTAAAAGTAGGAAAAAATGGGGTAAATTATTCAAAAATGCTAAAAATTTAGAAACATTAGGTCGATTTTTTCGATATTTACCGGATTAAGTCGATTTTGGAGAGAGAAGAAAACGCATCCAATTGGATTTTTTTTCCCTATCAGCTACCCCCAACGGTTGAATTCCAACAGCTCTCCCGCATGGTAAGTTTTTTTTCTCTATTTAAACCCCAAATTCCCACTTTTTCAATTCACTCACAACTCTCTCTCAATTCGTTCTCAATTCTCTCTCAATTCTCTCTTAAATCTTACTCAATTCTCTCAGTTCAATCTCATTTTTTATTAAAATTGTATTAAGGTTTTTTTAATTAATTTTGTATTACGATTTTTTTTGTATGTATTGAAAGTAGTAATGACAAATTCTCTAATTCGTTATGATGACAAGCACATTTCAGCCATTCAATTGCAAATGGTAAGAATTATTATTATTTTTTATTTAATTTAATTATTTTTTGTTATATTGAAATTTAAGATTTTGTAATTTTTTTTTTTTACAATTAGCCGGAAGATCAAAGTTTGGAGACGTATATTCACAATCTATTCGCTCATCCATCATCTTTAATCGAACCATACTTGAGAGATGTGAGATTTATAAATGTGGCTCATATGGGTAGGGGTGTAAATTGGACCCCACACTTATAAGCGCATTGGTGGAAATATGGATACTCGAGACACACACATTCCATCTTTTATGTGGTGAGTGTACTATCACACTAGAGGACATGCAATTATAGCTCGGGTTATCAGTGGATGGGTCGATGTGACTGGGTCAGTTGTCGCAGTCGATTAGAGAGATGTATGCGAGCAACTTTTTGGAAGGGTTCCAGACACAATATTGGGAGCCCGGATGGATATGAATTGGTTGAAAAGAAATTTTGTTGGGACTCAATGCGAAATAGAGTGAAGTTGAAAGAGAACAACACGCTCAAACGTACATCCTTAGGATAATTGGGGGTCTCCTAATGCCCGATAAATCGCGAAATCTTGTCCATTTAAGGTGGCTACTAAAACTTGTGGACCTTAGAGAAGCGGGTCAACTCAGTTGGGGGTCAATCGTGTTGGTGACGTTGTACTGAGAGATGTGTCGAGCAATGCAACCATAGAAAATTAAAATCGATAGTTGCATGCTCCTACTGCAATAATGGGTGTGATACCGGCTACCATTTTTACGTCATCGAGTGGACTAACCTTAAACATTCTCACTCGTAACAGAGTAAAATTAATTATATAATATATTTACTATAATAAAATTATTAAAAATTTAAATTATTGTATTAACTTATTATTTCAATAGATGGAATTGTGGGCTGAGTTATGTGGGACTACCGGAAGAGCTTCAAGTTATATGGCTCTTGTTAGATCAACGATCAAAAGCTGAGGTATGTATTTTTAAAATTTTAATTATATAATATTAACGTAGTTGATTTAAAAAAATAATAAATATATAATTTAAATTATTATTTTACTATAGTTTGAATGGATGTCATACTCTGATCCGAGACTTCAAGCATACATCCCGTCCGAATTCTTGGTGAATCCCAACATCTGGCACGTGAAGGTGCCATTGGTAGTGTATACTACAGTGAAGATGCATGAATCTGATAGAGTTATGCATCAGTTCGAGTTTAGGCAAACAATTTCACCAGCACCCCAAGACATCGAAGATCTACACAATATCGACTTGCAGGATCGAACCAATGAGAATTGGGTTACATTCCACGCACAATATATCAACATTTGGAACCATATGTATGACTTTATACCTAATCGTGAACCCAATATCGCTCGAGAATCAGCCTGCAATCCAGAGTAAATGTCATAGTTTAGACACCATGGCTAGTCATATATGTTATTAGAGGAGGCGAGGGGAAGGCAACGTCATACGGGGAGGCCATGATGAGTGCTTTGGAATCCAAGGATTAGAGCAGCTTCTAAGGCAGGTACATCATCTACACCAACGCAAGAAGAGGCACCAATGGTCACACCACCCCCCGATCAGTATGGCTCGATTTATTCTGGTGCTTTCACTAATCTTGTCATTTTTACACAAGCACCACATCTTGAACCACATTTTTATGTTTCTACACTATCTCCAAGTATTATTTTTGGACCACTACATCTGTCCCCACAATATTACACGCTGATTCCATTGACGTATCAGACGATGGCGATTCTGACGACCACGTATATGTCAATTATGTTTGCAGCATCGACAAGAATTTCATTTTTTTTTGTCATTAGTGTATGGGACACAATATACTTATATGCCTACGCCGATAGTGTCACAAACACCCTCGGGATCATTGTTCTACAAAGGTGGACCATCTTCACAACCACCTATTCGTAGAATGAATGAAACACGATGGCAATTGAAGAGCACAATGCAATCAACCATGGATGAAGGCGAAGAAGAGGAGGGGCTGGAACCACAACCTGTACCCGAGGGTGGAGGTGAAAAAGAAGAGGAGCAACCGGTTTTATAGCTTGAACGAAGAAGAAATCCGTCTCGCAACCGACAACCACCCCGTTGTGGCACTCATTCTGCTCGATGACATAGATGATTAATTTTTTGTACTTGTCATGTAAATCTTAATTGTTTAGCTAAGTTTTAGTTGATAAGATTGTACGAATATTGGATATGAAATGTTTTTAAATAAATATTTTTTTTGAATCAAAATTGGTTGCCGTTGTTATTTTATATTATTAAGCCAAGTTTTTGGGAGTATATCATCCTTTCTTGTATAATTGTCGGAACAACCAAAATCGCATGCGGATTGCCCACCAGTGGAACTTGATGACATACCCCTATAAATGTTCCCGATGCCAAACATCAGCTGGTCGAAGTTAAAATCAAAACCACTAAATGAGTGTTGTGTCAAGGCTCAGTATTCTTGGTTATATCCAAACTCCGACTGCTGGACGTTCTGCCTGCTGCGGTTAAAATCTAGGGCTGGAACCAATGAGTGTCTTCCCATTGATGATTCTGGGATATCATAATGGGAACTTCCTAACAAAGCTATGAACCCACCATACAATCATGTCGTTGGACTCTCAACTTGCTCTTTTGTTCCGGCCTCTCGAACTGGAACATATATCGACCTCCGACCGCCTTCATCTGTATTTGCAAACTCCGCATACAACTCAAGTATTGGTGATCCACTAGCAATATGCGTCTAGACCATCACCTTCATCCCCATTGCACCTCTGATATCAAAAGCCTCATATTTGATGGGTTTGATCGAAGCACAAAATCGATATTTCAATGACAATACTCTCATCTGGTTGGATTCGATGATTT
Organism: Gossypium australe; assembly: GCA_005393395.2. Classification (NCBI taxonomy): domain Eukaryota; kingdom Viridiplantae; phylum Streptophyta; class Magnoliopsida; order Malvales; family Malvaceae; genus Gossypium; species Gossypium australe. The sequence continues at coordinate 116,726,456 of CM016617.1, read as the reverse complement.
TTTGCCTAATTTTTGCACAAAGATTTGTCAATAGTATGTTCGGGTTGAAAGCCAATCGCGTTGTATTCTCTAATGAAAAAATGACCCCAATGTCGATGTCACGAATTTCACCATCGTAATAAACAATAACATTAATTCATCCACTCATTTCAACAAAAAAACCTATTTCACATATTGAAAACAAAAACATTATGCAGAAAAATAGAGTTGTAATTATACATGAACAAAAACAATCAAGCCTTACTTGATGCAATTACGTGTTTGCTCGAAATTATGCCTTACGAAACGTCTTGCGAACTTCCTCTTCATGGGATTCAGTATGCTTGAAATTGGCTTATGGCACTGAATGCTAAAATGATTCATTTATACAGCAGAGGTGAGCAAAATGGTTCACAAAATATTATCCCGAGATATTTGATGGGTGAGTGGGAACTTTGCATGGGTTGAAATTTGGAGAGTGAAAATGCTCCCTACAAGGTATGTTTTCAATGGCATGTAAAAAAAATGCACTGAAACCACGCCCAGCTGGAGGCGTTTTTAGTGCCATGTCAGTTGAAAATGCCTCCAACTAGGCATGCTTTCAGTGCCATGTCAGTTGAAAATGCCTCCAACTAGGCACGCTTTCAGTGCAATTTTTGACGTCACTAAAAATGCGCCATGTAGGGAGCATTTTCACTCTCCCAATTTCAACCCCTGCAAAGTTCCCACTCACCCGTCAAATATCCCGGGAACCCCAAGATAATATTTTTTGAACATTTCGACTCGACCTCCACTTACCGTAAACTACAGGTGACCAAAACTCGATTCGATTTGAAAAAATTAAAAAAATACGAACTTTGAGTTAATCGAATCGAGTAATTCGAAATTCAATTTCGAATTGAGTTAAATTTTACAATTCAAATAACAGTTGGTGTAAATACCCTTTTGGTACCTGTCAATTTCGAAAATTACCAAATTGGTCTCAAAATAATGACAAAAAATTTCAGAATAATTTCAATTTTTTAAAAATAATTAAAACTCAATATTTATAAAAATTCTAAAATTTATATTCTCCACCGAATATAAATATTATAAAAAAATTCAAAAGAATATATAAAAATGTTAAAAACTAAAAATACCCTAAAATAATATTTTTGAGACCTAAACCCCCAAATCTTTACAAACCCTAAACAAAAACCTTTAAAAGTCTTAAACCCTAAATGAACCGTGGAGAGAGAAAGAAAGTGCGTCCAGCTGGACGCGCTTTGTTGACTGAGCAGGAAAGCGCGTCTAACTAAAAGCATTTTCCTGCCAAATCCACTGAAAACACATCTAGCTGGACATGTTTTCCTTCTCTCTCTCCACATTGACCTAATCCAATAAATTTCGAAAAAAATCGACCTAATCCGATATTTCTTTAAAATTTCAGCATTTTTAAGTAATTCAACCAAAAAAAAGTCACCTTACTATAATAAAAAAATTATAACTGGGGCTCCAAACTCTAGTTGCAACAAAATAAATAAATAAAAGCTCACTTCATAAGAGTTGAATTGACATTTAAATGGTGTATAAGTTAATAATAGAAAATATAAGAGCTTGCAAATATATAAATAAGTAAATTATAATTATGATATCATTATGCATTAATGCTATATTTCTAAAAATATTTCTGCCCAAGAATTGTCAAGATAGGGTACAGGCAGATAGAGAGCATTACGTGTTAAGTCTTTTTTACAAGTAAGCAATCGATATCATATGTTGAAGTATGGGGTTCTTTGGTATAATATGTAGGAGTTTGTTTGAGGGACAAATTGTTTTGGCATGAGAAGTTCACTTGGTAGAGTCACTCAAATGTATTTAGAATGTATTATCATGTAATAATCGTGTAATCCCTTTTTTGGTTTAAGATATATAAATTATTTTTTTAATTGAAATTCTTCTTAAATTAAGATGTTTTAAGTATAACTTGGATCATATTTAAAGTGAATGAAAGATAAATAAAATATTTATTACCAAACAGCTTCATAGACATATCTCATTTGATATTGGTTGTGATTAATTGAAAATTATTCTAGTTATAGAGGAAAATGAATCAAAAGAAATAACTTCTCTAAATATAAAAATTAACCATGAGTTGTAAAATTTGAAATGAATTGATGCATAGATGAGATTACACTAATCTTATGCATAATCCGAGATACATGGATAAATGTCATAGAAAGTTTTGTTTGAGGGATTTTATGCAGCAAGAACAAAGACTTTGCTTGGTATTATCAGAGGTAGTTTAATCTCTTCACTGACAAGTTTAGTTAATTTAATGATTAATGATTTTAGTGGCGAGATTAGTTCCAGTGAAATACAAAATTGTAGTGGTGATGAGATTAGTTATTGTAACTATGAGATTAAACAATCTCTAATTATACACACCATAAAAACTTCTCATCAAAATTCAATTTTAGCTATCCCACCTACAAATTACAAAATTGTAGAGTTAATGATGTCAACAAATTTCCATGAAATTAAGAAATTAAAAGTAGAATAAGTACTTAGAATTTTATTAAAAACAATTTAATCTCTCTCAAAATAAACGAAGCAATTTACTCTGTGCCATTTGAAAGTAAGAATAAAATTACTATTGTTGTTATTAAATTATTAGGGTACGAGCAACTTAGTCCCTCAAAAATTAAATGAAAAAAATTTGATCTATCCACTATTTAAAAGTAAGCAAAAAAGAACAGTTGAATACAACATTAAAGTGGATGCTCAATTAGGGAAGAGACAAATTGCAGGATAACAAAACTTAAAGTGGATAAGGGAAACAATATCAAATGGACTCTCTTTAGAGATCTTAGAAATGGCGATGCAACCACGGCGAAGGATAAAGAAAACAATGTTATCCTTGTTGGTAAAAGACGATATGCATAATCGATGTTCCAAGCAAAAATCTACCTTGTGTGATTGGTTTTAATGTACACGAGGGAACAAAGAAATAGTAGATGCAAGCTTTTAAACAAGGGAAAAAAGTGGAACAACTTCATTTCTAGAAGATCGAAAACAAATTGGAAGCTGATCCCAACTCTAAGCACAGAACTTCGAAATGGTGAAATATTTAGAGGGGACAATCGGACATCCAAGGATGGGCAAGAAAAGCGACTAACATACAACTTTCCTTCACTTGGCTTTGACGTACAACTTCAAAAATGCGTGAAATCATTACACGGGACAACCAAATACAAGAGGAAATCGAAGGAAGGGCAAGAAGAGCGGCTGCGTACAACTCTCTTCCAGTTTACCTTAATCCCTTCACTTTTTTGTCTGTGGAAATTGTTGACATATATAACAAAAAGTTGAATATTTTATAATGTTTTAAAGAGCATTTTTAGATATATATATATATATATATATTTGGAGATTTAACTTCGTAATTTTAATGATTTTAGAACATTTCATAGTTCTATTAATATTAATTTTAAAATTTTAACAAATACAATCACTCTATTATCCTTAATCGTTCAATTTCCAATATTATAAGAACTAAAATACCTCAATGTGATTAGAGACTAATAATCAACTACCATCTTTTTGTTTGAAAACTAGATCTGCATTTGTTTAACTGAACAGATAAAAGTTTAGCATCCGTAGTCTTCCAACGAAAAATGTACATATCCGCCTTTTATTTCCCTTATTAAACAAGTAAAAGGGGGCCCAAGTTCTATTCCTCTTTCTCACTCTTGAATAACATCATTTAAACTTTGAATAGGAAAAATATCCCAAAAAATGAACAGTCCTGTTGTTGTTGGCAACGCCAACACCGCCTAATTATTTTCAACATTATCGGCGAGTAAACAAAGGCATCAACATTGAAATTAATTAAGCTGCAGACTCCTTGGCAATCTTATCTGCCTTGGCAATCACTTCCTCAATACCTCCAACCATGTAAAATGACTGCTCTGGCAGGTCATCATACTTTCCATCCAACACTCCCTGCACACAGTTCAAAGATTTATATGTAAAGATTACCATCTACCAATTAACACAGACACTAAAAATGCATACTTTTCAACGCTATACTAATTTTAATAATAAAGAATATCAATCCATGGATCCACCTATCATAAGAAATTAATTACTTGCTCTTAAGATGCCACAAACACACTAATATGATGCAATAGAAGCAAGCTAGGAAGAGTTATAATTGTACCTGGAAGCTGGTGATGCTCTCCTTCAACTCCACATACTTGCCAGGGGCACCAGTGAACACTTCTGCCACGTGGAAAGGCTGGCTCAAGAACCTTTGGATCTTACGAGCACGAGCAACAGTTAATTTATCATCTTCACTAAGCTCGTCCATTCCCAAAATAGCAATAATATCTTGCAAGTTCTTGTAGTTTTGGAGAACCTTCTGGACACCACGAGCAGTGTTGTAGTGTTCCTCACCCAAAATATGAGGAGAGAGCATACGAGATGTAGAATCCAAAGGATCCACAGCAGGATAAATACCAAGCTCAGAGATCTGACAATAACCGGGAAAAAGGAAGCAAGTGTCATAATCTAAAAGCACCAACCAATGAAAATGTAACACCATATAGATCATCTCATCAACAGCTAAAAACAGATGTGCACAATACCTGTCGGGACAACACAGTTGTGGCATCCAAGTGAGCAAAGGTTGTTGCAGGAGCTGGATCTGTCAAGTCATCAGCAGGCACATATATGGCTTGAACAGAAGTGATAGAACCTTTCTTGGTGGTGGTAATACGTTCCTGAAGACCTCCAAGATCAGTAGCCAAGGTTGGTTGGTAACCGACAGCAGATGGAATACGACCTAGCAGGGCAGACACTTCAGAGTTTGCCTGAAGGGGAAAAAAAACAATCCAAACCATCAGGAACACGCAACATGTACTCTTTGAGTGTTTCAAAAGCTTATACAATACACCATCTTACTTGAGTAAAACGGAAAATGTTGTCAATGAAGAGAAGCACATCCTGCCCTTCAGCATCACGGAAATGTTCAGCAACAGTCAGACCAGTAAGGCCAACACGAGCACGAGCACCAGGGGGCTCATTCATTTGACCATAAACAAGAGCGCACTTGCTATCAGCCTGTAATGATGATAATAAAAAATCATGGTGGTAAGGTAAAAACTACATTAACAGGGGCAAGATGAATGTATGTTTAGCATTTACCTGCTTTTCACCTAGCTTAATAACACCACTCTCAATCATTTCCCTATACAAGTCATTACCCTCTCTAGTACGTTCTCCAACACCGGCAAACACTGAGAAACCACCTATGTACCAAAGCAAGAAAAATATAAGATTAATAAACAAAGTAAGAAGCAGCCACAAATATAATGTAAAACCAACCGTGGGCCTTAGCAACATTGTTGATAAGTTCCATAATAAGCACTGTCTTCCCTACACCAGCACCACCAAAAAGTCCAATCTTCCCTCCTCTTTGATATGGTGCAAGGAGATCAACAACCTGTAAAATAAATCAAGAGAATAAAATTTTGAACCTGACTAAACAGTCCCAGTTGGATTCAAACAACACAATGTGTGAACACAAGCTCATCCTGATACAGCATTGCATATTTCCACACAAAGGGATAACAAACAGCACAGCATCAAAGGCATACATAACCGCAAGCAATAAATAGTACCTTAATACCAGTGACAAGGATCTGTTGTTCAGTAGCTTGTTCGACGAAGGCTGGTGCTTCTCTGTGAATGGGCAAGAAGTGGTCGGTTTCTGTCAAGCACTTACTCAGTTAGACTTGCACACCTCTACACTATAAAGTAAACATTTCAAATAATTAGAAAGTTGGAAAGTTTCTTACTGAGTTCGCCTTTCTCATCAATAGGCTCACCAATGACGTTTATGATACGACCAAGAGTAGCTCTACCAACAGGCACCTAACAAGAACAAACAAACATGATTAAGAGGTTAATGAAATTAAAAAAAGTGTTATCGCTAGACAACTTCTAAAGGTTAAAAAAAGCCCATAAAAGAACAATGACTAGATGAAAAAAAGAAAACCAAAAGGCCAAGAGACAAAATTGTTAAGCTCAATAAACAAGGGAGAAACGTTAAGATCCTGATCAAAATACCCGAGTCATGGGTAACACATAAAAAAAAGCTTTTATTTATTACTATTATCAATTCAAAGGACAATATCAGATGTATGTAGTTGACCAACAGATAAATAGGTAATGAGTTCTAATTAGATGCCCAATAGGTTCGAAAGAAAATTCCCTGAAAACGGACTCTAGAAAGAGAAATATTTGTATAAAAATTTTATCACTTATTCCAGATCAGATTCCGATAAAATCTAACTCAGATCCATAAAATGAATAAGATGTTCGCCTTAATTCCAAAAATACCAAATCACAAGAAATCTTCAAAAAGATTATCATCTCCTATAAAAATGAAAACAATAAGAAAAAAGACTTTACAGTGATAGGAGATCCAGTGTTGAGAACCGGCTGCCCTCGTACAAGTCCCTCCGTTCCATCCATAGCAATGGTCCTAACCATGTTTTCACCCAAGTGCTGAGCCACTTCCAGCACAAGCCGGATCGAGTGGTCCATCACTTCAAGCGCCGTCAAAATCGGGGGCAAACCTTCATCGAATCTAACATCGACGACGGCACCGATCACTTGACAAACCTGACCGATGGCTCCAGCACCAGTGAACTCATCAGTGATCTTACCTTTTCCGCCCTTCTTAGAGGGAGGAGGCTGCGATGGAGCAGAAGCGGCAGCAGCCGCAGATGTAGAGTACTCAGCATCGCGTGAGAGAAAGTAGGGGCAAGGAAAAGGGCGGCGCGTGGGGGAAGGTGAAGGGAGGCGAGGGGTAGGGCTGGGAGATTTGGAGAGAGATCGGCGAGAAGTGGAGCGGAGGAGAGAAGAGAGGAGTCGACGCGAAGCCATTGGAAAGGGCTCCCAGATAGAGGCTAGGGTTTGAAAAGTAGAGCTTTTTTGAGAGTGAGAGATCAGCTAGTCCGCTTGTTTAATAAGAGAGGCTGAGAAACTTCGATACCGTATTTGTAGTGGTATATTGGTACCAATACGTATCTATACCATTAATGTATTTTGACCAACTATATTATATTTATCAATTTTTTTAATTATTTTTTATGATAATAAATTTAGTTCTTCATATTTATATATTTGATCCATTTGTCTTCTTTTTTTTAATTAAATTTGACTCTTGACCTTTTAAAAAATTTTAAATTTGAACATCAATCATTCAAAAACAGTCGAGTTGTTGTATGTTTAATAGAAATACAGACTAAGACGTTAAATTTTTAAGCATGATAATTTACGTGTACTTCAGGCTAATTTTTTTAATAAAATTTTTATATTTTTTAAATTTTTAAGTTTTTTAAATATTTTTATAATTTTTAATTTATTTATTAACATGACATATAAAACAAATAGTGTTATATCCGTATAAATTGCACATTAACTGCCACGCTGGTTGTCACGCCAACATTGTTTAAAAAATTAATGTTTTAGTCAATATTTTCATTAAACAAAAGCAATTTGACTTTTGTAAGGCACCCAAATCCTTAATTATGAGCAATCTAACTCTTTTTAAAAGGCTAATTATTAAATTTAGATAAAAAAAATAAAGATGAAATTGATGAAAGATATAAACTTTAAGGGCTAAAATTATCATTATGCTAATATTTTTTACATGTATTAGAATTTTTTCTTTAGTTTTTAATCAAATATTAGGCTATGAACACTGCATGTATACGAGTGCAAAATTTTATGTAATAAATATATTATTAAAAGTTTATATAAAAAAAATGAAATTTTGGTTAAAATGGTAAATTTTATATGTGAATTTTATTGATTTTATATAAAGACAAAAACTACTCTTATAATAATATAACTTATTTTGTATAGACAAAGACATTTTAATCATTTTTCAATTGAGTTGATGCCAAATTGATTTCTGAGTTTTAATATGATATCGATATAGATAGGTATATCTTATTTATCACCATTCTTTAACTTCCTCAAAGATCAAAAGTTAAATAAGAATTTTTTTTAATTCACATATCATATTATTTCAAATAAATTATAATAAAAATCAAGCATTACAGAACATAATCGAATTAAATATTAAACTTCATCTAAAGTCAAATTAAAATAGTCTCACAAAGAACTCACACGGAATAAAATTTAAGTTATAATAAATTTGAATAAAACCCACGTATAATATGCATATGATATGCAAGTACTCAATGTCCTAAAATTAAGTAGGACTCCACTTGAATTTATAAATAATGATAATTTATTATGATTTTTATTATAAATATAAAATAAATAATATTTCTCCAAAAATATATATACATATTTTATTTTTCAAACCTTAGTATTGTAGCCAAAAATGCTTTAAGAAGTTAAAAGTCCATTTTAAATATGAATTTGTGAAGTAAAAAAAAATACAATTTTAGGTTAAAAAATATATTTAAAAGATATTCAAATTCGTTAATACAATCAATCATCTCTATAACAATTAACCTTTATAATAACATTTCACTATAATAGTTAAGTTTGTTGTAGGACCGATTTTTTTATTTTATTTTTACTATCTATTACAACTTTCTATTTATAATAACAACAGTCATCAACTATGAAGTACGCTATTTATTAAATTTGCACTTTATAACAATTTGTTATCTAAAAATTTAGTGAAATCAATTATATTTTTAAATGAAATAAAAATCATAATTTTTAGTTAAGATATTATTTTACTAAAATTGTTTGAATTTTACATAAAAACTTATTAATCATAATTAATTAAATGAAAAAATATTTAATAAAAAATTTATATAATTTATATTGATGTAGTAACATAATTGAGTGTATATTTGCATGAATTATTTGTTACTTCTCTAATTTTTTGAACTAGGTAGATTTACTTTGAAAGTGCATAAGTTAGTTAAACATCAATCTTTAAGTTGCATATAACAAATGTCTTGTACCAATTCAATACTTGATTGTCATGCATCTTATTGCTTAACAAAGTTTAAGGGACGTCTTGTGTATATTTCGTGTGTTTGCTTGAGGACAAAAAAAGACTTAAGTAGGAGTTTGAGATGTCGTATTTAGATATGACAAATTAAGCTTTTTTCACACTTAAAGAGCTTGTTTTCAGGCGATGTTTCGAGTATTTTATTGTTTTTTCATATGCTGGTTAGAATTTGTGATTAATGCATTTTTTGTTGGAAAAAATCTGATTCGAAAATGATTTTTTTGCACAACGAAAAATTAAAATTTTAAAAATAAAGTTGGTTTGTGATATTTATAGTAATAAACTTTTTCCAGAATCACACATGTGTTTTAGGCTATTCTTGTACCACGAACTGCTTCAAGTGTGGGCTCGAACGAATTCAAATCAAACACATAACCATAAATTATTTACTTTACTTTTAGTAGGAAAGTAAAACTCTCTCTCTAATAGAAACCGGTAGAAATGTTATTCTCGAAAAATAGAATTTATACTTAGAAATAAGTTCTCACTATTTTCGGGCAGAATGACAATATCTCAAAGTTGTGTAAAAGTTATTGTATATTTTTAGCCTTACCGATGCCATCTATTTATAGGAAGAAAAAGTGAATCCCTTGTTGAATTAGTAAAAGCTTATTTAATATAAAAACGATCTCCTAGTTGAACTAGGAGAAAGTAGGGAGGCAAAACGAGATAAACATACTAGGGCTTGTCGTACATTATATTCAATATGAGGGGCTTTTGGGCCTTTCCTATACTGAGTTCAATTATAAGTATTTCCTGAACTTTTAACCCAACACTTTATAACAATCCAACCCAATACATGTTTTTCTATTTTCCAAAATAAACATCATAAATTAATTTTAATTAATTAATTAATTTTCCAATTAATTAATTGTTTCAACTCGATTCTTATTCCATTAAAATCATGGCAACTTTACCGTAAAAGAATCTATGAGAAAATTATATTTAATTTTCTATATTCGTTGGATTCAAAATGACCAATTAATTTAATTTTATTTTCAAACTTTAAATAATTAATTAATTCCCAAAAAAATATAAATTAATTCTCGGGTCATTTCCATACTTAGTGAGAAAACCACATTCATTTTCGAATGTTTGTCATTTCTCTAACTTTACCATTTCTATCCATTTCTATTCATTCAATTCAACATGCAATTCATTTTTTGTTTCAACGAGCTAGCGGAGGGACCGATTCGACATATGTGATAAAGGCTCAAAAGGTTTATAATTAAGTTGTAGGTTTTCGCCTCTTAATTATAAGCTCATTTAGTTCAGCTATAGTATTGTGGTTGAGCTCTCTCTAATGACGTATCATTACGGAAGCTACTTGATAATTGCCCGTCCAATGACCTTATTATAAGTGTGTTACTCTTATAGGATATCTTTAATCTCTTTAGGATAAATCTACTCTCCCGAGGTAATCCTATTTATCTCATGATAATCATTACATCTTCCTTCATGAAGAGTCAATTACTATCAAATAGTAATTCACTCATCACAAAGACGAACAACCCATGACCACATTTACTTTTCATCTATCATGTAATGCCAATGAGAGGATGAGAGGATATTATTTACCTATATCTTGGGCTATAAATTTCACTAATATAAATTATGCTACATACTGCAGAAATCGTATACCCAACACACCAACCTTTGGTTCCTTATCTATTTAAATTCAAGCTTTTACTACATCAAAGTATACGAGTCATGTATACATAGTGTAACACCCCTAACCCATATTCGTCGTCAAAATAGGGTTTCGAAGTATTACCGAAGTTTACCGATCAAACAGACATAAATTTCAAACATTTCATATCATCAAAACAAGTCATCAAAACATCATTTTAATCCAAATTATAAACATACCAAATCCAAATCAATTTGCCTAGTTCATGAGCACTTAAATATCAATTTAACATGCCATAATAAAGTTTCAAAAACAAACATGTGTTTATATGTATATACCAAACCAATATTAAACTTACAATCTCATTTACAATCAAACCACAAAATAACTATTATTTAGACACCCTAGGTACATGCCGACACAAAGGATAAACATCACCATGTTTGAGTTCGGGAGCGTTGTTGGATGCTGAATCGGTGATCAAAATTGAAGTACCTAATCTGCGCACGGAAAACAAAACCGTACGCTGAGTAAAACTCGGTGGTATTTCTATAATCCGAATATTTAAGACAAAATAATATAATATGCATATTTTAATTATAAGCACATTTGAATATTTAAGACCACATTTATTCATACAATGGCATTAGCCATTCAATATTCAATTCATAAATACATCATTTCATACTATTCTTAAACCTCATCACTTGCTATATAATAGCTTTTCATAATTTAATATATATATTTAAACAATAATATTATTCAATCCATATCCAATTCATGAATACGTAATTCATATGTATCATTTTCATGTTTCATGTAACAACCCGTTTTTAGTGAAATCAGAATAGTGGTTTGGGGACCACAAATCTGAGTCCGGAAGAAAAAATTATTTTAATATTATTTCATGATCTGCATTATGATAGGAATATCGTATGAAAAATTCGTAAAGAAATTTTATCGATTACATGTTTAATTAAATAGAAATGAACAAAATGCATAAAATGCAAAAGTTGAGTTCTAGTAGCTATAAGTATCGAATAGCTATGGAATTCAAAATTGGAGGTCCTTATATGGCAGATAGACCATTAAGAAGAGTTAGTAGATAAGTATGCTTAGTCATCCATGGAAAATTAAATAAAGAAAATGACTAAATTGGAAAGTAAAAGATGAAAAGATGATAAATAATAAAATAACATAAAATATCATCATTTTATCATCTTTCCTAAAATTAAAAACATGGAAACCCTAGTTTGAAGCTTAAAGATAGACAAGCTTATTTTGGCTCAAATAGATCCGGATAGACCAAATACGGATTTAGATCGAGGAAAAGAAAAAGCATCGAATTAGTAGATTTTACGTACACGAACAATTTTCGAGGTAAGTTCGTGTAACTAAATTTTGTATATTTATATGTTTGAATTGAATGTTGTATATGTTAATGGTGTAAATGCCATATATATGAAATTGATCACATATTCGATGATGTTTGACAAATATAAAGTCCCATTTGAATAAATGAAATTCAATGGATATTGGGTTCCCGTATTGGTTGTGGTCCTGCATATGTTGCGGACACACCACAACTCGAAAGAGTGTCCCGTTACTAGCCCTCTCGAGCTTCATGTTATATGGTTCTTGCAAGCTTCTCGTTAATAGCTCTTCGGAGCATCCCGATTGATTGTGTTTCTGCATGTGTTGTAGACACACTACAGCTCTTATGAGCATCCCGATATATGGCTCTTCGTGAGCTTCTTGATTAAAGGCTCTTCGTGAGCTTCCCGTTAATGGCTCTCTGGAGCTTCCCGATATTGGCTCGCTTGAACTTCCCGATATATGGCTATCCGGAGCTTCCTGATTAATGGCTCTTCGGAGCTACCCGTTATTGGCTCGCATGAGCTTCCTGATTATGGCTCTTATGAGCTTCCAGTTATACAGCCCGGATAAGCTTCCCGTTACATGGCTCACATGAGCTTCCTGTTATATGGTTCAAAAGAGAGTTTCCCGTTTATGTGCTCACATGAGCATTCTCGAATATAAATTGGCGGATTACAGATTTGTACACTTCAAGTGTACTACTCAGGTATCTATCGATATTTTAAATGATTCAACGGACAAAATCCTGATATGAGAAAATAAATGAATTCAAAGTGAATCATTACCCGTATAAACATGAAGTATATAGAATTGATATATGAATACAAGAAGTGGAAAGTTATGAACATGGAAACTTGATATTGTTGAGCTCATACATGTTCCTTGACGTTTATATGAAATATGTGTCTAACATGGTTGATGAGGATATGTGCTAGGGCTTTTGGCTATCTTGCTTGAGTATGATTTATATGCTTACCTTAATTTTGATTAAATGGTAAGTTAAATTTCATGTTATACGAACTTACTAAGCATTAAATGCTTACTCTATTTTATTTCCTCTGTTTTATAGTAATTTGAAAGCTCGTAAAGGTTGGAGGTTGGTCGGAGCATCATCACACTATCCCTTGGCTCGTTTTGGTATAAATAGTAAACTCATTTTGGTTATAATGGCATGTATAGGCTAATTAGCCAAAATGTTGGCATGTAAATGTTTGATTGATAATAGTCATTTGAATGGCTTATGTTTGATATGTTTTGATGTATATATAAGTGGATTTATCATGTTAGAAGTATTGAGTTTGATTTTGCAAATATGCATTTGGTTATTTAGGTAAATATGAACACTGAGTAGACATGATAATAAATTGTCATTTGAGGTGCCTAAGAGCACATTGGTTGTGTGTGGTAATATGTTATGTTTAAGGCATGATTTTGGCTTGATTTGAATGTCTTGAATTGGTTGGTGAATGTTTTTAAGTGTTAATGTAGGTAGAAAATAAATGGGTGAGAAATGTGGCCTTGGAAATGGCCTTATTTTGTCCACACAGGCAGAGATGAGCGTGTGTCTTAGCTGTGTGTGACACACGGCCTAGCACATGGGCGTGTGACTTGGCTATGTGTCCCCTGCATCTTTAAAATTTCAAAACAGAATGCACATAATTGATCACACAACCTGGCACACGAGCATGTGGCTTGGCCGTGTGACCCCTGCACCTATTTAATGCAAAATATTATGTTTACACAGCCTAGCACACGAGCGTGTGACTTGGCCGTGTGACCCAAGTCAGAGAGTTACACGGGTACTAACATGGGCTGGGACACAATCGTGTGCCCTATTATGAATGCCCACAAGGCCTAAGACACGGGCGTGTCACTTGGTCGTGTGAGCCACACGGCCTGACCACACGGGCGTGTGTCCCCTGCACCTTGGAAAAACTTTTGAAGTTTCGTGAAAAATTTTCTGAGTACCCGATTTAGTCCCAATTTGTTTCTAATGTGTATTTTGGGCCTCGAGGGCTCCTATAAGGGAAATTATGCTTGGTCTTGATTATGAATAATTTTTTATATGAATGTTAAATGATATGAAAATGTCTAAAATTGATCTGTATATTCCAGTAATGCTCTGTAATCCTGTCTGACAACAAATATGGGTTAGGGGTGTTACATTTCAATTCACTATCCCATTTTCATTTCACATACAATATCATCCAATATCAATCATAGTACTATTTTATTTATTACCCCTATTAACACGACTCAGACTCGGACGGATACACGGATCTAACCAACAGACCAATTTGGCACCCAGCATTTCATCGGTTAAACTGAAGTAAATTGGCACCTAGTGCCTCATCGACTCGAAGTTGAAGAAATCCCTAAACTTTTCCAATCCTATGGCATGTTGTAACAACCTGTTTTTAGTCAAATTGAAATAGTGGTTTTGAGACCACAAATCTGAAGTTAAAATTATTATTTTATTATTATTTTAGTGTTTACAGCATGAATATATGATGGTGTGAAATTTTCGTTAAGAAATTTTAGCATTTGGTTGCTCAATTTAATAAAAAGGACTAAATCGCATAAAATGCAAAAGTGGAGTTCTATTAGCTAAAAGTATCTAATAGCTATAGAACCTCATAGTAAAGGTCCTTATGTTGTAATTAAACCATTAATAGCATGAGTGGACATGTATTAAAGTGTTTTGATGGTGATTAATTAAGGTTAAAAATGTAAATTATTAAATAAAGGTTAATAAAATAAAACAAAGTCAAAATTTGCTTCATCTTTATGCTTATTGCCGAATTTGAAGGAGGAAGAAAGTCATTTTAGGGCTTGAAACATTCGGCTACTTCAAGGTTCAATTGTAAGTCCGTTTTTGTCCCATTTTTAATGATTTCTACATTTTTGAGATCATTGTAGCTTATTCTATCTAGCCCAGGGACTATTTTGCAAAACTGTTAAAGATTTAGAAAGTTTCTATTGATGAATAAGCATGTATTTTGATGTTTGGTGATAGATTTTGAATGTTTGTTGATAGATATACAAATTTTGTTAAGTAATTTTTAATGAAAATACAAAATAGGGATTAAATTGAGAAATGTTGAAACTTTGTGGTTAAAATGCAAAATAAGTGAAAAATATGGGTTTCTAGGGGTATTATAGTAATTCGGCTAGCATGGGTTTATTTTGAATTTCATGAATTTGTGATTTTGTGTAATAAGGACTAAATTGTAAAATATGTAAAATATTAGGGGCAATTGTGTAAAAATGCCTTAAAGTGATTTTTGGATTAAATTGAATAGAAATATGATTAAATAAGTTAATTTTAATTATATTTAGATCAAGAAAGGAGAAATACGGGCTTGGATCGAGGAAAAGATAAAGTAATTGCTTAATCAACAATTTTATCATTTTTGAATCGAGGTAGATTTGTATGTTATAACTTCATTTCAAATGAATTCTATATGCTTTGATATAGCATAAATTGTGATTATGTGACTATGGACAAGTTTGGAAATGATTCGACGATGATTCGACAGTTGGAATCCCGGTTGAACCTTAGGAATAGTTTAGGATGCTAGTGACATGTCATTAGGAGATACTTTGAGTTGGCTTCGGGCCATGATAGTAGCACTTCGGGTGCGAGATAAACCGATTTGGCTTCGGGCCATGCATATCGGCTTATTTGGCTTCGGACCATGATATTAGTACTTCGGAGATAAGTTACCTTGATTTGGCTTCGGGCCATGGTATAGGTACTTATCGTGTGAGATCATTGAGTATCCAACTTCTATTACGAATGGTTCAACGGGTAAACGATAAATGTAGATGAGTATGAGATTGATGTTAAATGATATAGGTACGTACATGAATTATAAGTTTCAAATCGAAGAAACTTGTGAAGGTATTGTATAATCTCACAATTGAGAATTGGAAAGGTTTGTTAATTAATGTAAGCTACATATTGTTGTATTCAAATTATTGAGTTATATTTATGTGATTACATTAAGTTTATTTCATACGAGCTTACTAAACTATAATGCTTACTTTGTGTATTTCATCGTCGAAATCAGAGTCTTAAATTTATAAAGAGAATGATCGAACCTAAAAACTAACTCTAATAACGATTGTAAGGCAAGCGCACCTATCGAACAGTAGTATAGCTCAGGCAAGACCGGAATATCGAATCCCAAAGGAACCAAAAGTACTAATACTAGCTCTCTTTCTATTATTTAGCCTAAGAATTAAGTGAATGTTTATCTAATCTAAATTTAACTATTAACTAAACTAAAGACGCAAAGACAAAAAGAGAATGAATTGGGAAAAATAACTTGGAAGAAAAACCAATTGATTAAGATGATACCCTTGGAAGAATCCACCTAGACTTCACTTGTTATCTAACACTGAACCAGACGATGTATTCACTTGACTTGATCCGTAAGATTCCTTAAGTTATATTAAACCCTCTCTCGAAGTGAATAACGTCTAACCCCAGGTTGATTAATTGAAATCTCTTTCTAATTAAAACCCTTAGAATCACATTAGCTCGATCTATGGACTCCCATATTAGGTTTCACCCTAATCCGGCAAAATCTCGTCACCCTATCTCTAGGCGTGCGTTCAACTCCGCTTAATTATGCTAGATCTACTCTTAAGCAGGGACTTTTGCTCCTCCACTTAAGCACATCATACTTGAATTAATATCCCGGAAAAATCAACACAAGAATTAAGCACACATAATTAAGAACAAGTCAAATATTTATCATATAGTTCAGAAAACAATAACAAGATCTGTCTTAGGTTTCATCCCCTTCAGGTATCTGAAGGGTTTAGTTCATATCAAATAAAGAAAAAATCTCAGAAGAAAAGATAAAACAAAACATAAGAAATCCCTAAAACTCCCTAAAACTGGCTACTTCGAGTGATTCTCCACAAATCTGACCTTTTCGGCTTGGCTCCTTGTCTTAGCTAACGCCCTTTCAGGTAACACTTAGGGGGTTTATATAGGCTTTCGAAATATGTTTCTTCGCCCCAAAGTATCCAAATCCGAATGAAATTGCTCTTTGCCACGACAGGGGCATGGCCATGTCACACGCCCGTGTGACTAGTGGTCAGGCCCTGTTCAGACTTCTTTAATGAGACACGGCCGTGTAAGCCGAGATCAGACCGTGTTCTAGTAGATTGGCGTGGCACGGCCGTGTGGGCTTAAGTCCAGGCCGTGTCGATTTCCTCTTTGGCCCAATTTGGTCCATTTTAGGCTCGTTTCTCGTTCTTTTCATCCTCAGGTGCTTTCCTGGGTACAAAACATGAAAACAAAGGATTAAGAGCACCTTTTTACATAAATCGAGGCTTAATTCATCCAAAAGCATACTAAATGTGGGCTTAAAATATGTTGCCTTTACAGTTTATCAGTATTTCTCTGCGTTTTATAGTTTTCAAAGCTAGCTCGGATTCGAGGATCGTCGGAGATCACTTCACACTATCTATCTATCATTTGGTACCCTTGAACTTTGGTAATTTAGGTATATGGCATGTATAGGGACTTTGAGTCATTTTGGTATTATAGTATGATTTTGGCCATTTGTGTTGGCTTGTTTATATTACATATTTGGTTGTATGTTAGCCATGTGAGTTGGCTTATTTTGGCAATTATGTGATGTATATATATGTGTGTTAATGCTTCTTATTGATGTGGTTCATGTTTGATTGGAAATGGTTTGTTTAATGCAATTATTAAGGTAGCTAATAATTTTTGAATTGAGAATGGTTAACCTTGTGAATTGGTACAAAATGTTGTATGTTTGGTAAAGGTTTAGTTAGTTGATTTGTATAAGTGTTTTGGTATGTTTTGATTGAGTAAAACATGAGTTTATAAGCATGTTGGTTGTTAGTGTTGGAAATGGTATGAATTAACCTTGATTGTGGCTAAAGTAGATGTTCATTTATGCTATGAATTGGTGCCATTTGGGTTGTGTAGGTACATGTAAATTTGGGTGGCGAATTGACTTGGTAAATAGCCCATTTGTAACACCCCAAACCCGGCCCATTCACTATGACCGAATTTGAAATGCCACTGCGGGACACGTTCGAAAATACTCTTACTTAAGAGTAAAAACCGTTAAAAATTTGTTTCCTTTAATAAAACATTTTCGTGACTTAAAATATTCTAAGTAAGAATTAAAGTTTGTTATAAAAATACCGGATTCAAGCTTTATTATACATACTTAAGAAAATAAAAATCATTTGCAATCAACAGTTAAATTGTCCATCCATAATAGAACATAATAAAGATACTTAATAAAAATACTTAAGTACTTTAATGGGCCTTATTACAACAAACACTTAATCCAAAATACTGAAACTATAAATACTTAATTAATTAAAATATCTTCTGCATGGGCCACCTCGTATCCACTCCAACCCGGTCTGATCATCATATCACCTGCGATGTTTAAAAAAAATATTGGGTGAGTCACACGGACCCAGTGTGTAATTAATCCACTGAATTCCACCCACATGTTAACCACATATTAACCCATAAATCAGATAATAATTACCATATTCACATATTATCACATTCTGGGCTTGGCCCATATTCAAATCTCTTATCGAGTAACAAGGTAATTAACCACATAATTTCCACATACTGGGTTTAGCCCATTTCTTATTCAAATCCACATTCACATACTGGGCTTGGCCCATTTTCACATATGTTCACATACAAAATCATGCAATTATGAAGCCCAACCCAGCCTAGGGTCCATCCTCTACACACCCCCGTATCTAGCCTACCACACACCAGGGGATTATCAGATCGCCCTCTCCTTTTCACTCCAAAAAAGGCAATCAATGCCGTCCACGTGCAATTAAGCACAAAAATCCACAACGCGACCTCAGTCAGCGCCAATCCACGATGTAGCCGTAGCTAACACCAAAACCACGATGGGACACATAGTCACTCATCAACCACGATATGGCACATGGTCGATATCAACCACGATGAGGCACAGAGCTACTCATCAAGCTACGCGAACTTAATCGCAATTAATCCACAACGTGACCTCAGTCAACATCAATCCACGATGTAGCCCAAGGCTAACATCAAACCACGTACTCGAAGTACACCCGTACCTTCTTTCATATCCCAACCCATGCATATGCAACATGTAATAGTGACATAATAATAAATGCATGCACATGTTATTAAGGCAGACAATCACAATTCCACAAGCATAGTCACATTCACGTCGGCACTTTCACGTTCTTATCAACATATAATACTAACCTGAATATCGATATACCCCTTTAAGGGTATCCATCTCGTAACTTTTACTGCACTTGTTAGTACACAATCAACACATGCAGATAATAGCAAAAACCCGGAAAACGGTGGGTTAATCACACACTTGATTACTCGTAGCGTTACGCCCTCAATCCCGATACTATCACCAAACGACACTACGGCTATCTGCCTACTTTGCTATTCGGACGCTGGCCCACACCCCGGCGGCCAATCTCGCACTGCAGAGACTGTTCTCCTTTTAAACTTGGGGATAGGGGCTACCCCTTTACCTTCTTGACTAACACTTGCGTCCATCGTAGAACACTTACTCAGAAACATTCGGTCAATCGATAACATCATAATCCAAATAATACGAATCTTAACTATACTTACCAAAGATAATGAATCTGAATCCCGAAACTTGTCCTACTGCTGTCGATTTGCCTTTAAAACCTAAGTTAGAAATCGGTCACATACTTGCGTACTCATAATATGGCCTATGGCCGAAACTACATAGGCTTACCTTGAGGAATCGAAGCCCGAGAGATCTCCCTTAATGCACCTTAACGTTACACATACAAAAGAAACACAAAGTTATGCCACTATCCACATTCGACCAACCTTAGAAATCAAGGCCTACCCTTGATTTCGGTATACCAAAAGAATAAGAACCCAAATCGATTGCTAAGGGTGAATACACTTACCACTGCACACGTTGCTTATCACGTATGAACAACTTCCCGAATCACCCTCCTAGGTTCGGCCACAACCCAGAAATAGAGTGATATCTCCAACTTTCGGCTTTTGTCAAAGAGAAAAATAAGGTGCAAATTAGGCAAAGTAACTTAAAGGAAGAAAAATAAAGAGATGAAAGCTTCATTAAAAGGAATTTCGGCACACAAAATTAAGCATACCTCCAAAGCCGAAAATACCACCCTAGGAAGTCCTATATTCGGCCAAAGCAGCACAAGAGGAAGAGAAAGGAAATTTCGACAAGGTGTAGTGACTAATAGATTCGGCTAACAACAAAGTAAAGAAGCAATAAGGACTTCCACGATTTCGGCTCTTTCTAGAATGGGGAGATGGAAGAGATGGATAAATAGTAAAGAGGGTTTTCGACACAATGGGGATTGAGAGAAGAAAAAGATGTCGACAGAGAAGGAGGGTTGGTTTTGGCTTGCAAAAGTAATCAAGGTGAAGAAGAAGAAAATAAGAAAAATGGAGAAAAGATGCTTGCTCAATTCAAAGGAATTTCGGCATCCCCTTGCTAACATCAAAATTGACCATGAAAGTCCCTAAAGCAAGCTTCATTTGGCCATGCACAAATTGGGAAAAAAAGAAAATCCAAAGAAGCACTTTCGGCCATGCTTCCCTCCCCCTTTGAAAATTTCTATCATCAATTACAATAAAACATTGTTTATTCACTTTCCCATGCAATAAAACCCATCACCATTGAAATAAATAATTCATTGTTTATCCATTTTTCCCATCACTAAATTCCTTCCTTCAATAAATAAAATAAAAGGATTAATACCCATACTTCCAACAATTAAAATAAAAACTCCCCATACTTTCCAGCAACATTGAAAACAAAAAGAAATCAATTGTCTTTATCAATTTTTGAGCCCATGCGCAGGCCACTTGCTTCCCTCCTTCACGCCAGAAATAAAAAAAATAAACCTCCAGGTGCTGCCCCTAGGTCTCGAACCCGAGACCTGAAGAAGACACCCCAAGCTTCCAGCCACTCTGCTACTGACTTCTTTCGTGACATATTCTCATCAAAATTTCTTTTAAGCTCTCCTTAGATAGCTTCCCCTTTGCCTTAACACCAAAGCAAAAAAATAAAATGCCCAACTACTATCTACGCACTCGAACCTAGGACCAGCTGGAACTGCTTACAAGTAACGCCCCAGGCCACTCGGCCAAGGCGTCTTCTTTGGTCTAAGCTCGCCACAATTATTTTTAAAGCCTCCTTCACTTAGCTCCTTTAACGCCAAAAATAAAACTCCCCAACGCGATTCCTGCAGCTCGAACCCCTGCTTTGCCGCACCACCTCAACACCTAGGTAGCGCCCCAACCACCTTATCACCTGCTTCCTTGTGGCATGTTTCGCACCAAAATAATATTTAAAGCTTTCTCACCTAGCCTTTTTCTTCTCAAGCTAAAAAGAAATTTTTAAAATCCTAAGTCGGACCTAGCCCGGGGTTATGACCAGACCTTAAAACAAGTCAAATGAGCATAGCACTCCATCTCTTCGAGCATGTGAAAATAATAAAATAATAAAATTGCAACAACCCCTAATCTAGGATGTTACAGTTCTACCCCCTTAAAAATAATTTCGTCCCCGAAATTACTTACTAACGAATAATCGTACATTTTAACTCACCGCACTACGCTTATGCTGCGCACTCTGATCCCAACAAAACTAACACATTCCCTTGGATACTATCTCAAGATTCGCATTCAAGTTCCATACTTTACTAGCATACAAACACGAACTATCTTACCTTCTAGGCACCGTCTTAAAGTTCACATCCAAGGTTTCAAGCACTACACCAATAATACAAGCATGAACCAATCTTATAAAACTCAAACAATAAAAGATATTCCATAACAAGGAACTTACCCGGTATCACATCCTTGGTGGTCTTTCATTCGAACCTTCCGCTCCTCTGCCGGGTGTTCCACAACCTTGGCCAAAACCATTTCCTCCATGGTTTGGACCACGAACCTTCGTTGCCTAAGGACAATTCTTAACCAAATGAGCCTTAGATCCACATCGGAAACATACCTTACTATTACCCCAACACTCTCCTGTGTGAGTTCTCCCACACTGAGCACATAGACGACTCCGATTCTCAGAAACTGGTACTGGTGCACGTACAGAATTCTCGATCCTTGGTCTTTTCCGAACATCTTCAACCGATGCTGACGGTCCAAAACTTCTCTTATTCCCGTTCCTTTCCTTATCTCGGTTCTCTCTTACAGCCCTCTTAACTTCCTCAGCGATCCGAGCTTTCTCCACTAGAATGGCGAAGTCTCTTTCTCTGTGCGGAGCAATCAACTCTCGCAACTCGTCTCGTAGCCCATCTTCGAACCGGACACACCTTTCGTAATCAGTAGCCACGATCCCTTTGGCGTACTGACTTAACCGCACAAATTCTGCTTCATACTCTGCTACCGACTTGCTTCCTTGTACCAAGTTTAGAAACGCCTTCCTTTGCGAGTCCAAGTAACTGGCTCCTACGTACTTTCCTTCAAACTTAAGCTTAAAATATTCCCAATCCACTCGATCTGCCGGAACACCTTGCCTGACAGTGAGCCACCATCGATAAGCTTCATCTCGGAGCAACGAGACAGCACCTTTCAGCTTTTCCTCATCAGTACAGTCCAAATCATCCATGATTCTTTCGACTGCTTCCAGCCAATACTCCGCTACATTCGAAGCTACTCCCGATACTCCTCTAAAAACTTCGGCTCCGTTCGACCTAAGCCTTTCTGATACTGACTTCCGAGCTCCATTTCCCAAATTAGCTCCTGCTACTCGTTCTAGCACTCGTAGCATAGCTCGCGATACTGCGTCATCTTCTCCTGTCTGATCTTGATCCTCCGCGCCCACTGCTGGCGGCGGCACTCCGTTTCCTGACCCATGGCCAGACCCGACTGGTTCCGATACTGCCATTCTACCTCTACCGCGCCCATGACGACCACGACCCCTAGAACTCATTTCTAACGTCGCGATTTAATCAGATAAAAAAAAATTTATGCATTAGTACTTTGGTTCCACTGATTAACCGCGAACAATTTTTATGAAAAGAAGTTCTAGAAGTGGTTCTTTCGATCACACAAAGTTGCAGTTCAAGTTCGCTATTCTAATTCAGAGAGTCACATTCACGTTCATAAACAGAGACATATTCATTCATCAACACATTCATTCAGAGGCATCTACCACACACATTCACTATTCAGACATTTCTGCCCGTTTCTACCCTAGGGGTATTTCTGTCATTTGTCCTATAGGGGTATTTTGGTAATAAATCAGGGTCACTTTGAAAATCTTTTAAACCAAATATATTTCAAAAACTCGGGGTAATTTTAAGGATTTAAAAACTAAGGTTTTCATAAAAAAAATACGGCTAGTCCCTTTCGAGTCTTAATTACAGGGTTTAGCCTATGAATAAGTCCTCTTGGTTAAGGTGAACCGTAGCTACGCACCAGGTAGGATTCCAGCGAAGAGGAGGTGAGTCACGAGGACTGCTTAAGTACCAGGCTCTTCCGGATCCACTCCTAGACATGCGCATAATGGTTGCCACACCTTAACTCGGCGACTTAGCCACAGGTTTGTTTAATGGTCCTTAAGTCTTATGTATGTGTTTGAGTAGACTAGTCCTAGGGTTCAACCGATCCTAGTTCACTAATCTACGAGCCCATTTAGCCCATACAGTTCACATATTCAAATCACCTCAATAGTCAGAGGTACTTACCTGGTGGACTTCGGGTCGGAGGTACAGGTGCCATGCCAGAATAAACCTGAAATAAAAGTCCATATTTTGAAAAGCCTACTTTTGAAAACTGTTTTCGGGCCCAAAACCTCAAAGCCGAGTTTTGAACCGGGCTCTGATACCAAATATGTAACACCCCAAACCCGGCCCATTCACTATGACCGAATTTGAAATGCCACTGCGGGACACGTTCGAAAATACTCTTACCTAAGAGTAAAAACTGTTAAAAATTTGTTTCCTTTAATAAAACATTTTCGTGACTTAAAATATTCTAAGTAAGAATTAAAGTTTGTTATAAAAATACCGGATTCAAGCTTTATTATACATACTTAAGAAAATAAAAATCATTTGCAATCAACAGTTAAATTGTCCATCCATAATAGAACATAATAAAGATACTTAATAAAAATACTTAAGTATTTTAATGGGCCTTATTACAACAAACACTTAATACAAAATACTGAAACTATAAATACTTAATTAATTAAAATATCTTCTGCATGGGCCACCTCGTATCCACTCCAACCCGGTCCGATCATCATATCACCTGCGATGTTTAAAAAAAAATATTGGGTGAGTCACACGGACCCAGTGTGTAATTAATCCACTGAATTCCACCCACATATTAACCACATATTAACCCATAAATCAGATAATAATTACCATATTCACATATTATCACATTCTGGGCTTGGCCCATATTCAAATCTCTTATCGAGTAACAAGGTAATTAACCACATAATTTCCACATACTGGGTTTAGCCCATTTCTTATTCAAATCCACATTCACATACTGGGCTTGGCCCATTTTCACATATGTTCACATACAAAATCATGCAATTATGAAGCCTAACCCAGCCTAGGGTCCATCCTCTACACACCCCCGTATCTAGCCTACCACACACCAGGGGATTATCAAATCGCCCTCCCCTTTTCACTCCAAAAAGGCAATCAATGCCGTCCACGTGCAGTTAAGCACAAAAATCCATAACGCGGCCTCAATCAGCGCCAATCCACGATGTAGCCGTAGCTAACACCAAAACCACGATGGGACACATAGTCACTCATCAACCACGATATGGCACATGGCCGATATCAACCACGATGAGGCACAGAGCTACTCATCAAGCTACGCGAACTTAATCGCAATTAATCCACAACGTGACCTCAGTCAACGTCAATCCACGATGTAGCCCAAGGCTAACATCAAACCACGTACTCGAAGTACACCCGTACCTTCTTTCATATCCCAACCCATGCACATGCAACATGTAATAGTGACATAATAATAAATGCATGCACATGTTATTAAGGCGGACAATCACAATTCCACAAGCATATTCACATTCACATCGGCACTTTCACGTTCTTATCAACAGATAATACTAACCTGAATATCGATATACCCCTTTAAGGGTATCCATCTCGTAACTTTTACTGCACTTGTTAGTACACAATCAACACATGCAGATAATAGCAAAAACCCGAAAAACGGTGGGTTAATCACACACCTGATTACTCGTAGCGTTACGCCATCAATCCCGATACTATCACTAAGCGACACTACGACTATCTGCCTACTTTGCTGTTCGGACGCTGGCCCACACCCCTGCGGCCAATCTCGCACTGCAGAGACTGTTCTCCTTTTAAACTTGGGGATAGGGGCTACCCCTTTACCTTCTTGACTAACACTTGCGTCCATCGTAGAACACTTATTCAGAAACATTTGGTCAATCGATAACATCATAATCCAAATAATACGAATCTTAACTATACTTACCAAAGATAATGAATCTGAATCCCGAAACTTGTCCTACTGCTGTCGATTTGCCTTTAAAACTAAAGTTAGAAATCGGTCACATACTTGCGTACTCATAATATGGCCTATGGCCGAAACTACATAGGCTTACCTTGAGGAATCGAAGCCCGAGAGATCTCCCTTAATGCACCTTAACGTTACACATACAAAAGAAACACAAAGTTATGCCACTATCCACATTCGGCCAACCTTAGAAATCAAGGCCTACCCTTGATTTCGGTATACCAAAAGAATAAGAACCCAAATCGATTGCTAAGGGTGAATACACTTACCACTGCACACGTTGCTTATCACGTATGAACAGCTTCCCGAATCACCCTCCTAGGTTCGGCCACAACCCAGAAATAGAGTGATATCTCCAACTTTCGGCTTTTGTCAAAGAGAAAAATAAGGTGCAAATTCGGCAAAGTAACTTAAAGGAAGAAAAATAAAGAGATGAAAGCTTCATTAAAAGGAATTTCGGCACACAAAATTAAGCATACCTCCAAAGCCGAAAATACCACCCTAGAAAGTCCTATATTCGGCCAAAGCAGCACAAGAGGAAGAGAAAGGAAATTTCGACAAGGTGTAATGACTAATAGATTCGGCTAACAACAAAGTAAGGAAGCAATAAGGACTTCCACGATTTCGGTTCTTTCTAGAATGGGGAGATGGAAGAGATGGATAAATAGTAAAGAGGGTTTTCGACACAATGGGGATTGAGAGAAGAAAAAGATGTCGACAGAGAAGGAGGGTTGGTTTTGGCTTGCAAAAGTAATCAAGGTGAAGAAGAAGAAAATAAGAAAAATGGAGAAAAGATGCTTGCTCAATTCAAAGGAATTTCGGCATCCCCTTGCTAACATCAAAATTGACCATGAAAGTCCCTAAAGCAAGCTTCATTTGGCCATGCACAAATTGGGAAGAAAAGAAAATCCAAAGAAGCACTTTCGGCCATGCTTCCCTCCCCCTTTGAAAATTTCTATCATCAATTACAATAAAACATTGTTTATTCACTTTCCCATGCAATAAAACCCATCACCATTGAAATAAATAATTCATTGTTTATCCATTTTTCCCATCACTAAATTCCTTCCTTCAATAAATAAAATAAAAGGATTAATACCCATACTTCCAACAATTAAAATAAAAACTCCCCATACTTTCCAGCAACATTGAAAACAAAAAGAAATCAATTGTCTTTATCAATTTTTGAGCCCATGCGCAGGCCACTTGCTTCCCTCCTTCACGCCAGAAATAAAAAAAATAAACCTCCAGGTGCTGCCCCTAGGTCTCGAACCCGAGACCTGAAGAAGACACCCCAAGCTTCCAGCCACTCCGCTACTGACTCCTTTCGTGACATGTTCTCATCAAAATTTCTTTTAAGCTCTCCTTAGCTAGCTTCCCCTTCGCCTTAACACCAAAGCAAAAAAATAAAACGCCCAACTGTTATCTACGCCACTCGAACCTAGGACCAGCTGGAACTGCTTACAAGTAACGTCCCAGGCCACTCGGCCAAGGCGTCTTCTTTGGTCTAAGCTCGCCACAATTATTTTTAAAGTCTCCTTCACTTAGCTCCTTTAACGCCAAAAATAAAACTCCCCAACGCGATTCTTGCAGCTCGAACCCATGCTTTGCCGCACCACCTCAACACCTAGGTAGCGCCCCAACCACCTTATCACCTGCTTCCTTGTGGCATGTTTCGCACCAAAATAATATTTAAAGCTTTCTCACCTAGCCTTTTTCTTCTCAAGCTAAAAAGAAATTTTTAAAATCCTAAGTCGGACCTAGCCCGGGGTTATGACCAGACCCTAAAACAAGTCAAATGAGCATAGCACTCCATCTCTTCTAGCATGTGAAAATAATAAAATAATAAAATTGCAACAACCCCTAATCTAGGATGTTACACCATTTTTGTCCACACGGGCAGAGACACGATCGTGTGTTTCAGCCGTGTGTGACACACGGTCAAGTACATGGCCGTGTGTCCCCTGGTATGGTTTTAGAAATCAAGTCAATATACTCCACACGGCCTTACACACGGGCGCGTGACTTGGCTGTGTGGCATAAGTTAGTATACCCTACAGGATTGGCACAGCTTAGCACACGGCCTGGCACACGAGCGTGTATGGCTATTTTTAGGGCATACAGGCTAGCCATACAGGCGTGTGTATTGGCCGTGTGACCCAAGTCAGAGAGTTACATTGGGTCAGACACGGATTGGGACACGGCCATGTGCTCCCATTTCGAATGTCCACACAGCCTGTGACACTGGCGTGTCTGGTGGCCGTGTGAGACACACGGCCTGGCCACACGGGCGTGTGTCCCCTGTTTTGAGAAAAAATTTCAAAGTTTCTTAGGTTTAGTCCTGAACCACTCCCAATGTATGTTTTGGGCCTCTTAGGCTCGTATAAGGGACAAATTGTTTGATATTGAATGATGATAAGTATATGATAAAAGTATGTATAAATGTGTTATAAGTCCGGTAATGCTCCGTAACCTTATTTCGGCGTTGAATATGGACGAGGGGTGTTACACATGCCATCTATATCCGACTCAGCCCGGTACAATTAATAGGGTTTAATTTCACTTTTCAAATATAACCAATATTCAATTATGATATTTGCACATATATATTCATTTCAATTCAAATAATCAATATATTCATAATATATATATTAATTCAATCCATTCAATCAACTTTTAATTCAATTCAATGTCAAAGTGCCAAATACTCACCTCAACACTTACCATATGCATTAAATAAAAAATACAACAATTAATAACTAGTTCCGAATTATAGAAATGCAAACTAGGAATTCCAATCTATTCCACGTCAACTTTATCTTTCCCCTTTTTAGTTGAGGATTTCGGTACGACATTAGTTACGAAATTAAAATAATTAAAATTCATCAATACAACACAATTCAATTTCATATTGAATATTTCAATTTTTATTCAATATTTGCCTAAATTCCAATTTAGTCCCTAAATCGAGACTAATTTTTATTCTTCACAATTAATTCTATATGTTTATACAATTTCCATTTTAAACTAAATTTAACTCCTTATTTTCACTTAAATCCCTAAATTTCAAAGTTTTCAGAATTTAGTCCCTATTACTCAATATTTACAATTCATTCTACAATTTAATCTTTTTTCATTTCTAACTTAAAAATCTATCAATTTAATCTCTAAACTAAAATTATTCAACATTAACAACACTTAAAAACTCAATAATTGCTAAAATTTCGACATGGGTTGGGTAGTACTTAACACCGGGATTCAAAAAACATAAAAATTACAAGAAAAATGGACTAAATTGACTGACCAATTGAACTTGGAACTTTAAAACCCCTAAGTCGTGGGTTCTTCTTTCTTTTTCTTTCTTTCTGTTTCGTTTTGCTTTTGTCTTTCTTTAATTCTTTTATTACTATAATATATATATTTACTTAAATATTAAGTAAAACATAGTATAATAAATATATTTTAACTTTAATTTATTAATAATATATATAATAATTTTACACCTTATACCGCCTCATTAAATAACAATGGCATAATTGCTTCTTTAGTCCCTTTAATTATTCTTTAATCTATAATTCAACTTTCACCCTATATGCAATTTAGTCATTATACCTAATTACTCTTAATTCATGCAAATTCACTAAAACCAAAAACTAATTAACTACACAACTAACTTCGTAAATATTTTTAATAAATATTTACTAGTCTGATTTACGAAAATGGAGTCCCGAAAATGCACTTTTTGACACCCTTGACTATCGAGTCGTTACACATAGCCCATCATCCACTCAAAATTAAGGTATGACATACTATGAACGTCACAAGTGAATAAATCCATAAATGGATTTAGTATCTATATTGCTTGGGTTTGGTTTGATGTACTGGCAGTCCAGTCAGTCACATCTATGTCTTTATCTTCTAGGAGTCATCCACTTCGATGCCCAAGACAAAACATCTCCCCAATTGGACTTGATAGTTGACATATTAGTCTTTCAATCGGTTTCTTATTTTCGATTAGACTAAGGACATGTTTAGGTTCGTCTACTAATATAAGTTGTCTTTCTGTATTACGATCAACCACATAATGCCACTTAGTATTAATTAAACATTAGACAACCAGTGAGCTAATATTTGCTTCTATTTTTCTTTACATGCAAAAACCACGTGAGGACAATATATAAAGTGTATTAATATAATTCATGAACAATTTTACTAACCAATCTATTTGAAAAAATTACAAGTGTACAAACAAATATACTACACTTAGGGCACTAGATCCAACATTTTTAAGTTATTTTATATTATTTTTAATAAAAAAATCAATTATATGTCCATTTGAGCTTAATGTGTGGCTAAGGCACTTTTAACGACTTAACTAAAGAAGAAGAAGAAAAGAATCAAAATTGTAGCTTTGGCGTTGCAACCTTGGGATACTAATGTTGCAACACTCAGTCTTCTGAGCTAAGGCACTTTTAGCGACTTAACTAAAGAAGAAGAAGAAAAGAATCAAAAGAGTAGCTTCTGCGTTGCAACTTTGGGATACTAATGCTGCAACACTCAGTCTTCTGGCTCTTAGTGTCGCGACATCACTCCCCTAGTGTCGCGACATCACCCATTCCATAGTGTCCAAGATGTTGCCTCAAAAAGCCTTGGTGTCGAGACCTTGGACCTATGAAATCGCGACACTGAGCCTCCTGACTTACAAGGTCGCGATATTGCCATTGAAGTTGGACAAGGAAACCAGGCAATGTCATGACATCGGACCTATGATGTCGCAACCCAAAGCCCATTAAGTAGCAGTGTCACGACATCACTTCCATAGTGTTGTGATATCAAGTCCGTAATAGCCAAATCAGCTGATATTTTGGAAGGGCAATATGTGGAATTCTTGGTCAACCTTGCCATGTATAGAATTATTATTGACGACACTTTTGTAATTGATGAATTATTAGTTTTGCAACTATAAATACCACTTAAAATCAGCCATTGGGTAGGGGTGAAAAATAGGTTTTTAGTGTTAAATTAGTTTTAGAATTAAAAAGCTAATAGTTATTAAAATAGTACTGGAACTTGTTAGTGAATTTCTAGGTTAGTATTTCTTTTACTCAAACTCTTTATTTTTCTTTACAATTTTTATTTCAATTGAAGAATCTATTCTTGGGATTTCAGTATTTGGATTGGATTGAAGATTATTGAAGATCAAAATTAAGACATTATAACATCCTAGACCCGGCCTAGACGTTACGACCGGATCCAGCATGTCACATAGAAAGGTTGTTTAAAAACTGCGTGTTCGTTAAAAACCTCGTATTCTTTTTGAAAATTTCGAAGCTTGTTGTTTGCGAAATTCAGATTTGTTTAAGTGGTTTTCTTGTCAAAACGTTGTTATTATTATTTTCGAAAACTTTGTTTATAGAGAAATTAAATTCAGTGAGTTGCGAAAATGTGATATTTGGAAAATAGTTATTTATCGTTTTAGGAAAACCCAGAGTTTAATCATTTCTAGTTTAAGCATAACTAAAATGAAAGTTTAAAACAAAAAAAACATTCCAAAGGCTTTATTGCAAAATATTAACCCAACATAAATAATCTTAAAATAAAGCTAAACTGAAATTTACTAAAGTTCATGAGAGATACTCCGATGTATGGCCACCACAGAGTCCTCCGCAGCCCCGAATCCTCTAACACTAGGGATCACCTTAAAGCAGAGGGGTGAGTTACGAGAACTCAGTGTGTGATCCCCTAATCGGCCATTAACTGGGCCCGAACCCATACAGAAGCAGACTGGGCCGAAGCCCTATAAATATGATAATGCAAACAGAGAATGCAGCCCAACCTAATCCAACCCTACACACCATCCGTACCAGCCCTACACACCTGTGGGGACCAAGTCAACCCACCTAGCCCTACACACCAATATGGCAGACAAGCTGCAAATCACAGAATTTGTGGCGGTGCCACCAGAATTACAGAACATACGTGGCATAGCCACTTCACAGAATGTGGCAGAGCCACCAGAATACACTTCCTCCGATCATCAATCCCAACCCATACAACATAATATAAATGCAATGCATCATACATACAAAAGTGCAAATAAAGCATATACATGATAACCAACCATAATCAAGGGTATAGCGGTCATTTACCCCACAGGGGTATTTTGGTAATTTACCCTCCCGGGGGTATTTCGGTAATTTTGCATTTAGCGGCCTTTAAGAAGGCCTACTATCGCCTCGAGTGACACAGGACCCTTTTTGGGCCTCTACGAAACTACGCTCGTGTAGCCCAATACGTATGGTTTCGGTCTTAGATTTGCAGATTTTGCAATCGAACCTATCGTTTGATAGTTTTCCAACAATTTTGCCCAAGTGGACCGGATAGCCCATTGGACCTATTTTGCCCGTTTCTGCTTGATCAGGCCGGTTACAGCCTCAGTTTCGCGAGAGTGCTCGTGACACTCTCAACGACTTACCGTCATTATTAGTATTTCGATTTACCATTACGAGTGTTCGCACGCTCGAGTGGTCACAGATGTCGGTTTTCTGGCTTTTCTGCTTTTGGCCGAGTCAAAGAACATTGCAAGCAATCATTCAGAGGGGTATGAGATTACACACCTGTTAACGAGTTTGCGATACTCAGCACTTCCCAAACACCTGAGATCACAATAGCTAACGGCTAGTCTTAATCCACATTACTTCCCAAAATTGAGATTGATAACGAACTATCATACTTTCCAACCCCTGACGGCAACTCCTTGCTATGTTAGAACACTTGGTTACTCCCTTCGATTACGAAGTTGGGTCCCTAACAAAGGAACATAAGTCAATACCGTTGCTCCAAGTTCACAAAGACAAGGCTATTCGGCCTTAAGAAACTTTGCAATATAAGGGAAACTTCCACCCCTAATCGGCCATGCCCCCACTTACCAACAATTGAAGAAGATCACGAAGCAGTTTGTACCCAGAGTACCTTAGAGGATTCGACCCTTACCACAACAAGAAGGATTCCAAATAGAAATAATGAGTCGATTAGGCCTTGGCAAAAAGTGAGAGTTCGATTTTAGCAGGGAGAACAGAAAAAAGAGAAAAGAAGAAAAAGAATAAATAGAAAAGAAATCACTACCTTGATCAATGAGAAACCGAATAGAAACAGATTCAGTTATGGGATTAAACCAAAATAAGCATTCAATGATGGGAAAAGAAAAGAAAGAGTTAGTCGAAAACTAGAAGAAAAAGGGGTAGTAATTTTGGCTATGTGAAACACAAGAGAGAAAGGTGAGAAGAAAGTAGGAAAGAACGTGTGAAAGGAGATGGTGAGGGGGAGTTTAGGCCAAAAGTGATTAGGTAACAAACAAAAGAAAGCCAAGTATGAAAAACCGAACAAAAGAGAGGAAGGGTGAGACTGAGAAATTCGGCAATAGCAAGAATGAAGAGAAAAGACCCGAAAATGACAAGTCAACAACAACAAAAAAAAACGCAAAACAACCCAATGGCACACACTAAAGTTTTCAGTTTTGCTCCTACCCTAAATGCCGAATTTCCTATTTCAAACCAACCTCTAGCCGAAATTCCCATCCCCCACACACACCATATTCAGCCAAACACTACCGTCCTCCACTATCCCATGATTCTCTCCTCTTTTTGCTCCACCACTCACTCCCTACCTCTCATTCGAATCATTTGACCAAGTCTCCCTTCCACCTTGTAGAGTCCCACTTCAATTCCACCTCTTCCACTCATTGACACAAAAAATAGAAGCCTTGATTTGCCACCTGTGGGATTCGAACCCCTCTCTCCTTGCCTCACAAGTGATGCCACCACCACTATGCCACTATCTTGCTTGTGTTAGCAAACACATTCAATTAAACCTTAAGTCCTGCTTCCACTAGCTCTCCCCACTAAAGTGCCCAAAAACCAAAATTTCACTAGGGCTTGAGCTCAAACCCGAGCCTCCCTAGGACCCCTAAACTCACTCAAATAACAAGCCAAGCAAGCTCCCCACATGCAATAATGCAAAAATGCCAGACCCCTAATTTTAGGATGTTACAGTTTTACCCTCCTTAAAGAAATTTCGGCCTCGAAATTTACCTAGTCAAAAGAGATGAGGGTATTGCTGTCGAATTGCCTCCTCAGGCTCCCACGTGGCTTCCTCTGAACCATGGTTACGCCACAATACCTTGACTGATGGAACAAATTTCCTCCTCAGCACTTTTATGTCGCGATCCAAAATCTGTACCGGTTCTTCTTCGAATGTCAGATCAGACCTCACTTCGATTTCCTCCACTGGCACTACATGAGAAGGATCAGAATGGTAGCGCCTCAGCATTGAAACATGGAATACATCATGTATCTGATGCAACTCCGGGGGCAACTCAAGCTGATAGGCTACCGGTCTCATACGCTTCACTATCCGATAAGGCCTGATAAATCTGGGGCTCAACTTGCCCTTCCGTCCAAATCTCAAAATCTTCTTCCAAGGTGAGACCTTCAAGAAGACATAATCCCCCACCGAATACTCTATCTCCTTACGCTTCAGACCCGCATACGACTTCTGTCTATCAGAAGCTTCTTTTAACCGACCCCGAATCAACTTCACCTTCTCCTCAGTTTTCAAAATCAATTCTGGACCCAACAACCGTCGCTCACCCAATTCTGTCCAACACGTAGGGGTACGACACCTACGACCATATAACGCCTCGTAGGGTGCCATCTGAATGCTGGATTGGTAGTTGTTGCTATACGCAAATTCCGCTAACGGTAAATAATCTTCCTAACTGCCCCTGAAGTCAATCACACAACCCCTTAACATGTCTTCTAGAATCTGTATTACCCTCTCCGACTGACCATCAGTTTGTGGATGAAACGCAGTACTGAAATCTAGCCTTGTGCCAAATGCTTCATGTAACACCTTCCAAAATCGCGACGTGAATCTAGGGTCCCTGTCTGAGATGATAGACACTGATACCCCATGTCTGCCATGTATAACTTGGCCAAATTCTGTAGCAAGTAGTCAGTGCGAATGAAGTGTGTAGACTTAGTCAACCGATCAATAATCACCCATACTAAATCTTTTTTAGTAGGTGTCAAGGGTAGCCCACTAACAAAATCCATTGTTATCCTCTCCCACTTCCAGAGTGGAATCTTTACAGGTTGCAGCAATCCCGAAGGTAGTTGATGTTCAGCCTTTACTTACTGACACGTCAACCACCTGCTTACAAAGTTGGTAACCTCACGTTTCAGTCCAGGCCACCAGTACAGTTCACGTAAATCTCAGTACATCTTGTTTCCACCAAGATGCATAGCGTATGGGCTACTATGCGCCTCCCGCAGAATCATCTGTCTTAACTCAGAGTCCTTCGGCATACAAACTCTTCCAAGGAAACATAACATCCCTTCACTGTTCAGCCCAAAATCCATCGTCTATCCACTGTTCACTTGCTGAAAACGAGAACCTAATGACTCATCCAACGACTAATTCTCCTTAATCTGACTAATCACGTCGGTTTTACCTGAAGTTCTGCAAATAAACTACCATCCTCATAAAGGCTGAGGTGAGCAAACATTACTCTCAAATCAGATACCACCTTCTGACTTAGTGCATCTGCCACCACATTGGCTTTGCCCGGATGATACTCAATTGAGCAGTCGTAGTCCTTTAGCAACTCCTTTTGGGTAAGGAGATACTTCAGACTCTTATGGTCAGTGTAGATGATTGACTTTTCCCCATATAGGTAATGTCTCCATATCTTTAGGGTGAACACTACCGCAGCTAGTTCTAAGTCATCAGTGGGGTAGTTAACCTCATGTGGCCTTAGTTGACGAGATGCATACGCTACCACATTCCCTTCTTGCATCAACACATAACCCATACCTGTGTGAGATGCATCACAATAAATAATGAATCTTTCCCAACCTCAGGCTGAATCAACATCGGTGCTTCAGTCAGAATCTTCTTCAATCTCTCGAAACTCTCTTGCTGCTTATCAGTCCAAACAAACTGTACGCCCTTACGCAGTAACTTAGTTAGGGGTACATCAATCAAAGAAAACCCCTCAACGAACCGCCTAGAGTACCCAGCGAAACCCAGAAAACTTCGGATCTCTGATACTGACTTCGGTGGCTTCCAATCCAATACAGCTTCAACTTTCCGAGGATCAACCCTAATCCCCTCGGCAGATACAACATGCCCCAAAAATGTCACTTCCTTCAACCAAAACTCGCACTTACTGAATTTAGCGTAAAGTTGCTTTTCCCTCAGTATCTGCAAAACAACCTGAAGATGAAAATCATGCTCTTCCTCCGTTCTTGAACACACCAAAATGTCATCTATGAATACTACCACAAACCGGTCTAAATAGGGTTGGAAGACCCTGTTCATCATATCCATGAAAGCGGCAGGTGCATTCGTTAATCTTAACGACATAACCAAAAACTCGTAATGCCCATAACGAGTTCGGAATGCAGTCTTGTATATATCTGTCTCATTAACCCTTAGCTGATGGTATCCCGATCTTAAATCTATTTTTGAGAAAACCGAAGCTCCTCGCAGCTAATCGAACAGATTGTCAATCCTTGGTAGTGGGTATTTATTCTTAACAATTAGCTTGTTCAATTGACGATAGTCAATGCACATACGCATTAACCCATCATTCTTCTTCACGAACAATACCGGTGCTCCCCACTGCAATACACTTGGTCTGATAAATTCTCGATCCAACAACTCTTGGATCTGAGCTTTTAGTTCTACCAGCTCCTTTGGTGCCATCCTATAAGGGGCAATGGACACCGGAGCCGTTCCCGGTAACAGCTTAATGCCAAATTCGACCTCGCGATTTGGAGGCAACCTCGTAAGCTCTTCAGAAAATACGTTCAGAAATTCCTTTACGGTCCTGACATTCTCAACCGACAAATTATCAGCATCAGTCGAGTTGACATAAGCTATGAACGCTTCACAACCTTTACGCACCAACTTCTCAGCCCTTAGTGCGGAGATTACATTGGACAGATAATTTCTTCTCTCACCTATCACAATCACTTCTTCATCCTCTGGAGTCTTTATTACCATATGCTTAGCAGCGCAATCCAAATTCGCACGGTTTTTAACTAGCCAGTCCATGCCTAGTATAAGATCAAACTCGCCGAACGGCAGTTCCATCAAATCTGCCGGGAATACCACCCCTTGAACTTCTAGAGGCACATTCCTAAACAACTTATTCACTACCACAGATTGTCCTAATGGACTAATTACCGACATTTCTCTATCAGCAAACTCAAATTGTATACCTAGAGTCCTAGACACAGTACAGGTAACATACGAGTGTGTAGATCCAATATCAATTAAAGCTGTAAATGGCACATCAAATATGAGAAACGTACCGATTATGACGTCTAGTGCGTTGTCTCCTCTCTACGTCAAGCAGCATAAACCAGTTCCGGCGGCCTCACATCTGTATTACCCGCATTACCAGCACCTCTGCCTGGTGCTCTACGACCACGTCCTAACCTATTTTCCCCTCTGGCCAGACCACGACCTCTCGGTGGCTGCTGACCACCTCTTCCTGGCTGCATAAACCTCTGACCTACTACTTCCGTCCGAACAGGCTCCCGAGGATAGTCTTTTATCTGATGATCCCTAGACCCACATTTGAAACATCCACCAAAACTTCTCCAGCACTCCCCCGGATGTATTTTCCCACACTGCACACAAGGTTGCAACCGACCCAAAGCAACTGGCATCTCAACTCGAGCTAGCCCATCTAACCTATGTCTCTTTTGGAAACCTCTTGAAGAACTTGAAGACCCAAAACCTCTCTTATTCTTGCCCCTTTCCTTATCTCGATTTTGTCTCTCAGAACGTTTCACCTCTTCGGCAATTTTTGCTTTCTCGATCAAAGTGGCAAAATCTCTTTCTCTTTGTGGAGCTATCAGTACCCGTAGCTCATCCCGCATACCATCCTAGAACCGCACACAGTGCTCGTAGTCGGTCGCGACTATACCCCGAGCGTAACGGCTCAAGCACAGAAACTTCGCCTCATATTCTGCTACGGATTTGTTTCTCTGGACCAAATTCAGAAATTTCTTCCTCTGGGCGTCCACGTAACTAGCCCCAACATATTTTCCCTGGAAAGTTATTTTAAAGAAATCCCGGGTGATACGATCCGCTTGTGTACCTTCCCTCACAGTGAGCCACCACTGGTATGCCTCATCCCACAGTAAAGACACTACTTCTTTTAATTTCTGTTCCACTGTGTAGTCTAGGTCATCCATAATTCGCTCCACAGCCTCTAACCAGTACTCCGCTACATTTGGGGCTACATCAGAGATGCCTCTAAAAGCCTCGGCCCCGTTTGACGGAGTCGCTCAGAAATAGATCCCCGAGCTACCGACCTAGTACTCGCTCGAGTAACCTGTTCCAAAACTCGCAGCATTGCTTGAGACAAAGTATCGTCCCCTCCAGTTTGGTCATGAGACCCTGTTTCAGTCACTGGTGATGCAGGTGCTTCCATTTCAGGTATGTGCCCGGACGCTGCAGATCCAGCCCTAGCACCTCGGCCCCTTCCACGGCCACGTCTACCTCTTATACTCATCTCGATGTAACGCGTTAATCTATTTAAAAGTTTTATGAATCAGTCTACAATTCCAATGTTTATTAACAAGTGTCTTATGAAAAACAGGTATAAGAGTTGTTTTCGCGGATCGAATTTCCTACTATTTTAGTCTCTATAGGCTGAATTCCTATAGCTAGCAGTTCTAGTGTACTACCACTAACTCTAGTAGTTTCTTACTACAGTCATTTCATCATATCATCAGATAAAGTAAGAAGACTTGCGGATTTGGTGCCGGAGACTCAAGGTGCCATACTTCCAATAAAGATATATATATTTTTTAAACCATATTTCAAGAAAATTTTGAAAACGTTTTCGAACCCATTCCACAGCCGAGTTTTGTAACCTGACTCTTATACCACAAAATGTAACACCCCAGACCCGGCCTAGACGTTACAACCGGATCCAGCATGTCACATAGAAAGGTTGTTTAAAAACTGTGTGTTCGTTAAAAACCTCGTATTCTTTTTGAAAATTTCGAAGCTTGTTGTTTGCGAAATTCAGATTTGTTTAAAGGGTTTTCTTGTCAAAACATTGTTAGTATTATTATTGAAAACTTTGTTTATAGAGAAATCAAATTCAGTGAGTTGCAGTAACGTGATATTTGGAAAATAGTTATTTATCATTTTAGGAAAACCCAGAGTTTAATCATTTCTAGTTAAAGCATAACTGAAATGAAAGTTTAAAAGAAAAATAAAATTCCAAAGGCCTTATTACAAAATATTAACCCAATATAAATAATCTTAAAATAAAGCTAAACTGAAATTTACTAAAGTTCATGAGAGATACTCCGATGTATGACCACCACAAAGTCCTCCGCAGCCCCAAATCCTCTAATGCTGGGGATCATCTGCACGGTTAAAGCAGAGGGGTGAGTTACGAGAACTCAGTGTGTAATCCCCTAATCGGTCATTAACTGGGCCCGAGCCTATGCAGAAGTAGACTAGGCCGAAGCCCTATAAATATGATAATGTAAATAGAGAATGCAGTCCAACCCAATCTAACCCTACACACCACTCGTACCAGCCCTACACACCTGTGGGGACCAAGTCAACCCACCCAGCCCTACACACCAATATGGCAGACAAGCTGCAAATCACAGAATTTGTGGCGGTGCCACCAGAATCACAGAACATACGTGGCATAACCACTTCACAGAATGTGGCAAAGCCACCAGAATACACTTCCTCCTATCATCAATCCCAACCCATGCAAC
Source organism: Gossypium australe (assembly GCA_005393395.2). Taxonomy (NCBI): domain Eukaryota; kingdom Viridiplantae; phylum Streptophyta; class Magnoliopsida; order Malvales; family Malvaceae; genus Gossypium; species Gossypium australe. Next base: position 116,686,989 of record CM016617.1, on the reverse strand, counting down.
ATAATATAAATGCAATGCATCATACATACAAAAGTGCAAATAAAGCATATACATGATAACCAACCATAATCAAGGGTATAACGGTTATTTACCCTCCAGGGGTATTTCGGTAATTTTGCATTTAACAGCCTTTACGAAGGCCTACTGTCTCCTCGAGCGACACAGGACCCTTTTTGGGTCTCTACGAAACTATTGGGCCTTTCAGGCTCAAACGGGCCGACATGCTCATGTGGCCCAATACGCATGGTTTCGGTCTCAGATTTGCAGATTTTGCAATCGAACCTATCATTTGATAGTTTTCCAACAGTTTTGCCCAAGTGGGCCAGATAGCCCATTGGGCCCATTTGGCCCGTTTTAGCTCGATCAGGCCCGTTACAGCCTCAGTTTCACGAGAGTGCTCGTGACACTCTCAATGACTTGTCATCATTATTCGTATATTGATTTACCACTACGATCGTCCGCACGCTCGAGTGGTCACAGATGCCGGTTTTTCGGCTTTTGGCCGAGTCACAGAACATTGCAAGCAATCATCCAGAGGGGTGTTAGATTACACACTTGTTAACGAGTTTGCGATACTCAGCACTTCCCAAACACCTGAGATCACAATAGCTAACGGTTAGTCTTAATCCACATTACTTCCCAAAATTGAGATTGATAACGAACCACCATACTTACCAACCCCGACGGCAATTCCTTGCTATGCTAGAACGCTTGGTTACTCCCTTCGATTATGAAGTTGGGTCCCTAAAAAAGGAACATAAGTCAATACCATTGTTCCAAGTTCAAAAAGACAAGGCTATTCGGCCTTAAGAAACTTAGCAAGATAAGGGAAACTTCTACCCCTAATCGGCCATGCCCCCACTTACTAACAATTGAAGAAGATCACGAAGCAATTTGTACCCAGAGTACCTTAGAGAATTCGGCCCTTACCACAACAAGAAGGATTCCAAATAGAAACAATGAGCCGATTCAGCCTTGGAAAAAAGTGAGAGTTCGATTTTAGCAGAGAGAAAAGAAAAAAGAGAAAAGAAGAAAAAGAATAAATAGAAAAGAAATCACTACCTTGATGAACGAGAAACCGAAGAGAGACAGATTCGGCTATGGGATTAAACCGAAATAAGCATTCAATGATAGGAAAAGAAAAGAAAGAGTTAGTCGAAAACTAGAAGAAAAAGGAGTAGTAATTTCGGCTATGTGAAACACAAGAGAGAAAGGTGAGAAGAAAGTAGGAAAGAACGTGTGAAAGGAGATGGAGAGGGGGAGTTTCGGCCAAAAGTGATTAGGTAACAAACAAAAGAAAGCCAAGTATGAAAAATTGAACAAAAGAGAGAAAGGGTGAGACTGAGAAATTCGGCAATAGCAAGAATGAAGAGAAAAGACCCGAAAATGACAAAGTCAACAACAAACAAAAACGCAAAACAACCCAATGGCACACACTAAAGTTTTCAGTTTTGCTCCTACCCTAAATGCCGAATTTCCTACTTCAAACCAGCCCCTAGCCGAAATTCTCATCCCCCACACATACCACATTCGACCAAACACTACCATCCTCCCCTATCCCATGATTCTCTCCTCTTTTTGCTCCACCACTCACTCCCCACCTCCCATTCGAATCATTTGACCAAGTCTCCCTTCCACCTTGTAGAGTCCCACTCCAATTCCACCTCTTTCACTCATTAACACAAAAAATAGAAGCCTTGATTTGCCACCTATGAGATTCGAACCCCTCTCTCCTTGCCTCACAAGTGACGCCACCACCACTATGCCACTATCTTGCTTGTGTTAGTAAACACATTCAATTAAACCTTAAGTCCTGCTTCCACTAGCTCTCTCCACTAAAGTGCCCAAAAACCAAAATTTCACTAGGGCTTGGGCTCGAACCCGAGCCTCCTTAGGACCCCTAAACTCACTCAAATAACAAGCCAAGCAAGCTCCCCACATGCAATAATGCAAAAATGTCAGACCCCTAATTTTAAGATGTTACAGAAATTCTACATATTATTAAATATTCTAAACTTATTCAATTCCATCATTTTAATTTAATTGTATGTAATTGCTTTTTATGTTTAATTTTGCCATGAATATGCTCTAAATTTCTTGGGTGATTGGTTTATGTGTTTGTAAGCATGTGATTTTATGCCTACTTACTCAATTGAACAATTTGAACTAAATCGAATAAACTATAAAACTTGAAATTGACAACTTTAAGTGAAAATTTAGATAGGTGAGACCAAAAGGATAATCAACCAAGTAAAAATTGATTTAGTTTGGCTTAATTGAGTGAGATCGAGAGAATGATTCAATTAAGTTCTTCATTTCATTAAATTGAGACCGAGAGGTAAAATTAGTTAAATGAGAAAATTATTATTTGAGTCTCTTAAGTATGATTCATTACTTACATAAAAATTAACTGATCGCCATTATTGCTAATATTATTTTCTATTGATTGAAATTTTTTATGTTTATTTATTTTTTCATATTTACAAATTCACTTGTTTTGGATTGTTGTACTAATAAATTGCTAAAGTAGCTTAATAGACTTCCTCATGCATGCTAGTCTTGTTCATTATTTTAAATTGCACAATCTTTTTTAGGTTTGATCCTTGGAATACTTTCGGTGTTTCATTGTAACACAATTTTATTACAATTTGACTTGTACACTTGTAGCACAACCGCACTTTATTATACATATGCATATTTTAGCGCATGTACGCTAGTGGTTAAGTTGTTGGCACCATTTCCAGGGATTGTAACAATGTGAATGTTTTAATCAAGTTAGTTGCTTGTGGGAGAAATATTGGTTGAAAGCTGAGGGGATTAGATAGAGCCTAGTTCGTTGTTTTTTTGTATTCTTTTTCTTGTTTACCTTGTTGATATTTATGTTTAATCATGTCTAATAATGGTTATAGGTGATTGAATGATCGATTCGAATATGAAGAGAGGTCGAGTTCAGTGAACGAAGATTCGAGGAGCAATTGGAGTTATGATGGCGATTATGGAGGGCAAAGGTATTCATACAAGTATTCTTATGGTTCGTATGGATATGGAAACGAGATGGGTAGCTACAATTACGGATGGTTGATTAGCTATCTAACATATGATTTGTATCTTCCATATTATGATCCAGATGGTAATATGGAGAGTGATGAGTATACCAAAGACCCATTCCTTGCTACACGGGTTGGTATATTGGAGGATGGCATGTTTTCATGCCAAGCTACCATGTCCTCCATGTCCAATACATTGGAGCAATTATTGGAAGCTATCCAACACCGAGCCAAAATGAGTACTCTGATGGAAGAGGTCAAGCATGATGTTCCCTAACTTGAGGATGAGGGCCATTATATTGTTATTGAACATGGGTGTTCAACAAGAGTTGGGAGTTGGAGACGGTAACAAGGTTATGAGAAATGAAGAAGATGTCTTCACTTCGATTGATATGGAACTAATAGTAAGAGTAGAATTAGATGTAAAGGAAGAGCTAAACCTGGAATTAAATGCAAGTGTGAAGGGGCCAACACACTTGCCAATTATCGTTGTGGAAAAGCTAACCAAAGTACTTCATGATTATATATGTTTTTAACCCAATGAGGGAAGTGACGCTCGAGACGTTACGAATTTGGTTATTAAGGCTATAGTATCTCAAAATGAGCTAGAGAGTTGGTTAGGCTTTGGAGATAAATGGCTCGTAAAGTGATGTCTCGACGATTGAAGATAAGAAGGACACAATGTGTGCAATCGTCGAGGGAGGTCCTTAGTTTTTTATGCAAGAACAAATGTCGAATCAAAGTTTTGATGATCTCTTCGAAGTTCTTCTATGGAGGCAATACGAATCATCCAAAATTTGATATGTTTTCTTTTTTTAATTCTTATTTTGTTTTTACTGTATATTTTTTTGTGTGTTTTGTTTGTTTTTCTATGTTTGACTACCCACCAAATGCTACATTACATTTTTGAAGCCTCAACAAGGTTTGAGGACTACTTGTAACATCCTAGAATTTTTCTTTTTAGTCACATTCCTCCAATGCTTGCCATTCAAATTCAATAATGGCCACCTTACCCATTATATCAATACTCCATGATTATCCATGCCATCCCACCATCTTTTGTTCATTTTAAGTGCCACCATTACCTTATTATGTCAATACTTCATCAAGCATTAGGAAATAAAAAAAATTAACATGGGACTCCTTTAGATGGCAACCACTCACGTTGCTAATGAAGGAGTTGGTTGTTGAACAATTTTTTTTATTAGCAATATGGGGGACAACCAAAAATGGATGAAGGGGAAAGTAAAGGGAACAAGTGGAATTTTAATGGAAGATGTTATGGAAAGTATGGGTGGCAAATTGTTGGCCATTTTAGCTATGTATGTGGACGGTTTTTGGGGCTTAAGGGGCATAGCTGAATTTTGTTAGTGTTTTGGTAAAGTTTTAGTGCTAATTCCATTAGCATCAAGTGTGCATATTCTCTTATTTCTTTCTTCTTGTTGCCAAATGTAGACTAACAATTGAGACCAAAATTTGTTTTTTCATCTTTCTAGAAAAACCAAGCTAGTGAACCATTCTTCTTCTTCCTTCTTTTCTTTTTCGCAAAAACCCTTCAAGCTTCTCTTCTATTCTAATCCTTTCACCATAGCCGAATATTGTGCCCATTATTCCTCTATAACCGAACTTTCATCCCTTCTCTATTTCTTCTTCTCATTTGTATTAACACTCGATATATTCTACCTTCAGACATAGTGGTAAGTGATTCAAGTGTAAGTGATACGAAATCTTTTGGAAATCCGAGGCTAACTTTTGGTTGGTATTGTTCTAGGTCAACGACGAGTGGTTCGTTAGGAAATCGAAATCAGGTGTGTAATCCCGTACCTTTCCGAATATATGTTTAAAATGATGTGTAATCTCACACCTCTTTGAATGTTTGCATAAAATGTTCTGTCATTTGTTCGAAAGACCAAAAAGCCAGAAACCGGCATCTGTGACCACTCGATGTACGCATGTTCGAAGTGGTAATTGTATTTTGCAATGAAACAGTTTTGATTAGCAACAGTGACGTGGATTTGAAAAATCACCAAAAATAGTAGAAATTGAATTAGAAAGTGAAGGAGATATGGATTGGAAGATAATTGAGTCTATTTTCTTATAAAAGAAACAAAGAAAGCAAAGGATTAGTATATTTTGAGATTTTTATATTTTTGTGAGACTGGTTCAGAGTGATGTCGAGATCCCTTGCTCTGACTTGGAAAAATCATTAAAAATTGATAAAAACTAATTTTGGCACATAATTTATATAGTTAGATTCCTTTATAAGAAACAAACTAGAATATCATTTGAACTCTGTACAAAAAGATAATTAAATTTTAGTAAAGAATGGTCGGAATTGCCAGGCAGCAGAAAAATGGGAGACTTTGAGGAATAAACTGTACTAAATGACTAGGCCAAAAATTCTGGAAAAATTACAGTAAGAAGATATATGAGTCTAGTTTCAAAAAAATTTTACGGATCTAGATTTCGAGTTTTCTAACTCGATTTATGGTCAATTTAGTCAGTATGACGCAGATGGACAGTTTTAAAATGTTATGCCCAAATTAGTAGTTAAGTTGGATTGCGAAAATTACCAAAATACCCTTGGTGGGTAAATTACCGAAATGCCCTTGGATTGCGAGATTACCGAATTACCCTTAGTGGGTAGGGTTACTGAATTGTGAAAATGCCTTTATGGGCCGATTTGATAGATTGCCTTAATGGGCCAATTGATATATGGCATGATGGGCCAATTTGTTATATTTTGCTAAATGGGCAAATCTGATACTTTGGCTATATGGGCCAATTTGATAAATTGCTATATGGGCCAATTTGATAATTTGTTATATGGGCCAATTTGATAAATTGCTGTATGGGCCAATTTGATAATTTGCTAAATGGGCCGATCTAAAAATATGTGAAATGGGCCAAGATAATATTCTGCTTAGTGGGCCAAGTTAATAAATTGTTATAATAGGCCAGAAAATTTGTAAGAAATATTTGAATGCATTATTATGAATTGTTATGCATTATATACATGAATTGCATGGGATGGGATGATGATGAAGAGAAGTTCTGGTAGCTCTGCTACCTAAATCTGGTGGCTCTGCCACAAATATGAAAAATGGCAATGCCATGTAAATTCTGTTAATCTGGTGGCTTGTCCACAAATTGATATATGGCTTCATGCCCAGTTTGATATATGGCTTCATGCTCAGTTTGATATATGGCTTAATGCCCAGTTTGATATATGGCTTAATGCCTACGTTTGGTGTGTTGGCGGGGTGGGGTGACTAAAGCTCTCCCACAGGTGTGTTGGTTGGTACGGGTGGTGTGTAGCGGATGGAAAACTAGGTTTGGTTTGGGAATTGCATATCATTTGCATATTATATATATATATATATATATATGATACATTCATATTATTGTAAATGGGCTTAGGCCCAAATATTTGATTAATGGATTTTGGCCCAGTGAACAACGGTAAGTGGGTTACACACTGAGTTCTAGTAACTCACCCCCTTCCTCTTAACCCTTTCAGGTAATGCTCAGTGACGTGGACTTGGGCCATGGATGACTCGGTGGGGGCCATACTTCAGAAATGGTGTTATTAAACTTTAAATTTCTATTTCCGTTTATTTTATTATTTTGCTAATTTGGTTTAAGTTGTAATAAGGCCTCTGAACTATTTTTTTTATTTTTGCTTTATGGTTGGGATTTTTTTTTATTATTTTTCTTAAATTGTTTAAAACGAGAATTTTTTTTTCTAAAAACGTAAATAAGGGTTTTCTGAAATTAATTAACAAATGGATTTCAAAATAAACTTATACAAATATGTTTTAACTCGAACATTCTTTCAAATTATTAACGACATTTTCAAAAGTCACGGGTTTAAAGTTCAATTCCTTGATTTGTGATTCATCAATCAATCTCTCAAAATACTTGTATTTTATCTACGTTTCCGCAATGTTTCAAAATGCTTTTGCAACTCTATTTCAAAGGTCACATTTTCATAAATCATTTATTTCAAATATGCTTTCACAACCGAAAAGGGTTATTAAAGTTAATTATGTTTTCACGTAGACACAATTGCTTAAGTGTTTTGGGTTTTAAAAAAGAGGCTGAAATTCTCCAACAAGTTGTTACAATTGCAAAGATGGTTTTGAAAAACACTTCCATGTGGCACGCAAGATTCAGGTCTAACTTCTAGGCCGGGTTTGGGGTGTTACACTACTCCACCATTTTTCCATGCATACCATGTATCACGGGAATTTTCTCAAACTTATCTTTAGTTGGGAACACATTGGGGGCAGTGTGCAACTTAAATGTGGAGGGGTATACATAGAATTTACATTTTCTTGTTTAGTGTGCTTATTTTCAATTTTTGCTTTAAATTTAAAAAAATTCACAACAAAAATTAAAATTTTCTTTAGGTTTTTTGTTTGAATTGTATGGTTGTAACACCCTGGTTTTAGGGGTTATGCATCTAGTGCATATCTCAGGTGTTGGTAGGCTTCTTGTGTGCTTAGGCAAGTATTTAGGGGGTTTAGAGAACCCTGGAAGGTAGGGAAGGCCTTAGGAAATTTTTGGTTTTAGTGGTTAAAAAGGGAGCTTGGCTTTTGGGGGTCTTAAGAGAATTATTTGGTGGATTTTAGAACAAGAGATGAGTTGGTGGAGTGGCAGGATAGGCGCCACTAAGGGCTTGAGAGTGTGACGCCACTTGCAGGGGTGAGGTCTTGTGTTCAAGCTGCGGAATGCCCACCTTTTGTCTTTCTTTTTGACGGCATGGAAGGGAGAAGTTGTAGGCAGTCCAAACTCTGCCTTGGACCAAGTCAATAGGTGGAAGGGATGGCAAGGAGTGATTTGGGGGATCTGACTAGTTCAAACTAGTTTGAACTAGTTTGAACTAGTGGCTTGGAGAGCTTCTAGGAGGTGGCTGATTGTTGGAGTCTTCAAGTGGGGGTGTGGCCGGTTTTTGGAGGTGTTAAGGAGGGAGAATGCCGTTTTTCTTAGGCATTTTTGGGTGATTTTCGGCCAGCCTTAATTGTGTGTACCAAAAGCCGATTTTCTCAAAGCAAACTCTCTCTCATTTTCACTTATTGAAACCGAAACCTTGTGTGGCCGAATGCTCTCTTCTACCTCTTTTTCTTTTGTTCATTTATGCTAAGCCGAAATAGCCATTTTCTTCTCCACATATTTTGTGTTTCTTTCTTCCTTAAGTGCCGAAACATACCTTGTCTACCTAGGCCGAATTCTTCAATTGCTTTCTCCCCATTTCTTTTGTGCCGAAACCTTATCTTCACTTCACATCTTCTCTTTCCTTTCCACTCAAAGCCGAACATAGGTATGTTAAACACCTAAAGCCGAATTCTCTTCCTTTTGATTAAAGTGTCGGCCGAATCTTCCTTTCCCTTTTAGTTTGCACTTTGGCCGAATAGTAAGTGTGGTGTGGATCGCTTTTGGGTTTTGTTTTCAAGCGTTGAAGAAGGTAAATAGGTAAGGTCGAATGCTTTTGGACTATCCTCTGTTCTCTGTCGACTTCTGCATGGGTAAGAGTTGGTTTTGGCTTTTGTTTGGGAAGATGTTAATCTCTTATTTTGGTAACCGATTTCTTATTAGGGCCTTTGGATTTTGGTGGCAATCAAGTGAAGCAGTCACCTTTGTTTGGCCATTTGGTAAGTGGTGGTAAGAAGTTAGATGTTGGTTTATTCTTTTAGTCATAGCCTTGTGAGACTGATTATTTGTGTTTTAGAGAAAGGCCGATTGTCAGAAGAACCACCGTTTGGTTCGGGGTTTGGTAGGAAACCAACCCATTTGCAAGGAGCGAAGGTTATCGAGGTTATCAAGGGTCTTAGATTGGTTCTTCGATTAAGGCTTGCAGGTGTTTCATGCACACACTTTTCTATTGATACATGTGCTTACTATATGGTGTGTACATATACACACTTCCCCGTTAATATATTTATATATATTGTGTGTGGTTTGGATCCATGTAAATGGTGGATTAATACCATTAAGGTATTAGGCAAGGGGTCAGGTAAGTCCCTGTTATGAGCTTTCTTTCAGATGCTTTTAGTAAGCATGATGGATCTGATATATGCTATATTGATTGGTTGATGATAAATCTTATGTATGTTGTAAACAAGCATGTTGGTATTTGTCTGTTAAAAATGCATATCATTGATGATTGATGTGGGTTGTACGAGTGGAGGGGGTAGTGATATTCGTGTCGACGGGCACCAGTGTTTTGGTAACACAACTTGTGACTTTGGGTCACCAGAGGTTTGGCACCTCCAGAGGTTTGGCACCTCAGCGTCTCGTCCCCGTGGTTTTGCACCACAGTGGGTTGGCCCCACAAGGCGGTATTGAGGAATTGACGCCAGTGATTTGGTATCACACGATGGGTTGGCCCCATCATTTGATTCGTGACTTCGGTCACCAGTGATTTGGTATCACATTCGTGTCTTTGGGACACCAGTGGTTTGGCACCACATCGACGGATATTGTGTCTTTGGGACACCAGTGGTTTGGCACCACATTGACGATTACTGTGACCTTGGGTCACCAGTGGTTTGGCACCACCAGTGGTTTGGTACCACACGGGGTAGAGGAAAAGGTGTTGTGGATGGCTAGGTTGGGTGCATATTAATTGGATGCATGTTAAGCTTGATTATGGATTATGTATGATGTTTTACTAATCATGGAAAAAGGGTTGCACACTGAGTCTTGGTGACTCACCTTTTTCCTTTAACTTTTTCAGGTAATGCATAAAGCGGGACCGGGTTCGGAGAGGACAAGGTGGCCCATGCCGAAGATTATGTTTAATTATTTTATGCATGACTTTGATAAGTATTTCATTTTAAGTATTGGGTTGTAATAAAGGCCATTTTATTATATTTGGTATTATTTTAAATGGTGGCATGTTTTAAGCTACTAAGTGGAGGATTTTATGGTTTGCACCCTACTTATTCAAATTAGTTTATATGTATTAAAGTTTTAAAATGAACATGTTTTTAATAATAAAGTTTTATTCATAAGTTTAAATGGATATGTTTTTCGAAAGTCAACAAACTATAATGTTTTATTCTAAGACAAAAAGTTTTTTCAACCGTCTTTCCGCAGTGACATAACCAGATTCGGTCGTAGTGAATGGGCCGGGTTTGGGGATGTTACAAATTGGTATCAGAGCCCGGTTCAAAACTCGGCTTTGAGGGTTTTGGGCCCAAAAACGTTTTCAAAATGGGCTTTTTGAAAAATGGGCTTTTATAAAAGTTTTCAGGTTATTCTGGCATGGCACCTGTACCTCCAACCCGAAGTCCACCAGGTAAGTACTTCTAACTTTGGAAGTGTTTTGTTTATGTGATGTATTATGGGCGTAGTTTGGGCTCGTAGATTAGAATACTAGGATCTGTTGGACCCTAGGATTAGTTTACTCAAACATATGCATAAAACTTAAGGTTATTAAACAAACCTGTGAAGTAAGTCGCCGAGTTAAGGTGTGGTAACCACTGTACGCATGTCTAGGAGTGGCATTCAGTAAGAGCTTGGTATTTAAGCAGTCCTAGCGACTCACCTCCTCTTTACTTGAATCTTACCTGGTGCGTAGCTACGGTTCACCTTAACCAAGAGGACTTGTTCATAGGCTAAACCGGTTATTAAAACCCGAAAGGGAATTAGCCTTGCTGTTTTTTTTAAAACCTTCTGTTTTAAAATTTTTCAAACTTACCCCTTTGGTTTGTGAAACCCTAAATCTAATTTTGAAAGACACTTGTCGATTAACAAAATTTCCCAAAATGCCCTAGTGGCAAAATTACAAAAATGCCCCTGTATTGCAAAATTACCGTACTACCCTCAACTTTTGATAAAATGCTTTTTACTTTGCAAAATTCCAAAATCTCGAGTTTTCAAAATTCTAAGATACTCCGATTTGTGGAAATTTACGAAAGTACCCCTGGTTGATAAAATTACCAAAATGCCCTTGGTTTCTAAATCATCAGATTTCTCTCGATCTTTTACTAAAATATTCCTATTTTACTAAATATTAGAAAATCCTATTTTGTGAAATACGGTGATATTCTGATTTGGAGAATTTACGAAAATGCCCATGATTTCTAAAATTACAAAAATAACCCTGCTTTCTGAGATTTTTGCAACGCACTTTGTTTGAAAAACAAAATTTTCAAGATGACCCCTGAGATTGTGTAAATTTTGAAATACCTTTAAGTTGGAAAAAACTATTTTCAAAATTGACCCTGAGTTATGACCGAGATACCCCTTTAGGAAAAATGACGAAATTACCCTTGGGTTGAGAATGAAACTTTGATTGCTCGAAAGAACTACTCTCGAAAACTTCTTTTCATAAAGTTTGCTTGTGGTTAAAAAGTGGAACCAAATTGCTAATGCATAAAATTTTTAATCAGATTAAATCGAGGCGCTAGATATGAGTTCTAGGGGGCGTGGTCGCAATGCTCGTGGACGTGGTAGAGGCAGAATGGCAGTGTCGGAACCGGTTGGGTTAGAGAGTGTTGTGCCGCCATCACCAGCTGTTGAGGCTGAGCAGCCGGATCAGACCGGAGGGGATGACGCAGTATCGCAGGCTATGCTGCGGGTGCTCGAGCAAGTGGTAGGAGCCAATGTGGTCAGTGGTATCGCCGTCTTCGTGGAAGAAGCTCCGATAGCTGAGGAAGTCAAAAGGGCTGAGAGGCGGACTGAAGTCAGAATAAGGAACCGGGATGAGAGGAGCTCGGGATCGTCGGAATCGTTTGAGAGGTCTCAGAAAAGACCGAGGGTCGAGACATCTGCTCGTGGTTCTAAGTCAGCTGCTGGGAATCCAGATCGTCCATGTGCTCAGTGCGGAAGGTATCACGTTGGCGAGTGCTGGAATCGTGTTCGAGAATGTTTCAGATGCCAGTTTAAGTCGCATCTGGTTAAGCATTGTCCCCTGGATCCGAAAAGGACTCGGACAGTGGGTCAAGGCTTTGTGCAGCCTGGCAGAGGTGGTCAGCAAGCGACGAGAGGTCGTGGTCCGAACCATGAAGGGAATGGTTCCGGTCGGGGTCGTGAAGCATTAGTTCGTCGGAAGAAGGATAGTGATGTGCCGGATGTGTCAGCGGGTAAGCTTCTCTTGGTTGGAATTTCTTTATTGTTTTGGTGGCTGTAGTGGCAGTGGTTATATTGTTAGTAGAGTTTCTAGAACCTTGGGTATAGACTTAGAAAGTACGCCTAGAAAGTGTGTTAGTTCTTGGAGATCAGAGTGCGCAGCTATAGCGTAATGTGGAGAATTAGGATGTGGACCGTTAGTCTAGCCAAGTAATTTCGTGGACGAAATTATTTTAAGGAGGGTAGCATTGTAACACCCTGGTTTTAGGGGTTATGCATCTAGTGCATATCTCAGGTGTTGGTAGGCTTCTTGTGTGCTTAGGCAAGTATTTAGAGGGTTTGGAGAACCCTGGAAGGTAGGGAAGGCTTTAGGAAATTTTTGGTTTTAGTGGTTAAAAAGGGAGCTTGGCTTTTGGGGGTCTTAAGAGAATTATTTGGTGGATTTTAGAACAAGAGATGAGTTGGTGGAGTGGCAGGATAGGCGCCACTAAGGGCTTGAGAGTGTGACGCCACTTGCAGGGGTGAGGTCTTGTGTTCAAGCTGCGGAATGCCCACCTTTTGTCTTTCTTTTTGACGGCATGGAAGGGAGAAGTTGTAGGCAGTTCAAACTCTGCATTGGACCAAGTCAATAGTTGGAAGGGATGGCAAGGAGTGATTTGGGGGATTTGACTAGTTCAAACTAGTTTGAACTAGTGGCTTGGAGAGCTTCTAGGAGGTGGCTGATTGTTGGAGTCTTCAAGTGGGGGTGTGGCCGGTTTTTGGAGGTGTTAAGGAGGGAGAATGCCGTTTTTCTTAGGCATTTTTGGGTGATTTTCGGCCAACCTTAATTGTGTGTACCAAAAGCCGATTTTCTCAAAGCAAACTCTCTCTCATTTTCACTTATTGAAACCGAAACTTTGTGTGGCCGAATGCTCTCTTCTACCTCTTTTTCTTTTGTTCATTTATGCTAAGCCGAAATAGCCATTTTCTTCTCCACATATTTTGTGTTTCTTTCTTCTTTAAGTGCCGAAACATACCTTGTCTACCTAGGCCGAATTCTTCAATTGCTTTCTCCCCATTTCTTTTGTGCCGAAACCTTATCTTCACTTCACATCTTCTCTTTCCTTTCCACTCAAAGCCGAACATAGGTATGTTAAACACCTAAAGCTGAATTCTCTTCCTTTTGATTAAAGTGTCGGCCGAATCTTCCCTTCCCTTTTAGTTTGCACTTTGGCCGAATAGTAAGTGTGGTGTGGATCGCTTTTGGGTTTTGTTTTTAAGCGTTGAAGAAGGTAAATAGGTAAGGCCGAATGCTTTTGGACTATCCTCTGTTCTCTGTCGACTTCTGCATGGGTAAGAGTTGGTTTTGGCTTTTGTTTGGGAAGATGTTAATCTCTTATTTTGGTAACCGATTTCTTATTAGGGCCTTTGGATTTTGGTGGCGATCAAGTGAAGCAGTCACCTTTGTTTGGCCGTTTGGTAAGTGGTGGTAAGAAGTTAGATGTTGGTTTATTCTTTTAGTCATAGCCTTGTGAGACTGATTATTTGTGTTTTAGAGAAAGGCCGATTGTCAGAAGAACCACCGTTTGGTTCGGGGTTTGGTAGGAAACCAACCCATTTGCAAGGAGCGAAGGTTATCGAGTTTATCAAGGGTCTTAGATTGGTTCTTCGGTTAAGGCTTGCAGGTGTGTTCATGCACACACTTTTCTATTGATACATGTGCTTACTATATGGTGTGTACATATACACACTTCCCCGTTAATATATTTATATATATTGTGTGTGGTTTGGATCCATGTAAAGGGTGGATTAATACCATTAAGGTATTAGGCAAGGGGTCAGGGAAGTCCTTGTTATGAGCTTTCTTTCAGATGCTTTTGGTAAGCATGATGGATCTGATATATGCTATATTGATTGGTTGATGATAAATCTTATGTATGTTGTAAACAAGCATGTTGGTATTTGTCTGTTAAAAATACATATCATTGATGATTGATGTGGGTTGTACGAGTGGAGGGGGTAGTGATATTCGTGCCGACGGGCACCAGTGTTTTGGTAACACAACTTGTGACTTTGGGTCACCAGAGGTTTGGCACCTCCAGAGGTTTGGCACCTCAGCGTCTCATCCCCGTGGTTTCGCACCACAGTGGGTTGGCCCCACAAGGCAGTATTGAGGGATTGACGCCAGTGATTTGGTATCACACGATGGGTTGGCCCCATCATTTGATTCGTGACTTCGGTCACCAGTGATTTGGTATCACATTCGTGTCTTTGGGACACCAGTGGTTTGGCACCACATCGACGAATATTGTGTCTTTGGGACACCAGTGGTTTGGCACCACATTGACGATTACTGTGACCTTGGGTCACCAGTGGTTTGGCACCACCAGTGGTTTGGTACCACACGGGGTAGAGAAAAAGATGTTGTGGATGGCTAGGTTGGGTGCATATTAATTGGATGCGTGTTAAGCTTGATTATGGATTATGTATGATGTTTTACTAATCATGGAAAAAGGGTTGCACACTGAGTCTTGGTGACTCACCTTTTTCCTTTAACTTTTTCAGGTAATGCATAAAGCGGGACCGGGTTCGGAGAGGACAAGGTGGCCCATGCCGAAGATTATGTTTAATTATTTTATGCATGACTTTGATAAGTATTTCATTTTAAGTATTGGGTTGTAATAAAGGCCATTTTATTATATTTGGTATTATTTTAAATGGTGGCATGTTTTAAGCTACTAAGTGGAGGATTTTATGGTTTGCACCCTACTTATTCAAATTAGTTTATATGTATTAAAGTTTTAAAATGAACATGTTTTTAATAATAAATTTTTATTCATAAGTTTAAATGGATATGTTTTTCGAAAGTCAACAAACTATAATGTTTTATTCTAAGACAAAAAGTTTTTTCAACCATCTTTCCGCAGTGACATAACCAGATTCGGTCGTAGTGAATGGGCCGGGTTTGGGGATGTTACAATGGTGCTTGAATTATGTTGACAATTGGATTGTTGGTTATTGATATTAAATCTTGTATTTTGATGTTCAAGCATGCAAATTGTGGTTGATGTTAGTTAATTTAGTTATTTAAAAGTAGATTAGTTAGTCAATATGTTAAATTGCATAATAGATTAGAGGTGATTGTTATCTATGTGAGTATGTATGAATTTGATCCCAATGATAGATAGATCATATAGATTATTATAGATAGATAATGCTTGAATTAATTGTCATTCATTTGTGAAATTGTTGAGCATGATTGAAATTGTGGTTTGTGAAATGTTTAGAGATGACCTAAGGCATTGTTTGTTTAGCCAATAGCCTAAATGTCTTACCTTTATGCTATGTGTAACACCCATTTACCTGACCCGATCGTCAAGTCCAAGCTACAGGATGCCACATTTGCTGTCGGAGCAACAACCATCAATTATACGTAAATAAATCATTCAAATGTTCCATCATGTCAATAACACAATTACATTATGATATACAATTAAATATGAGCCTTAATTGAGCTTACAAAAGCTTTTTTGTTAACCCAAGCATGAAATAGGACCAAATTGCAAAGTTTTCAAATTTTCAGATCAGGTATCGATTCCCCCACCTAATACCAATACCAATTCAAGCTTCGATGTTTCTGAAAATTGAATTAAAACCAAATGTATCAATACCATTCATAAAGTATCGATACCTTCTTCAAGGTATTGATACATTACCTCTGTATTGATACCATTTTAAGGTTTGATGTTTTGAAAATTTTAAGAAAAATAACTAAAGTAAAAGGTATTGATATCATAGAAGAAAAATAAGTCAAAATTTCACCTTTTGGTACCTTTTTCATGCCAACTTAACAATATACATAATTGGTGCTTATAAGTGTAGGGACCCAATTTTGACCGGGCCCATTAAAAAAATAAATAAATAATAAAAAAAGTTTTTAAACAAGTCCATTTTTACAAACCCAAATATTACCAGACCCAAAACAGAAACTAAATATCTAAAACCCACTTACACCCAATCTTAACCCAATTAACCACGGGCCCAAAAGGCCCAAAACTAAAACAGAAACCCTAGGTTGGTCACGCCGCAAGCCTCCATACCAGCAACCTTCATCGCCTCCATCAACGCGCACGAATCCTGCACCACCGCCGAAATCCTCGCCTCTCCTGTACAAACAAGGAAAAACAGCAAGCAAATATGGCAAAATACATATGTTTCCTTTTTTAAAATTTATTTTCGGGTTTATATAAACCCAAAAACTTGTAAAAAAGGGGGGGCAAGATACATATACGATAATAAAGCAGAGAAACTCAATAGCAGAGGTTATTTCAGATTATTTCTTTTCTTTTTTATTTTTTATATATATTTTCGAATACTGTAATTTGTTTTTTTATCTTTTTTTTTTAAAAACTATAATATATATATATATTAAAATATTAAAAAAGGGAAATTTTACCTGTTTTTGGGAATTCCGGCCGCCGGCGGCGAGCGACGGTAAACGGCGCCGGAGTACTGCCAGACTTATGGCCTGAAATTGGGGCTTGAGAGAAAAAAGGGATTTTTTTTGAAGCAATGGCAGAAAATGAAAAAAAAAATGGAAAAGGTGCCTTTTATAAACAACAAAAACGGTGCCGTTTCATAGGCCTCCCTAGACGCCAAAACGGCGTCGTTTTGGGGAGGCCAACCCGATTACCCGACCCGAATGGGGTCAGATCCGCGTTTTTTTAATAATGGTTTTATTACGCTTAGTCCTTCCGCATTTTCTTTTTTTTAATACAGCTTATTTTGTTTTCAAATTTGCCCCATATTTTTCTTTTTGTTCCAATTTAATCCCGAGCAAAATGGTGCGTTTTATAGGGAAGGGATATTTACAGTTCTAGTGCCCCATTTCTTTTGCGCACTATAATTTGATCCTCCCACTTTTTTTTATTCCCAATTTACCTCAAAATTTTATTTTTAAGTTTAATTTAGTCTTTTATTTTATTTTATTTTATCTTTGTTTTTGTTGTCATTATTTTATTATTGTTATTTATTTTTAATGTCATTGTATTTATTATCATTATTACTTTTAATATTACTCACATTATTATTTTTATTTTTTATTCTATTGTTATTTTTATTATTTTTTATATTACCTTTATTATTATTATTATTATTATTATTATTATTATTATTATTATTATTATTATTATTATTATTATTATTAATTTTAACATCATTACTATTATTTTATTATTAACACTATTTTTATTTTTAATATTACTTTTGTTATTATTTTCATTACTATTTATATTATTATTAATAATAATATTAATTTAGTATTATTATTATTTTATTATTATAATTATTTTGATATTACTATTACTATTATTTTATAACTACTCTATTATTATTATTATTATTATTATTATTTTATTATCAACATTATTACTGCTATTTTCGTTATTATTGTTATTTTTATTATTACTAATATTTTTTTATTTTTTTTTTTTAAATATTTCATTATTGTTGTTGCATTTTTGTTACTATTCTCTTTTATTTTATCTCAGTTGTCCATCTTGCTTTTGTTTTACCGTATTTTATTTCTACCTTTATTGTAATTATATTTTATCATCATCATGTCGTTACACACCAGCCATCATTGTAAATCGATTTACATTTTATTTTAAATTCATTTTCTATTTTTATAATCACTACATTTTATCCGATTTTCAAAATAAGAAAACATTCCGCGTTCTAGGGTTCAAAAGAAATCGTACCCTAACTTACTGGGTTTCGATTTTTCTCTTCGAGTCTAAAGAACCTTTTTTTTAAAAAAAAAAGTTAAATAAAAACTTATTCTCGGGAATTCAAAACGTTGTATCCTAACTTACTGGGTATGATGTTTTGTGTCTCGAGGTAGGAATTTTCTAAAATAAAAATGTACCTAGCTTCGAAGTTATGAGATGCTATATCCTAACTTACTGGGTATAGTATTTTATTTCTTTGAGATAGGTAAGTCTTGGTTTTTCTTCTAATAAACGGATCTTATTTTAAAACTTTTTAAATTTCAAACATTTAGACATGATTCTATCGATTAGGTACCAATTTTTGGGCGTTATGAGGGTGCTAACCCTTCCTCATACGTAACCGACTCCCGAACTCGTTTTCTCATTTTTCGTAGACCAAAATCAAATGTTTTAAAATAAAACGTTTTACAAGGTGATCCAATCACACCTAAGTAAAAAAGGATTGGTGGCGACTCCTATTTTCGTTTTAAAGTCTATTCCTCGTTTTTAAATCAAACTTTAAAATGGTTTCGACAATAAGCACACATAAGCCTACATAAAACCAAACCAATATCATACCTAAACATTTCATTTCAACCAATTCTCATCATACAACCTAATATGCCACAATTTGGAACCAAAACGTTATTCAAGACTTAACCTATATCATCTTGCCTTTTTTCCATTTGAACCAACATTACCATTCCAATTCATGTTCAAGTTTTCCATTCAAAGTGCCACAATATGTTATCAAAACAAACATATATACATATAGGCATTAGCTATAGCAAAGATCGACATTGGTTCAACTAAAGCTATCATTTTAAGTTAACATAACAACACCTATGTACATGTCATATAACTGAGTAGAAATATGATAAAATCTACTGAGTCGACAGTAGGATAGTGTGAGCTTTGAGATGATTCGATCGGCACGTTCCGCAAGCTGGCAACTACAAGGAAAAGAAACAACGATATAAGCATATTGAATGCTTAGTAAGTTCAAATGAAATTTAATTAACTTACCTTGACATTACAACAATTTTGCAATTGAAACACATTGGTACAATCAAGTCATCTTTTGGCAACCTTATACTTTCATGCACAATCCAATCATACAAACACTATGTTAGTTCATTTGCATATCCAACCATAATATTAAAATCATATGCATATATATAACCATTTTATATTATATCATATACCATCTCACTATGCTCAATTTGCAAACATAACATTTCAATCCACAATCAATCATTCTATTTCCTTTTTAATTAATGTTTTCGTTTCTGTATCCACTCGGAGAACTATAGTAAATTGTCAGATACACATGATTGATTTGCTCACACAAGCTTCAGACCAGGGTTGCTCACACAAGCTTAGTTCGATGCTACTCACACAAGTTTCAAAGAATCCGCAACCTTTTAGAGAAATCGCAACACATGTTGGATCTCAAGCTATCGTATTAATCCTTGATCAAACACATGTTTTCCTTTTTGGGACCCTAATGGCATGACATTCGTATCCTAATCGTTTACTAAGTTCACGCGGGCACCGTTACTGTTTCTGTATCATTCCAAACCTTGTAACATCGTCATATGCATTTCACCCAATCATATAAAAATTCACATCCATTAAATACCATGTACTTATTCGAAATTGTCATGTATTTTATATTTTACGATTTAGTCCACTTGATGCCAAAAGACATTGTATTCATATCAATTTAAACTAAAAAACAATACAATACAAACATATAATGAATTAATAAAGTAAGTCTCATATGAACTTACCTTGAAAAAAAGAAACAAACAAGACATTAAGGACTAATCCGTAAATTTGTCTTTTCCTCGATTATCCTCCGATTGGTTCAATTCTGATCTATACGATAATTCATTTCAATTTATCAATCCCAAATAATTTATTTCTTCCTATTATAAGCATACGTCAGTTCAATTTCACTTTTTAAATGTTCCCTAAAGTTTTAAATTTTATTCAATTTAGTCTTTAAAAAAGAAATTACCATAACTTTCAAATTTGAGTTTTGATTTCAAAACCGATCTCAATTAAACCAATTCAAAATTCATGCATTTTAATCCCTGTATTTAAGATCTAGCAGTTAAACTTTACAAACTAGTCCTTTTTCACTTCTAAGCTTAAAATCTAACAATTTAGTACCAAAAACTTCAAAAAATAAAAAATGCCAACTTTTGAAAACTTTAAATTTTTTGCAAATTGGTACATGGGCTAGCTAAATTAAGCTCCTGTGACCATAAAAATATAAGAATTATAAGAAACAAACTTAAAATCACATACCATTTATCAACCAAAATTTGAAGCTTAAGAACCATTCTCCTTTTGTTTTTCTTAGCTAAAGACGGTTGAATAAGAAAAAGAAACAAAAAGATGAACATATTTTCACTTAAATTAATATATGGTGAAGTATAAACTCATGCTAAATGTGCTTTAAAGGAAAATCCTTTGAGTGAACAAAGGCAAATTGAGGGTTAAAAGCATAATGAGTGGATAAAGGATGGAAAGAGTTAAAAGCATTGTGAGTGAAAAGAATGAAACATTTTAGAAAGTAATCAAATGATGAAACATTTTAAAGCTTAAAAATAACTCTTTTACTTTCTTAATGCACAAAAATCTTACTAGTTTTTTTGTACTCACTAGTATTGAATCATGTCTTCCACTTTTTTGAGAGAAAAGGGAGGTGAGAGAATAAGAAATAAGGAGGTAAGTGATCTACCACAATTCATTGTGGCAAATTAGGCTCTTTTCACCAACTAATGAGCTTGTATTCAAGTGATTTTATATCTTGTAATTTCATTTTTAGAATTAATTAGTTTTGAAATTAAGTGTAATAAATTGAGCTTTTAGTGTTGTTTTATGACCTGTTAGGTCAATCAGGGCCTAAGGAAGAACTAACAAGTTGATTAAGTGTGCATAATAATATTTTTGGCCAAGGAGTTAGTGGACTGCCCCAGATGTCGCAACATTCTAAGAGAATGTCACGACATTGAAGCAAGCACCAATACTTAGCTGAATTTCAAACACAAGTCCAAGAGGTGAGCTACGAAAGGCGATGTCATGACACCAATAAGCCAAAGTCGTGACATTCCATACAAATTCCAAAAGGGAGCATACTACCAACGATGTCACGACACCAGGAAACCAATGTCGCAACATTCCATCCAGTCCAGAAAGACCAATTAGTCTTCAATCAAAGTTGCAGCTCCGACTATAGGGTCTTATGAGACCGATTTGACAAGGCCCATATAACTGCAAGGGGTGTTTTTATTCGTACAATCTTAATTAACTTGTTACATAGTTTGTAATTGACCTAATTTTGTCATATAACACAAACACTATAAATATTAGCTCTTAAGATTTGATTAGGGGAGTTTAGAATTTAGATTTTTGTTCTTAATTTTAGTTCTTAGAATTAATTAGGTTTTTAGTTTTTTTTCAATTTTTTTCCTTTTTAGTTGTTAAAACATTTATTTTCAGTTTCACTATCAAGTTTGTTTCTATTTTCTTTTTATAACTTTTCTATTATTTTCTTCTCCACCAAATCAAAGATCAACATCACTTGAGGGTACAACGATTCAAGCTACAATTCAAGATCTTTGGATATTGAGCATTCTTTTTCCCTTCTCTTTATTTTTACATTTATTTGAATGTTTAATAATCGGGTAGGAAAGTTTGCATTTAGAATGGCCAAGAGCTAAAACTCTAAGAAGGTTGGCAATTTGAAGTGGGATTGATTGGCTTGGGTTAAGGGTTTCACAACTAATTAGCAAGAGTAGGTTAATTAAATTAAACCCTAAAATTGATGACTCTAGAAATCACTTAGGTATATGAGGCCAAAAGGATAGTTTGCTTGGCACCAACTTAATGTAACTCGGTTTAATCTATCAGGTAGAAAGATAAGTAAATTAAGTTGATCAATTAATCTAATTATAGGCCAAAAGGAAGTAATTAGGTTAGTTGTTAGCTAATTAGTGAAAAACCCCAAATCTAAGTTAATCATGAACATGGAAGTTAGTCACCCTTCTATTTGCTTTTATTGATTGAGATTTTGGTGTTTAGTTTTTATTTTATTTTGTGAACTATCTTTTTATTATTCTGTCGTAATATGATCTATATGTGAGCAGTATTTATACCCAGTTGGTGTGTTATCTATTACTTGTAATTTAGTTTAAATAAACCTCCCTTGGGTATGATCCTCAGAATACTTCCAAAGTGTTTCATTGTAAAACTAAACTATATTAAAATTTGATATGTACACTTGCAGACACTGCACTTAATTCTTTATTCAATTGCATTTTCCTAAGCCTCGGCGCAAACACGCTGGGGCAGTAAGCTTAATGATTAAATTGGGGAAGATAAGGGGACAATGTCATATGTCTTATTATTTCTAGTACTTGAACTGTTTTAAGCTATCTTTTTGTAACATCCTAGATTAGGGGTTATGCGTTCGTGCGTAATTCATGACATAGTGGGCTCAGTGGGTGTGTTGGATGTGTTCTGAGGAGTTCTAGGAACCCTAAGGTGTATGGAAATGTATGGAAATGTATGGAAATGTATGGAAATGTAAGGAAATGTATGGAAATGTATGGAAATGTATGGAAATGTGTGGAAATGTGTGGAAATGTATGGAAATGTAAGGCAATGTATGGAAATGTAAGGAAATGTAAGGAAATGCTTTGGAAACGTTAAGTTTAAAAGAGGAAAGTGAACATTTTTGGAAACTAGGGGATGTAAGGAAATGATGTGGAAATGATTCAAAAGAGGAAAGTAAACATTTCTGGAAACTTGGAAATGTAAGGAAATGTCAAGTTTAAAGAGCCAAACGAAAATTTTTGGAAACTTGGAAATGTAAAGAAATGTCAAGTTTTAAGGCTTAAAAAGAGAAAACTAAGGCAAGGTGGCCTTAAGAAAAATAATAGGAGGAATTTGACACACAAACAGGCTTGGAAAAGTGGCCTGGAAATGCCACTTAAGGCCCAGGTAAGTGACGGCACCTACATGAGCAAGTGGGGCCTGAGTTCGAGTCACATGGGAAGCAAATAAAAGAAATTTTATTTTGCTTCCAGAAGAAGTGAGGTGGACGACACAAGCTATTTAAAAAGGAAGAGTTTTATTCTCTTTAAAATTCGGCTAAATGATGGATAAATAAGGGATTTATTTATCATTATTTTCAAGAGATAATGGTTGGATTAAATTCTTTTATTTAGTGATAATACAAAGGATAAAGCTATCAAATAGAAGAGTGGTGGCCAAGTAAGGGACTCTAGCTAGTAAATTCGGCTATAAAAGGAATAGAGAGGCCATTCAGCATTATTTACTCTTCCTTGATAACCTCTGCCGAATTTTCTCTGCAACCCCTATTCTTTTCTTCTTCATTCTTCTCCTCTCAATATTCCAAAAGCCGAAAGCTTGCTAAGATCAAGGCCATAGCCGAATAGTTTGAGACTTCAAGCAAAGGAACTGTCGATATCTAAAATAAGGGTAAGATCTCATTCAATTTTCATCCTTTTTCTTTTAAGATTTACCGAAATCTAGGACTAATCCCATTAGAAACTTGTTTGCCGAAATTTGGAAGGATCTTCCGGGATTTACTAAGTGTCGACTACAAGGAAGGAGAAGTTCTTTTCTCGAAGGTACACCATAAGCTACGTGTTCCCTAGTTATTCGGTGAATTTCGGGATTTAAAATCCACAAGGTAAGTGTCTATAGCATTCGGCCAAGGCTTATTTTAGTGTTTGGATCTATCTTTTATTATCTTAAAAGCTGAAAACTAATATGTTAAAGGGATCTAGAGTTGGCCGAATACAAGGAAGAAGGATACAAAGTTTCGGGACTTGGTTCTTAAGTCAATTGGCAACAAGGTAAGTTTTAGGTGTACAAATCCTACTAGGATTTGGTTTTATAGCCAAATAGGTTTTTACTAAATAGTAAGTGATTAATCAAATATAGGAATTGAGATCTAAGGCGGTAGATCAGATCTCGAGATTTCAGTGAAGTTGTTAAGCGAATCAGGTGTGTACCCCACACTAACTTTTAATATGTTATATGGCAAATATTTAATATATGAATGTATAAGAATGTGAATGTGGCTAAAATACCCTAATGTGGTACAAAGTACTCAGGTACGTTTCCAACTCCTACTAGGATTACGAAATATGTTATATTTTAACATGTGAAAAGTGACATGAATGCGAATTTAAGTATGATATGCATGATATGAATAATATGGGGCATTCGGGTTATATGAGAAAGGGGAAGTGAATGTGGTGACTTCGGTCTCACTATCTGAATGTGGTGACTTCGGTCACATTATCTGAATGTGGTAACTTCGGTTACATTATCTGAATGTGGTGTCTCATGACACAATTATCTGGTGGCTATGCCACGAATTTATATGGGCGATGAGCACGTCGACTGCAGTGACTGCCTTCGATGGTGTGTAGCGGAAGGAGGGTTGACTTAGTAGTCCCCACGGTGTGCAGGTTGGTACGGGGATGTGTAGCGGATGGCATCTAGGTTTGGGTTTGGGATTGCATCATTATCTTGAAATATTATGTGAACATGATTTGTATGGTATGCCTAAATCTATTAAATTTTAGTGTTGGTTACACATTGAGTCTGTTTGACTCACCCCGTTGTGGGAATATTTTCAGGTGACGAACAGTAATGGACCGGGCTCGGCAGAAGCTTAGGGGTGGCCATGCACAGCAAGGAAATTTTTATAATTTGGACTTTTATTTTATTTTAAGTATTTTAAAATTTTGGTTTTAGGAATATTTGATGTAATAAGGCCATAGCTGAACTTCTCTATTTTTACTTTTATTTGTTATGACTGCAAATTATATTAATTAATGGATTAAATAAAATTATTTTAAACAAACCCTAAATGTTTGTCACTCTAAATAAATGGATTTCAATATAAGATAAATTGGTTTTCAACACAGGCCCAACCCAAAACAACATTTTTTTTTTAAAATCACACAAGTTTTCTCTAAGTAACAAAAGAACTTTGAACCGGTTTACTTGAGGAACATACCAGATCCGGTCCAGGCTCGTGGGCCGGGTGTGGGGTGTTTCACTTTTCCTTTGAATTCAAACTGTCCTAAGCCTCAGAATGTTACAAGCCTAGGAGACCTATGTGACCTAAACATTTCCTTTACATAAACTTCTTGACTTGTTTATAGTTAGAATAACGAATGTGTTGGATTTAGATTTTGCATCTATATTGTATCTATATAGTTTATGTTGATGGATAAAGACGATTGAGTATGTATTTATTTAAGCTACCTCTAGGTTTGTTAGCTCTTTAATTTAGTAAACTAGGAAAATTTACTTTTGATGTACTTAAGTTAGGTAAACACCATTCCTAAGTTGCATGTGAGGTATGCCTTTTGCAAATTCAATATTCAATTGTCATGCCATCTTGTTGCTTGACATAATTCAAGGGTCATCTTGTTGTGTGTTTTTTGTTGTTTGCTTGAGGATAAGCAACAACTTAAGTGTGGGGGAATTTGATGCATCGTAATTCATCATGACAAATCAAGCTCTTTTTACACTTAATGAACTTGTTTTTGAGTAATGTTTTCTTTTTATTACTTTTTTTTATTTAAGTTAGAATTTACTTTAAATGTGTTTTTAAGTCATTTTTGCACAAGTTTTAATAAAAATATCAACTACTTGAGAAATTGAGCTTAATATATAGCTAAGGCATTTGTAAGAGCTCAAAAGGAGAAGAAGAGGGAAGGAAACAAGAGAGTAGTTTCGGCGTTGCAACCACAACAAGCTAATGTTGCAACATCGATGCAGCATCGCAACCTCCACCTTTCAGCATCGCAACACCAAGCCTTTTGACTTGTACCGTCGCGAGCTTCATCTCCCAATGTTGCGGCATTGACCTCTGAACTGAACTAAGGAAACCATGCAACATTGCGACACCAAGGCTTTTAAGTTCCAACATCATGACCTCCAACACTAGTGTCACAACCTTGGATTCGTAACTGCCAAAATTTGTCAAAATAATGAAGGGCAACTAAGGGGAAAAGCTAGTCAAACTTGTCGTAGTTGAATTTATTAGTAGGGTAAATTGAGTAATTGAATGTTTTAATTATTTTCTACTATAAATATTACTCTTTCATCAGCGAAAAAAAAGAAGTTAGGTTAGGAGGTTGTAGATTAGTATGGTAAACTATTAGTTTTCTTAATAGATATTTTATTTTTTCTTTTTCCTTTTCTTTTTAATATTTTTTATAGTGTAGATATTATTTCATGATTGTTAAATACTATATGGATGATTATCAATCGCGCTTCAATGTTCAATTGGATCATTCTCCATAAATGAGCATTCTTAACCCTTACACTTGCTAGTTGCCTTTTACATGTTTGTTAAAATACGTGTGTGAATTTTGAGCATTATGATGTATTAGATTGTATTGATGGATGATGGTAATATTAATTATTAGTTTAGATTAATATTCACGATGTTGGTGTAATGGTTGTTCAATTATATTAAAGTGCTTAATACAATAGAATTGAAGCCTCTAGTGGAAAATCTAGATAAATGAGACCGAGAGGAGAGTTATCATGTAGAATTTTAATATGATTGTGCTGAGTAATGAGACTGAGAGGAGATTATAGGTGGTAACTTCTAATTAGGATGAGACTGAGAGGAGATTTCTAGATAGGAGTGACAAACGATATAACCGAGTGTTGGATCTTGTGCCCTAATTGTAGTATATTTGATTGTATACTTGTAATTTTTTCGAACAAATTGGTTAATAAAATTATTCATGTATTATAGTAATATTCTTTACATAATGTCCTCATGTGGTTTTTTCATGTAAAGCAAAATAGAAGCAAATATTAGCTCATTGGTTGTCTAATGTTTAACTAATACTAATTAGTATTATGTGATTGGATCGTAATATGAAAAGGCAACTTGTATTTGTAGACAGACCTAAACATGTCCTTAGTTTAAGCGGAAATGAGCAAACTGATTGAAAGACTAATATTTCATTTATCAAGTCTAACTGGGGAGATGTTTTGTCTTAGGCATCAGAAAGGATGACTTTTAGAAAATAGTGACTGACTGGACTAACAGTACATCGAACTGGACTCAAGCGGAATAAATCTTGAATCCATTTATGGATTTATTCGCTTGTGATGCTCATAGTGTGACATACCTTAATCTTAAATGGATGATGGACTATGTATGCGTGATTGACTGTCGCCCAACATGTATGCGTTGGAGATTAAGAATGTGCAATTAAATATGGAAGTGAAAGTGCGGTATTTGTAAGCGAACAAGTCAAATTATAATATAGTTATGTGTTACAATGGAACACCGGGAAGTATTCTGAGGATCGTTGACTGCTATCGTGCGTGTGCATTAAAACAAATGATTTTGGAAAGACTATTTTTGAAAGTGATTTTAACTGCAAGCGTACAGTGCCAGATGTAATATTTATAGTTTTGATGGAACACGAAGTATTCCAAAGGGTTGAACCCAAAGGAGGTGGTGCTTGAGCAATTCCTAACTAAGCACATGCAAAGAATGAGCCTAAACAACTACTCGCTAAAAGCTATATTACGAAAAATCATAAAACGAAGGGTGATTATGTAACACCCTTTACCCCTCCCTGTCACCAGACCCGAGTAATAAGATGCTACGACATAAATCAACAATTCAATAAATACCTTACTTAAAGAAAATTCAATTATTTATCAATAAATTATGAATATAACTAAATATATTAAATAATTAGAATTCTACAAGGACTTAATTATAAAATACAAGCATATAGTGGATTGGATTGTAAAATTATGAAGTTAAAAGTTAATATAGGGGATTCACAGATGGTATCGTTACCAAATCAATACCTTCTGAAAATCGATACCAAAATTCAATTATGTTTACCTGAAAATCAATGGTATCGATATTTATTTTATGGTATCGATATTTTATGAAAAAGTATCAATACCATTTTGGCATTTTGTTTTTTTAAAAACTGTTCAAATGGTCAAGTATCGATACCAATGCCAAAATATCAATACCTAACATCAAAATGATAAAATTTCATCTTTTAAGAGTTTATACCATGCCAAATTTACCTAGCAATTGTAACAGTCCGAATATGACCCTAATTGGAACGGTGGTTTCGGGACCACGAATCCGAGTCCGGAAAATTTTTAAATATTATTTTTGGTGTTAATTATATGTGATTTATGATGTGTGAAAGTTTCGTATAAAAATATAATTGTTTATGTGTTTAATTTAAGAAAAAGGACTAGAATTGAACAAATATGAAAATAGCTATTGTGTGAATTAGGAGCCAAATTGATTAGTTCACTTTTTGCATGGGATTTAAGTGGCAATTTAACCATAATTACTTTTAGTGGACGGTAATGACTAGGGATTTGATGTGCATGTCATACCTTATATTATTATTATATGTAGATAGTGGGATAAATGATAACATTCATTAAAGAAAAATAGGATATTGTAATAATAGTAATAAAAAAAAAAACAACAAAACCAATTTTCTTTTCCCACTATCATCATCTTCTCCACGAAAAAAAACAAAAGGAAGAAGAGAAGATAGTTAAGCTTCCTAGTTCGGCCCTTTTGCATGTCTTCCTAAGGTGAATAAACAAGGTTAAATCTTTAAAATTTTTGTATGGTTGTGCTAGTTATCTTGAGTTCTATAAGGTACATGTGGAAATTTTGAGGTTTGAAGCTTGTGTTAGATTCGGCCATGAGAGGTTTCTTTGTTATGCATGAGAATTAATGAAAAAGAAATGCTAAGCATGGATTAGGCTTCAACGAGTTTGAATAAGAAAGTAGATTAAATGAATGTTTGAAGGTTTAATTTAGATGAATAAATAGTTGAGAGTAAAAAAAAATGCTTAATAAATGGTTTATATGAACTCCAAAGAAAAAATGAAAAAAATGAATAAGGAGATTCGGCTCTTGAAAGACCTGACCGAATTTCATGAAATTATTGTGTTTATTGCTTGGGGATTAAATTACAAGAAATTGAAATTAGAGGGACAAATCACAAAAGTTGTAAATTATATGTTATTGAATATTTTGAATGTTAAAATGAGATTTGATTTACTTGGGAAGTATTCGACTTTTGATAAAAGAGTGTATAAAATTCAATATTTTTTTGTATGTGTTCGAATGAATGAAAAGATCCAGTACTAAATTGTAAAAGTTCCAAATTTTGATTGATAGATTAAAATATATATATATATTATTATTATTAAATGTTTCGAATGGCGATGAATGAAATTCAATTGAGTAGGCTCTTTTAAATTCGGTTTTAGATCAAAGAAGGAAAGAATTGGAAACGGATCGGGGGAAAGCTAAAGTACACGAGTAACCGGGAAATTCAAAGTATTCGACTTACGAGGTAAGTCTATAAGCAATTTAATATCGTTAATAGTATTTATAACATAGATTATATGCTGAATTATGAAATTATGTTTGTAAAGTGTGTCATAGCCAAATGTAGGTAGAGAGATTGAAATGAAATGTTGTTATATTTTAAATCGGGTCAATATGTTAAAGTGATTGAATTATGTGTAACCTATGTTAATTTGGGCAGCATTACTGTCATATGTATGAGATGATAATAATGTTGTATCGGGCTTCGAGCCTAGCAGGCCTTGTGCCGGTGAATTGTATCGAGCTTCGAGCCTAGCAAGCCTTGTGCCGGTGAAGTGTTTCGGGATTATGCTTAGCAGGCTAAATGCCGGTGATCAAAATTTCAGACCTCAGGTCTAGCAGGCTTAATGCCGGTGTGTATTTCAGGCTTTGATGCCTAGCAGGCTTAATGCCGGTGATGTGATATAAATGGAGAATTCACAAATCATTTACAAGGTGGAACGTATTTGTTAAAATAAGCTAAATGCTCGGGTAAGTATAAGTCTTTCATAATTGCAGGGAATAAGGTATGTTAGTATATTACCATTGAATCAAGTGAGATATGATATGGTTGAAGCTTTGGTAAAAAATTTTAGGTTGTGCTACTGATCTTACCATTGATAAGAATGATGTATATATAATGAAATTTAGGCTTGAATATGTCTTTAGAGAATCGGCCATATGTGAAAGGTTAAATATAAAAGAGGTTGAATAT
Organism: Gossypium australe; assembly: GCA_005393395.2. Taxonomy (NCBI): domain Eukaryota; kingdom Viridiplantae; phylum Streptophyta; class Magnoliopsida; order Malvales; family Malvaceae; genus Gossypium; species Gossypium australe. The sequence goes on along the minus strand of CM016617.1, from coordinate 116,656,941 downwards.
GTTTGTATATGTGTATAAATGAGTACATGTGGTTGATGGGTATGTTATATTTATTGGATTTGGAATATTTGTATATATATATATATATATATATTGTAATTGGGTGCTTCGATGAATTTACATGTTTATGGTAAGAAAATGATAATAGCTACGTTAAGTGAAATGATAGTACTCGGCCATGAAGAATTTACAAGTTGAATTGTTTATATTTAGTATCATAAACTAAAGGTTTAAAATGCTTGAATGTTTGACTGTTATATTAAAATTTGCTTGAGACTTACTAAGCTAGTACGCTTACTCTGTGTGTGTACAATGTTCTGTTTTATAGATTTCGGTCAAGCTACGAGCTCGGTGGATCATCATACAAGTCAACCACACTATCATCCCTTTTGGTACATATGAGCTTAATTTTTGAATTAAAGGCATGTATAGGTTAGACTATGTATTAAAACCAATGAACTTTTGTCTTGTTTATAAGTATAGCCTTGCGAAAATGGCTTGATTATAATGCTAATGGTTGTGTAAATTCGGTCATAGTTTAAACATATATAGATAATAATCATATATAAATATATATATATATATATATATATATATGTCATAGTATTTGATCATGTGATTTGGCAATAAGGAAAATGATGGATGCTTGATGAATTATAATATGTAATATATTAGCTAAGTAATATGCTTGTTATATATATATGTGAGGTACTTGGTAAAAGCTTAACATTGGTAGGTTTTGCATTTTTTTTATGATGCGGTTCAAATCTAGTAAACATGGTGGAGAGATGTATATATATATTTCGGTGTGGCATAATTTAGCTTATTTGGAAAGTATGATATGTATTATGAAATAGTATAAGTTAGAAAACTTATTACAAAGTATATATATATATATATATATGTTTGTGACATTGATGCATGATTTGGTAACATGGTAATGATAAGCATCTTGTATATTCGGCTATGTTGTATTAATGTTATGTTCTGCCATAGGATAATGATATTAAGGTTGCACATATATTTGAAAAATGAATAGGTATGATTTGGTCGACCATATAAATATGGCATGAGTATTTATGTATATTTGTTTATGGATAGTTGCTAGTAGTTGAGTAAAGCATGGTTATAAAAAGAAATTTGTATGGTATTTCACTTGCTAGCCGAATTGGATATGAAACATATGGCTAAGAGTATACATGTTGTGAATGACTAGATAATTCGAAATAGTTTAAAACGCATAGAAATTTTGTGATTTCTATAATTTGATTAATTGTAATATGGATTTTTAAAATACACTAGTTGCTTGCGATTATTAATTCATACATCGGCATATACAATATTTATAAAGCAAAGTGTTTAAGTTTTGTTAAGTAACACCTTGTGACCCTAATTCGGCGACGGATACGAGTTAGGAGTGTTACAGCAATCAAAAGACAATAATATCATTTATTCAAACACTTAAAATCTAACCAATGTGTCCTCATTAACACCACAATTCAATATTTGAAACAATATCAAATTCCACGCCAACTAACAACTTTCAAATTCATATATTCATACATAAAGCATACATATAAAATTTCCATATTTCAAATGCCATAATAAAACCTTTCCAAATGACCAAAAACAAGCTCACATGGGCATATACATATTAAAACTAAAATTATATATATGCAATTACTTATCTACTTTGTACTAATTAAAGTTATACCACATGAAACCATTACTCAATTTATGCACCTAACATAGTTATTAAATTCATACTAACCTATATAAACACATTAATTATATATTTTCAACCAAAATACAAAATGTCTATTAACATATAAAATAGGCTTATAACCTAAAAGACTTTTTAGGTACATGCCAAGAAATAAAATAGGAACATCATCAAATGTTGAGTCAGAGGATTATCTTTCGATGCTGAGTCAACGTGCGAACCAAAAAGTACCTAACCTGCACAACAAGTTAAAATGTATGCTGAGTATAACTCAGTTGCATTTCTATATCGAAACATTATTAGCAAAATACAAATACATTTACATGCTCAGCTAAAACTAAATAATGCTATGCTAGTATCAAGTCAAATGTGAAATATCATACAAACATTATTTTATCTTAAACATTTTACTAATACCATTACATGGCAAACTCAATTCATACATTTCTATTTCTCTTTTGACTTCTAATACATATTTCATTTCATGTCATTTGCTATTTCAATAGCATTTCCACTTCAACATCATTTGCCATTTCAATTTCAATAATTCAAGTTTACCATTTACTTTCCTTATTAACATGACTCGGACTCAGACGGATACACGGATCCAACAAACACACCAGTTTGTCACCCAATGCCTTATCGGATAAATCCAAAGTAAATAATTGCGCCCAGCGCTAAAATAAGTTGACACCTAGTGTCTCATCGGTTAAACCGAAGCAAATTAAGTATCACCATAACTCAACTTATTATTTATTTTTCCTTTTAATTTCATTGTTAGGTAAATTTTGCAAAACGAAGGAAGTTACGCATGAGTGTCTGATTAGAAATACAATATTGAGATTGATTATTGTGATAAAGAGTTAAATTGTATAAAATTTTGAAATAGTATAATAGTAAAGTTGTGCATTTGGCTTGAACATGAGACAAATCATGCCATATTTTGTATGAAATGACAGTCAACAGCAGAGCTGTTCTTGAGATCAATAGAATGAAAATTGAACTGAGAATGAAATTAAACTATAGGTTGTTGTAGTAATTGTTGGGAAAAGTTGAGAATAATTATTGAGTTATAGAATCGAGTAAAATAATAGTAATAATAATTGCTTCGACTATAAGTCGATGAGCTCTAGGCGCATTTTCCTTCGAATGTCCCAACTGTGGCATTCACAATTACTACTTCGGCTGAGCCGCTGAGCGTAGGGCGCTAATTGTTTATGTCGGATGTATCGATATAAAATTACTTCGACTATAGGTCAATGAGCGCTAGGCGCACGAACCATCAGACATATCACCGAGTGCTGGGCACGATTATTACTTTGGATTAATCGACGAGCACTGGGCACAATTTGTTTAGTTTGGGATGTATCGATGAGGCACTGGGTACCGAATTATAGTATTTACAGGATCTGTAAATTAGTTCGGATTCGAGCTATGTATTTGCGAACATCAATTGAACATGAAGAATTGTTTGATATAAATTGGTAATGTAATGTAATATGACAAAATGAGACAAAATCGAATAAGGTTGCATATGTCGTTAGCAAAAAGTGTTAATAAGTTTGTTAAAATAGATTGGTTAGTTAAAATATTGCATTTGGTTTGTTTGGGATACATGTGTATATTAATGTTTTGGATAAGCTTTGATATGAAACATACTTGAATTGATCTAAGGAAGAAATAAATCAACTGAGTCCAATTATTTAAATGTCATGCTATATTGAGTAAGTTATAGTAATACCATTTGAAATTAATACTCACCAAATGGTCTTGTTTTCATATGCAAGCTAGGTGTTTTTTGAGATTTTGAACTCAGAGTCATCAGCATCCAACCGACAAATCCTAGACTCAACAAAGTTCGTATATTTTGTTTTGTTTCAAGTTGGCATGTACTTGGTTTTTAGTAAAGTGTGTTTGTGACATAAAAAAATAACTTTTGGTTTCTATAACCATAATATTATTAGTTAATTAAATGGTTTTAATGTGATAAGCTTAGTTTGCAGTATGTTTCGGAATATCAATGTGTTATTGATTTGGGAGATGATTTGAATATGAATATATTGTGACATCTAAATTTTGCAGGGGGTTTTTACATAAAATAAGCAGACATTCTACCAAAATTTTTTTTAAAAATAATTTTACCATTACACTACCATTCCAATAAAGTGAAATAGTAAAATAGGTTGTTTCGACATTTGAATGTGACATTTTATATTTAAATCCTCTAACTGGGTTGGATATAAGGTGTCACATATGGACTACGGTTTGGGATTTTAAAGGTCCCCAACAAATCAATCAGTTCCTATGGCTGGTTCTTAAAGGCAAATTACTTACAAATGAGGAAAGACGGAAGCGTGGTTTCACGGATGATCCATCATGTTGTGTTTGTGTTACGACTGAGGAAATTGTTTTGCATATCCTACGAAACTGTCAATAAGCTTGGAGGGTGTGGCTGCAGTCTCTTTCCTCTCAGGTACCATATTCGTTTTTTGATACATCTCTCTCTTAATGGATCTATATGAATTTACAAAACGGTTTCGACTTTCATTTTCACAATGCCTACTGGCCAATGCTCTTTGGAATGGTTATTTGGAGGCTATGGAAGCAAAGGAATTTATTGATTTTTAAGGGGGTGCATCTTGAACTCTTTTCTTTCTGAGAACCTGTTGGTTTTGGACTTTAAATATCAGTGAAGGGGAAGTTACAATTCCAAATGGTAGGACTTGTCAAAACAGATGGCAAGCTCCACTAGTGAATTGGGTCAAGCTGAATACCGGTGGTAGTTGTTGGTCCAATTTGAATCTTGCTTCAGCAGTGGAGGTGGTTAGGGATCAACATGGTATAGGGATTATAGGCTATGGAAGGAACATCGGCAATTGTATTGCAATTGTGATGGAACTGTGGATGATTTTTGATGGTCTGCAGCTATTTTGGTCCAAAGGTGCCAACCATGTTCTTCTCGAAAGTGATAGCAAAGTTGTTGTCCAAGCTTGTACCAGTGAAGATGGCAGGAACTACGCGTTGACCTCGTGCATCAAGGAAATTCAACATAGGAATTGGACAGCCAATGTTACTCACATTTATAGAGAGTCCAACACTGCTACACATGCGTTGGCGATTCTTACAAGATCCTAGTGTCATGGGCCGCGGTTCAATCTAGCCCCGTGACACTAAGAGCAAGGATTGCAGGTTCATGCAGCTCCAACTACTGTACTCGTTACTTTGCTAGGCACTGATTCTAGGCCTACATATGCTATGTAGTTAGCTTTCCTTCTATTCAACCAAAAAAAAAAAAAATCAATGAAGATGTATGAAATAATAATTCTTTATAATTAATATGAGTAAAGGACCAACTTGTCCAGATTAGTTTTTGAAAGGCCAATTAAATTGAGCTCAAACCGCAGATGGTATCATCGATAACTCACAAGTTCACCCGCCCGGGTTAAAAGTTAAAATGGAGTACGAAAATAAACCGATTGTTTTCATCGAGCTTAGCCGGTGCCGTTTTGGAGCGAATCACTAGAGAATTGATGAGTCCTGCACGAGGCTTAATCAGAAATGAAACTGTTTGGAGCCCAGTGCTGGAATTAGAGGGGTTCGGGCTTTGTTTTCATTTTGCCGACTTCCTCCCTTTCCCTTTGCCGGCGAAGTAACATGGCAGCAGATGAAGAGGATGTATGGGCAAAAGCCACAAAAGTAGCTGATGATTTGTACGAGATTAGAGACACTTTTTTCCCTCAAAACCCCGATGATAAAACCTCTAAACTGCAACACGAATCCGATCTCGCTCTCAATCTCCTCGATTCCATTCCTGCTGGTTTTTTCCCTAATCATACTGTTCATTTTTTTTCTTCTTGCTTGCAACCAAATGGTTTGGGTTCTACTTTTTATTTATGCTATCAAATTTGTTGCTTTATTAATTTGTCGCTGCATCCCTCTGCGATTACAACAACTCTGCATTGAATGCGGATTTGAAGCTTATTGCTTGAGAACACTGTGAAGACTTAAATACCTATTACTAGAAATTTATACAAATGTTTCGGTCTAAAATGTCAGAATTTGGCACTTCTACTAACTCTAAACTATTTTAACTGGATCTTTTACTTGATGCTTGTGCTCCAATTTTCATTGAGTTTAATACTTGCGCTCTTATAATTTTATTTTATTTTTTGTTACTTTGCCTCGCGACATCAAACTATCATGAAACTTGTTATAGGATTTTATAGAAGTGTACATGTATATATATATCGATATAGATGATTAACCATTATGTCATGCCACGCCATGTCCGAAATGCTGCATTATCCAAATTAACAGTAGAGTTTTTCTCAATTGTCTTTAAAGTAACTTTTAATAATAGTGTAAGGATTAGATTCGTTAATGTTGACTGAGAGAGTCTAAATGGTCAAATTAAAATGGTGAAGCGAGTGAATTCGTACTTCAACCTATATATTTCTGTTAGATTGGTGTTCTTATATATATTTTTATCATGTTGGATATAATCTGCTGTTGTGCAACAGCACCATGGAATTACAAACAGAAATGGGACCAGAAATTCTCATCTTTTCTTTTTTAGCCTTATGTTTATATCAATCTTTTTTGGCTCATTAAAACATTTAACTAAACATCTTTTACTACAGAACAAAGAAAATTACCTGCACGGCGTGCAGCATATGAGTATCTACGAGGGAAGATATTAGATGTAGTGCCTGACTATAGGAAGGAAGCAGAGGATCATCTTTCAAAAGCAGTAAGCAGGAACAGAGTGTTCTCGTGTTTTTATGGCTTGCTATAATGCTTGGGCTCTGAATAAGGCTTATGCTTTTTATCTAATATTTTTCCTTCTCCAGGTTAAACTGAATCCATCTCTTGGAGATGCTTGGCTTTGTTTGGGTAACTGCATTTGGAAGAAGGGAGATTTGACTTCAGCAAAGAACTGCTTTAATCTTGCACTAAGCAAGGTTAGAATCCAAATTGGAGTTTTTACTTTTAAGTGTGTGTTTTTAGTTATTATGCTTTCTTTATAGTTCATATCAATTAATTGTATGTATTTATTCTGTATCATACAGGGCCCGAATAAGAAGATACTTTGCCAATTATCAATGCTGGAAAGAAGAATGGCTCAAGGCAAGGGATTTTATTCCTTTTTTTTCTTCTCACTCACTTCCGGTTATTCTCTTGTGCATTGTTTCTGGATACTTATGGAGTTCGGAAGGCAACTTATCTGTTTTTGAACTTAAAATCAGCCTTTTGGGGATTAGCAGTAGTCAATCAGTCATTTTTTAAAGTGTTGTTGGAATGCTTAGCTAGTGGGTTCTGGAAGTTGAGAATCTGATCCTGAGAAATCAGGCAAAACACATAGCAGAATTTCTCTTTCAAAAATGAGTTTATGTTTACTGAGAAATTAATCACAAATGTATTAAAGAATTTCTTTTGATTTATATGGAACCAACTTGTTTGAGCTGATGAACAAATTGACATGCTTGATATTGGTATAAGCCAACTGGTTTCTTGATCTTCTGTATGTCTTAGCTGTTTTTTGATTCCTTATCCATGTCTAAAAGACATCGCTTCCTTAAGGCAGGGTAACTTGCTGCTGGCACATTTGGCAATTTTTATTGGATCCTTGCTTTACTACTAAACCCATAAAATGCTGGATTTCAATGGAAGCAGTTATTATTCTACTTTGACTGAGGGGCAGCTACATTTTTCTTTTGTTAATGGCAGTTTAAAATAGGATACCTATCAAATAGTTGATGCTTTTAGGTCATGATATATCCTCATTTTTAGTGCTTGGTGTGCACTCCCTCTGTACATTGTTGGTGGCCTAAAGTTTGGCATGAAGATCAATTCACTTATAGTGCTTTGGATGCTTGAGCTCGAGGAGGGATCTCATTAAAGAGAATTTCTAAAATTCTAAAATAAAATTATCTTGTTTGGTTACAAAAAATTTTAAATGTCAAAATTCTTTGAATTTGGATGAGAAATATCGAAGGCCAGAAATAATATAAATATGCTTAACTATTGTTAATTGGCTGTTTTTAGGTAGTTGAGTATTCAGAACTACCTTGAGGGTTTCCCCTCATGCAAAAGAAATTAAAAAATGACTTGGAAAACTATATTATCAACTATCAAGCAATATGGTTGCTCTTATTTGGGCTTTTTTTCTGGTCTTATCATAAACAAAGATGCTTCATTGTTTCTTACAAAGGTTTTCTGTCTTCTGTAGGTGCGGATAATCAGGCAGAAATGGTTGAGGAAAGCATTCAACATGCCAGGGAAGCCATAACTTTGGATGTCAAGGATGGAAATTCTTGGTGTAAGATTCTTCAAACCTGTATCATGCTTTAAACTTTACGTATCCAATTTTCTTCAGCCTTAAATATGAGTCTGAAGCAGAGTATGACAAAAGTCTGTACCTTCAGTAATTTATATTTTAATTAGGGTAATGGTCAAATTTACCATTTGTATTAGATTGTACATACAAATTTACTACTTTGTTTTTTTGGGTGCAATGTTAATTTAAGCTTTTGTTTTGGTACATTTCCTGTCACGTAGGGATTAAAAAGAATATTGTGTTAAAAGAATTTATTTTCTGATGCTATTATTTGTTAACAAAGCATTATTAGTTTGGGGTAAAATGTAATCGAACTCTGCAATTTGAGACGATGGGTTATTTTCCTAATGTTTTCCCTGAAATATCAAAAGGGAAATGGAAAGAAACAAACAAAAGTTTGTTTTTTATAATTTTGTTGACATTAAATAAACATTGCAACTTGTAAAACATTTTTACTTTAAATAACTGTATTCTTAACTTTAAAATGTTGAGATTGCACCAAAAGTGAAAGTATGACGCCATTGAATTGCACCAGGAAAAAAAAGATTAAAATGTACATTTGGAGCTCTGAATTTGGTAGAATAACATAACCTGATATTGTTGCCTAACTTTTATTATGATTAGTGTACGACTCCTATCGAACACAAAAACATTTAAAGTTCTATTCTATGTTTGGTCTCTCAACTATTTCGAGTTGAGCATTTTAGTCCCCCCCCCCCCCCCCCAAAAAAAAAAATCCTGAATTCAGTAATTGACTTCAAAACATGTGTTTTCATTTTTCATTATATGTGCAGGTTGTTAGAAGATGCCATTATTGCCTTTGCTTTTAATTATTTTAGAAGCCTTTTAAGTTTTAACCATGCAAACTGTGAACGCTGATCATGGAATCATTTTTCTCTGATAGATAATCTGGGAAATGCTTGCCTGACAAGTTTTTTTGTTACCGGAACTTGGGATCATAGCAAACTTCTTCAGTCCTTAAAAGCGTACCAAAATGCTGTAAGTTGGTGGCTTGAGAACTTCACTGCAATTTTCAACTATATAGTCTTATCATATGATAGTCAGTGTACCAACAATAATGTTTTTTTTTTTTTTTTTTTTTCCCTTAATCAGTACATATATTTCTACTTACAATATTTATGCAATCATGTTACAATGTATTCATGTTTGGGATGTGGTTTAATTATTGATTGCATATTCCAGGAAAAAGATGAAAGAATGAAGTCAAATCCGGACCTGTATTTTAATTGTGCAACTGTGAGTTTCCTACATCCATCCACTTTTTTCTTTGATCCTATGTCTGGAAAGATGAATCTGAGAGTGAATTTGAATTTCATTTGCTATATAAATTATGAGAATGAAATGACCACATATGCACAAATTAGTTAAGATTTAATATTGCTATATATTTAAAAGGTATTTAAAGATGAATTTTAAATTCACAGATACCTTATGGATTTCAAATTAACTAGTAATGCTTCTAGCAAATCTGTAAACTTAAACACGATTCATGAAAGTTATACTTACATATGTTTTATGGCACAATTTACATTAATTCTGAATTTCAAATCCTTTTGTTCAAATCCTTGTTATCAAACATAATCTGAGTGTGTTTCGAATGAAAATCTTGCTGAGAAATAGCTTTTTAGATAATGGGTGCCTGATCTCTGTTTATGAAAAATGACTACTACATTGGTATATGGCTCCCTTTTCAGTTTCAAAGACTGATAGGCTGAAAAAATTACTCTCTTGTCAGATGAAATGCATGCCTCACTTTAATAAAGTTATCTTATACTGTAAACCGGTCGAATAAAGGGTTTTCTTCTCCACATGATAGGATGTGCTGCATGTCATTTCTGCTATGGTTTTTTATGGACTTTCTACGTTCAGGTAAACAAATATCTAGAGAATTATGATAGGGCTCTTGCTGGCTTTGAAGCTGCTGCCTTAAAGGATCCTAGTCTCAATGCTTCTGAAGAGGTTGAAAAGATGGTCAATCTCCTCAACAAGCTAGAGATTTTGCTGAGGGTAATGTTTTCTTTTTCCTCTCTGAGAAGCCAATAGAATGGCCATGGATAAATGCCGAATCAGTTATCTTATGCAATGGCCCTTATCCTGGTGATTTATTTTCAATAATCTTTTTCTATGGAGAAATAACTCCCCATATTCAGACCAGCTTACACAGATTTGTTTCTTTTTTAATTATGTATTTTCAAACCAATGATTTTGACTCATTTGTCTTTGGTTCTATTGTTGTCTCTTCTTAATAATCTTGTGAACATCTATTTCAAATTTGTTGATTTTTCTTCACTTTCACATTGATAATGCTACATGCGTTCATGGATTGCTTTTGAAAGAGAAGTGTGGTTAATGCAAACTTGTTTTGTGGAACTGCTAGTGACAAAGTATAGTTTCAGACACTTTCAGTGTTTTGGCTATCACAGTATGGGAGAATTCTTGCTTTTCCTTACTGTTATTGATTAATGTTGTGTGGTGGTTGTGTAATGTTAGAATATCTTAAATTAAGGACAGAATATTAGGTCATTTTCTTGTCAGATTACAGTAGTTGCCCAATAAGAGATAGCGAGTATATTAAATATTATCCTATGAATATTTTATAGTTATCCCTAAACTGTAAGGCACTAAAACCAGTAGTGCTGCTAGCCTAGATTCTTCTAAAGCTGAACTCTTTTGTATATAAATAGGTAGTGTAATCTCATGTAAAATCATAAGAAAAATCCATTTTTACATGGTATCAGAGCCTTAGGAATCATTCGATCCCTCTTCTGTTTCGAAAAATCCCTTCCTAAACTTTCCTCCGTTTTTTCCTTTTCTTTTCCATGGCTGACCTCAATGACAATACGTCCGAAACTGAGATCTCACAAATATCTCAGAATGGCAATCGAGGGATCAACCAAAGTGACCTCAATTCTTCTCTAATGATCACTAGTCATCGTCTAGATGGAAAAAACTTCCTGCAATGGTCTCAATCTGTCCTCGTGGTGATTCGTGGTCATGGCAAGTTAGGATATATTAATGGAGACCTCCCACGACCACATGCTGCTGACCCGACTTATGCCACTTGGGAACTCAACAACTCTATTGTTATGGCGTGGTTGATTAACTCGATGGAAGGCCACATAAGTCGCACCTACCTTCTCTTCAAAACTGCAAAAGACATGTGGGATGCAGTTAGTGAGAATTATTCTGATCTTGGAAACGCTTCTCAAGTTTTCGAGATAAAGCTCAAACTGAAGGATATTCGACAAGGGATTCGAAAGGTAACTCACTACTACAATAATCTGAAAATATTATGGCAGGAATTAGACATGTACTACGAGGCAGATTGGGGTGAAGGATTAGAACAGTCTAAGTTCATGACTCATCTCAACAAAGAACGACTCTATGAGTTTCTAGCGGGACTAAGGAATGAATTAGATGAAGTTCGAGGCAGAATTCTGGGTAGATCACCCCTTCCAACCATTGGTGAAGCATTTGCTGAAGTAAGACGAGAGGAAAAACGTCGTCTTGTCATGATGGGAGAACCTAAACCAATGATCCCTTCTGAAAAACAGCCTACTGAAGTTTCTGCTCTCTTTTCCAAAGGTCCATCAACACAAAAGTCACGTACTGCAAGTGACTCTGGATCAAACAGACCGGTATGTAGCCACTGCCACCGTGTTGGTCATACTAAGGAAAGGTGTTTTAAGCTGCATGGTTATCCGGATAAAAAACAGAGAGAAAAGAAAACTGCCATGCTATCCTCCACTGATGCAGATGAAGTACTTGATGTCCGCCTAACCAAGACTCAACTTGCAAACCTCCATAAGATCCTGAGTATCTCTACTGAACGTGGGACTCTAGCCACTCAAGGTACTGCTCTGAATATTGCTCTTGAATCTAATAACCAAACCTCTTGGATACTAGATTCGGGAGCCTCGGACCACATGACAGGTAACTTCTCTCTGTTTCAAACCTACACCACTTGTCATAACAAGTCAAGAATCCGAATAGCTGATGGTTCATACTCACCTGTGGTTGGAGTAGGGAAAGTAAAAATAGCAGAAAATTTTTCCCTTGATAATGTTCTACATGTTCCAAACCTGTCTTGTAATTTACTTTCGATAAGTAAACTTACAAAAATTGGAAACATACTTGCTGAATTTTCTGATCTTGGTTGTGTACTGCAGGAACAGAAATCGGGGAAGATGATTGGTATTGTTAAAGTTGATGATGGATTATATGTTTGGGATAAAAATAGTACACAAGGGGGATTGGCTCTATCTACTTCAAAAGAAGATAACATTATGCTATGGCACCGTAGGTTAGGACATCCAAATCTCTTGTATCTAAAAAAGCATCTTCCGCTGCTATTTAGAAATAAAAAAATAAATTCTTTGAAATGTGAAATTTGTGAGTTATCCAAACATACTCGAGTGCCATACCCTCTGAAACCATATACCCAATCTAAACCTTTTTCATTAATTCACAGTGACTTATGAGGAGCTAGCCGAGTGACAAACATTACTGGTGCTAAGTGGCTTATAACCTTTATTGACGATCATACTAGGGTATGTTGGGTGTATTTATTAAAAGACAAATCTGAAACACCCAATGTTTTTAAAAATTTCCACTCTATGGTTCGAACCCAATTCAACTCCACCATACATACCCTCCACACTGACAATGGAAGAGAATACTTTAACTCTGTCCTAAGTCCTTACCTTTCTGACCATGGCATTATACACCGAAGCTCTTGTCCAAACACTCCTCAACAAAATGGGATTCCCGAGAGGAAAAATCGGCACCTCCTAGCTGTGGCTCGAGCCATTATGTTCACTATGAATGTCCCTAAATATCTTTGGGGAGAGGCTGTCTTTACTGCTTGCTACCTCATTAACAGAATGCCCTCAAAGGTATTAAAATTTCAAACACCTCTAAATACCCTTCTAAAATCCTTTCCCTTATTCCAAGTTACTAACCTTCCAACCAGAATATTTGGTTGCAAAGCCTTTGTCCATAATCATCAACCTGATCAGTCAAAACTTGACCCTCGGGCTCACACCTGCATATTCATTGGTTACTCTTCCACCCAAAAGGGCTATAAGTGTTACTCCCCACTTTTACGCCGAATGTTTGTCTCTCGGGATGTGACTTTTTTTGAAAATGAGCCATATTTTGGAACCTCTCATCTTCAGGGGGAGACCTTAAATGAAGATGAAAACCTTAATACCCTTCTTATCATACCCCTTCAAGACCCTGTCATTACCCTCAATACTGATACTGTTTCTCCTCCTATAAACCAAACAGTTAGCACAATCCTACCTGATCCTAATACCACATCGGGACTACCTTCTAGTCTAAAAAAATAGCAAGAACAGATGCCTAATCTACAAGTTTACTCCAGAAGAAATCGGCATCCTGAAACTGATATAGCAGTACCAATCCCATCTCTCTCCGAGGACTGTTTTGAAGCTACTGAAACTGAAGTCTCACCTCCATCACCATCCATCTAATTTCCAATCGCAATGAGAAAGGGCACAAGGAGTTGCACTCAACACCCTATTTCTCGGTTTGTATCCTATGGTAATCTATCTAAGTCCTATAAAGCATTTGTGACTAATGTTGATTCTGTAAAAACTCCAAAAAATATAGAAGAAGCACTTGAGTCAGATGAATGGAGACAAGCTGTAATGGAAGAAATGGAGGCCCTAAAGAATAATGGAACTTGGGAAGTTTCGGATTTGCCTAAAGGGAAGAAAACAGTGGGCTGCAAATGGATTTTTACTACAAAATTCAAACCTGATGGAAATATCGATAGATACAAGGCTAGACTTGTGGCTAAGGGATTCACCCAAACCTATGGGCTTGACAATGAAGAGACATTTGCACCGGTTGCGAAACTTAACACCATTAGAGTTCTCCTATCTCTCGCTGTCAATCTTAATTGGCACTTGACTCAGTTGGATGTTAAAAACGCCTTTCTCAATGGGGAGCTAAATGAAGAAGTATACATGGATTTTCCTCCGGGGTTTGAAGAAAGTAAAGACAAAGTATGTAAGTTGAAAAAGTCATTGTACGGGCTGAAACAATCTCCAAGGGCATGGTTCAGTCGTTTTACAAAGACTATGATGAGCAGACAGTATACTCAAGGACAGGCAGATCACACCATGTTCTACAAGCACTCTGAGGAAGGAAGATGTTGCATTCTCATCGTCTATGTAGACGATATTATCGTGACAGGAGACGATACCAAAGAAATTGACAGATTGAAAGAATTTCTCGGAACAGAATTTGAACTTAAAGACTTGGGGAATCTCAGGTACTTTCTTGGCATGGAGGTAGCAAGGTCAAAAAGAGGTATTTCCATCTCCCAAAGGAAATATGTCCTAGACTTACTCTCTGAAGTTGGATTGAGGGGTTGCAAACCAGCAGAAACTCCTATGGAGTGTAATATTAAGTTGGGTACTGATCACGATGGAGAAAAAGTTGACAGGGGGAGATATCAACGGCTGGTAGGTAGACTTATCTACCTAGCTCACACTCGTCCCGACATTGCCTTTAGTGTGAGTGTCATAAGTCAATATATGCATGCCCCAAGGGAGAAACATCTGGAAGCTGCATATCGAATACTAAGGTATTTAAAAGGGACTCCTGGTAAAGGCCTATACTTCAAGAAGAATGACAACAGGAATGTGGAGGTTTATACGGATGCTGACTGGGCAGGTTCTATCAACGACAGACGCTCCACTAGTGGCTATTGTAGCTATGTTTGGGTAACTTAGTGACATGGAGGAGTAAAAAGCAGTCTGTGGTAGCGCGCAGCAGTGCAGAAGCAGAATATCGAGCACTAGCGCATGGCATTTGCGAAGGAATTTGGGTACAAAGACTAATGAAGGAACTAAAAGTTCCTTGTAATAGACCTATGCAACTATTTTGTGACAACCAAGCTGCTGTCAGTATTGCTCACAATCTTGTACATCACGATCGTACTAAACATGTTGAGATAGATCGTCATTTCATAAAGGAGAAAATACACTCAGGAGAAGTGAGTGTTACCTATCTACCAACCAGGCAACAGGTTGCTGATGTGTTAACTAAAAGCCTGAACAGGAATATGTTTGAAGAACTTGTTGGCAAGCTGGGTTTGATAAACATCTACACTACAGCTTGAGGGGGAGTGTTAGAATATCTTAAATTAAGGACAGAATATTAGGTCATTTTCTTGTCAAATTACAGCAGTTGCCCAATAAGAGATAGTGAGTATATTAAATATTATCCTATGAATATTTTATAGTTATCCCTAAAATGTAAGGCACTAAAACCAGTAGTGCTGCTAGCCTAGAGTCTTCTAAAGCTGAACTCTTTTGTATATAAATAGGTAGTGTAATCTCATGTAAAATCATAAGAGAGAAAAATCCATTTTTACATGTAATATCATTTTCCACTGAAAATTTGATAGATCGGTTTGTACAGGGACATTCTAAGTCTAAAAGACTTGCTTCTTTAGCATCCACCATTGGTGCTGTTAATTGTAAGCAACCCGATCCTTCTACTGTGTTTTAGTCATTGGTTTATATAAAGTTAAAGTGAGCTACGTGCTAAAATTCTTATCAATTTTCGGAATACACTGAGTACCTTTTATTTGCATCTTCTTGTGTTAGTGAATTCCTCATATAAAAGGGCAACTCTAGATGTGCTGTCAGAAGGTCTAAATAAAGCAGTTGCTGTACCGGGAAAAGTGCTATTTTTTGTTAAGCATGAGAACATCACCCCCCTGTAAGAGATCTACTTGAATCTCCATTTGTTCTATTTATTGAGTTTCCTTTTTCAGTGCTTATAAAGTTATCCTATGTTAGCATATATAACTTGTATGACTTGTCCTTCGGAGCCATAATCTCAAGATGTTATGGGATGTAAGCAAATTTAAAGATCATTTGTGTTGTTAGATACTCAAAATTTGTGCCATATGATCAATTTTTCTAAATCATTAAATGGACTTTCGCAAGCAACTTGCTAGTCTGCAATATTGCGGCAAACTTAATTGCTATTGGGGTTTCTTAGGGGCTAAAAGTAAGTTCCAAGTGGGATCTATATAAAATGTTAGTGCTGCTTCTTGAGATTAAAATGCTAATTGCCAACCAGCAGAATTTGATGGAGTCTACCTTGTTTTAACTAAGTTATATGCCATTATTATGTGAAGGAAAAATTCTTTCGACTGAATGAGAGTGCATTGCTGTGAACTGAAGTATAGGATCAAATTTGATTTTGTGGGTTGAAAGATGATACAGGATTGCATTTGATACTGTGGGCTATATTGTTCTATGAAACTCCCGAGTATACAATTCTGAATAGGATCACCTGAATTGGATTTGAACCAATATCAGGCTTTTTTCCTTTCAGTAATTCTGAGGGGGATTTCCCACCCAACCTACTGCCCAGGTAGAGTGGATTAAATTAGGCACCTGTCTCCTCAAGTACCTTTAGTGCCTTGTAATTTCTATGCACCATTCTTTGCTTTTATTTATAAGTTAGATTTTCCTCTCGATTCCTACCTGATGAGTTGTCAAGCAAAATATGAGCTAAATTTATTTTGGTTTAGCAGTTACTTTTTGGTGTGCAATTCTGATCAAAGTTGCTTTGTGCTATCAGTATATGGTATACGCAATGACGCAGTAAGTATTCTGCTTCAGTGTTTACATCACCTCAAGACTACTTTTTCTCATTTTTCTGAAATTTGGTTCTAATTATCAGTCATTCAGAGCTGTATATATGAATCAATTAAACCTTCTGGTCACAGATTAAAGAAGGAGATCAACTAACATTGTTGGAACCCCATTTCCGTAACATTGACTTTTCTTGGAAAGGAAAGGTATTTTCTCCTAGATTTTACTCTTTTTTAGGTGGGGAGGAGGAGCTCAAAGTATGAATATGCTGCATTGATGACCTGTTCATGAAATCTGTGTTGTTATGGTTCTCATTAAAACTATATATAATTTGCAATCTGAGTAATTTGATGAGTGAAATGATTGCAGTGTTACAAATTCAAGTCAATTCGTGTGGATTTCTTGGAGCAAGTGCTTGTGAATGGCAAAGCTCTTCCCCCACATCAGGCCATTCGGACATCGATTTATGCTCAACATAAACCATAAATGTTGTGTGGAGTTTTAACGATTTATGTGTGCCTATTGTTTACAGTCATTCTTTTTGTAACTTTTTCCTACATTTTTCTCATTTGTCGCCTTAATACTTTTGTGTAAATAGATCAGCTGATAAACAAGGAAATGAGAGAGATTTATTGTCTGTCATATGGTTTCGATTATGATTGTCACGTTCATTCATAATTGTCAATGCCTTTTTCTCTTGGCACAAAAATGTTATTTCAACTGCACAACTATTCCGTCAAATGATGTACATTAATGTTGTCCCCTCAGCAGTTGCAATATATATATTTTTAATAGTTTCTTTGTGTGGTATGTATTATAATTATAATCAAGAAATTACATATTCGTGCATTCATTATAGAAATTGGCATATTTGAGCATTTTCTTTTAAAAAAATGTATGTCGTTTTTTAAATTGATAGAGATTTGGCATTATCCAAAAGATTTCCAAAGAAATCAAGATTTAAATTCTTGATGCTTTATGTTAAATCGAGATTTAATGTTAAAACTCAAGGACGAAAATTTCGATACAATATTGGTAACTAACATTGCACTACTAATGGATGAGGGAATATCTCTTAAAAGAAAAATCTGCAAGGCAAAAAACAATAAAAGAAAAGAACAAGGGCAAGGGCAAGGAATAAAAAGTTGAGAGGTAGAGCCAGCTGGCAAGTAAAAGGGGAAAGAAGACAAGACAAGGCAAGGCCAGCGGGCTGGCAGGCTGGAGAAGTTGTCTTGTTTTGGGCCCTTAATGAAAATCTGTAAACTCAACATTCCGACCCTCCCTGCCCCTCAGACATTGATTTGTTCGGTCATGCTTTGCCTCTCCTCTGTTAGGATTTTACATCTTTTCTTTCTTTCTTCCTTCCTTGTTTCTTTTTGTCCTTGTAATACCTCAACATAGTTTTAACTACAACAACAACAACTAAATCATAATTTAAATTAGGTTTAATGGTATAAAGTCAAATCCCTATACCCTCCCATTACCAAGAAAAAAAAAAAAAGATCATGGAGGAAGATGTCAATTCTTATACTATTTATGACTAATCTAATTTTAATTTAGTTTAAAGCCTTGCAAAAGGTGGAAAACAAAAGTTGGGTATTAAAAGATAATAATAATAGTAATAATAAACTGGAGAGAGGGGCAGGGGCAAGGGCAGTGGAATTTGGGCGATGGGTAAAGGTGTTGGAGGAGTATATGAACAATCAAAGTCTGACAGCCAAAATGTAGGGTCCAAAGATCTATCCAGTATCAGTAGCTATGCCCCAATAGTGATAGTGGTAGGGAAGTGAGTCTACCCCCTTGGCCTTGGATAGCCATCCCCATTTCTATTCACTTGAAAAAGCTCTCTGCATTTTCCTCTCAAAATAAATACATACTCTTAGAGAGGTAGTTCCCACTTAGTCCCCTCTTCAGGGAACATCTCCTTTCCCTTTTCCAACACCTCCCCCCCTATTATTATTATTCCCCTCCTAATATTCCCTCTCCTATCATTTCTTCTCATTTTTATTTTTATTTTCTTCATTTTAGGTCTCAAGAGATTTGGGGTTTCGTTTTTCATATTATATCAAATACCCAAAAAAAAAAATAATGAATTAGATTAAATGTAATAATACTATTTAGCAAAATAGGTAAAAGATTACCTACAGGATGAGGGACGTTTTATGTAAAAGGCAATCCAGAAGAATTTGATTCATATGGCGCTTTTGGCACATATGTGATGCATTGAACTTTCTCAAACTATAAATGGGATAATACGACAATGAGCCCTCAAAGGTTTATCAAATTTGTCAATGTAGTCTTTTCACTTTAAAATTATATTTAAAATATTAAAATATATTAGTAACAATTAAATTAAAATTAAAATTAAAATTATAAAAAAAAATGTCAACTTGACGTCAACCCAGACTGGTAAATCTTTTGCCCCTGTATTCAAAACAATGTTTCACTCTTGTCAGTTGGTTCTTTTTTATCTACTAGGATTTAATTCATTAAATATTTCGTCTAAGGGAAAAAAAAAAAATCCCCCAAGAGGTTTAGATCATAAATAGATAATAAATATTAAAAAAAATTAATCAGAGTCATCCATTCCAATCCAAACCCAACAGAAATTGGCCTCAAATATATGTAAAAAAAGAAGAATAAATATAATTTAATCTGAGTTAGTAATTGGAATCCCATTTTGTTACATTATATAAATATAATTAACAGAAAGTACAAAACTTAGAAAGAAGAGGAGAAAGGGTGCTTTGATTGATTTGCAAAGCGCAACAAAAACCGTCAAAAAATATTAACGGGAGAATTGCAGGGAGGGGTTTGGTCTAGTCTTCTAAAAGTTGAAATCTTTTTTATTAGTAGTAAAATATGCTGCTCTATTCAGAGCTTGTCATTTTCAGACGTCTGGTGGGAGAACCCAGTGTTGAAGGAGACGATGGTGCTGTTGCTGATTGAATCGAGGATGATGGTGATGATGATGTTGATGATGATAAAGTGGACGGTGGGGATGATGACAGATCGTCATCTCCTTCTCTTTGCTTTCTTTTGTTGATTCCTCTTCTTCTTGCTCTTGCTCCTTCTCTTTGTTCCCCCTCTCTTAACTCTGTGGTCGTGTAATCTATTATGCGTTTTACATCTGATAATTTCACTGGTTTCACTATAAAATCCTCTGCTCCTTCCTCTAAGCATCTGTTCGTCCACAATTTCCAGATCCATTATTTTTTTTGAACCCAATTTTTTTCAATGGCCATAAAAGTTGCTTAAAAAAACAATACCTGTCGATTCGAGCTATAACGTTCTCAGATGACATGATTACAACTGGGATTTCTCTAAAAGCTGAAGATTCCTTCACTTTTTTGAGCAATTCGTAGCCGGTCATTCCGGGCATACAATAATCGGTGATAATCAGATCAACCTTCAGACCCTGAAAATCACAATAATAAAAAAAAGCTAACGAATGAGCTCAAAAAAATCAATATCTGGGAAATTTTGTGATGAAATTGCAATTAATATTAGTACTCACATCAAAACCATTCGTTTCTTTCTTTTGAATCTCCTCATCTAATCCCAGGTATTGCAAAGCTCTCCTCCCGCTATCCACTGCCGTCACTGCACAAACCCAAAACCAAACCCCCATTCAATTCAAATCCAAACTAATTAATAAAAAAAAAATTTAAATAGAAGGGAATCTGGATGAACAAACCTTTACAAGAGGAAATTCTGAGCAAGCGTTCAATGACTTTCCGATCAACGAGGCTATCATCAACGGCAAGAACATGAACTTCTTCGGTATCAGAAGTAGAAAGATCGTAGCCGTCTATCTTCTCCGTCGTCCTCATCCAAGCAACGCCACCGTTCCTGGCCATCTCAGAGACAACAAAATCCAAGAGGGAGATTTCTGTACTGCAAAAAAGGAAAAAGGGAGAGAAAAAAGAGAAGGGCTTTAATAAACAAGGTTTCCACCCCTGATTCAATGGACTGGCATTTTATACGGTGTAGTGTTTTTTAAAAGAAAAATGGATATTAAAATATAAAATTTCTCTCTCAAATCAAATATTTCTCACACTAAGAAATCCCCGCAATCTAATATTTTAATGCAAAAGGAGAGAGGGTTAATAGTCGCTGGGATTCGAAAATCCACTTCGGTGCCCTGCCCCCTGTCCCTTTTCACTTGCCTCCTTCCATTATTTCGTTTAAATATCGTGGTGACAGATAAGATAAATTGGTCAAAATAAAAAATATTATTGAGGGACGTGCCAGTGAATGGTCGGAATCCAGCAGGGAAACTGACCGGAGGTCAATGGAGGAAGGCGCCGTCAAATCCGACACATCTCCCGAACCGGCGGCATAATTAACAACAGCTTAAAAATATGTTTCTTTCCTCCCTCTTCAACCGGCTTTGAAAAGACGGATAAAATTGGACAAACAGCATCTTTACTATTTCTAGGAAGGGTGCACACAGATTTTTATTAACAAAAACAAAAACATCCAATATTTTCAAAATTAATAATTACCCTAAGTGTTTTTTTTTTTTTTTTTTGAACTTCCTCGTTGCTTGTTTTTCGCAGGTGCCACCCCACCAAGTGTTCTGTCCTTTACACTTCCTTTTTTGGTCTACAAATTCTTGTGTACACGTGCTGGGTTTTAACCGGCTCAAACTGCTGTCCACGATTTACTGTATTAAAACAAAAGCTATAATGACTTTGATTCTCTTCATACACCATTAATCAACTTTGGTTTCTTTTTAATCACCTCTTCTTCTACCATTCAAGCTTTATGTCTTCATGAAAATTATACTGATTTTATGTAATTTTAAAATAAATTACATATCTAATATTAAAATAATTTGGTATATTTATTTTTTAAAGTATGTATGATTGAAATAAAATTTAAGTTCATAGATCAAATTGTACATTAAATCAAAGTTTTATATGATTTTGAGGTTTATCTCTTTATTTATATACTTTTTGAGTTGGTGTCATTAATCAATTTAATTAAAAATTTATTAAAAAATTTTTATTTTAAAAAAATAATAAATATTAATTTAAGGGTATTTTAAATGCCTGTATACATGGTATAAATATATGATTTACCTAAATTCTTTAACCCACAACATGCTATATATTAACTCCTCTAAAAGAGTAATGAAGAAAAATGGAGTGACATGGGTGAATATACCGAAAATGAGTAATACGAATGCGGGAATTAGTTAGGGAATAGAAATTAGAAATTGAGGAGAAGGACATGAAATAGAGGGGATCAAAGGGATTTAGGGAATATTAAAAACGACAAGAGAGAGAGAGAAGGGAGAGATTTGGGGGAGTCGAAAACAAATCTGGGGGGTGGGGGGGGGGACCAACAAAGCTTTTTCTAATCTTTTGGACTTTTCTTTTAAGTTTTGAAAACTGCATATCAAATCTTGGAGATCGCCTTAACCTTGCCTTGAAATCAACAATCATCGGATCCGATCCCATCTTTAACCCCGCCTTTCCTTTTTCTCGCCATTTTTTCTTCTCACGATTTCCCTTTTCTACTTTTACTTTTTATTCATTCAAGTTTTATTTTCTTTTCAAAATTGTTTAAGCTTCCATTCAACCTCTTTTTTAAGGTTTATTAATATATTAAAAAATCTTAAATTATTATCTTCTGTTTAAAACAAGTCAATCTACATATTATTTATTAGTTCACCAAGCTTCATTAATAGAAAATGATATATACACAAATTTCGAGTTAATTATTGATTAGGAAAATCTGGAGTGAAATTTATTTATAAACATTGAAGAGAATTATATTATCTAAAAAAAATTTATTACCCTTCTCTGCTTTAATTCAAGGATCGTTTAGACTTTAATCTAAGATTGATGCGGGTTGCTTCAAGGGTCATCAAAACTAAGTCTGGCAAGATACTTGGTTGAAAATTAGACTTCATCGAATTCAAGGGTTTTTGAGACTTGATGTTGAATCAATTATGCTCACTTCAAAGTTTGTTGAGACTTGATCTTGAAAACAGTTTTGAAGAGAATTTGGATTGAAGAGTCTTTGAAACTTGATCTTGGATGCTTTAGTTTGCTTCAAGGGTCATTATCTTAAAAACTAGTTTTTATCTCCTTTATGTTGATGCAAAAAGGCTAACAGGAGCTTTGATCCAAAAGTATTCTAAACTTGATCTTTGATAGAAGGATGGTTTCGCTTCTAGGCTTGATCTTGAAGAAAAAAAGGGGGGATAGCCTTCTTTCTGTCGATCAAACAAGATAAAAAAAGCAACTTTCTTTAGAATGGTTGTGTTCTTCAAATTCTTTAGAAATTTCTTGGGATTTTGGAGAAAACTTCTAGTTATCAACATATTCTTTTCAAACTTTGATATCTAAACTCGAAGACTTCTAAACTTGTGAAGCTATGTAGAATTGTTTGGGTGACCCTCTTTTATAGTACAGTCAATCAAATAAAAGAGATTTCTTGTAGAATATAAAATCTTTATATGAGTGATCCATAAAGACTAAACTCTTTTATTTATATTTATCTCTTAATAATTTAATTAAGTAGAACTAAAATAATCATTTAAAATAATAACTTAATTATTTTAATTTAATTAGTGATAATTTAATTTTTTTAAATTTTTTGTTAATAATTTAAATTAATTAGAGAAAATAATTATGATATCATCATTTTCACCAATGGTAATTTCGGTCAAGGTTTTCAAAAATGGATTGATAGTTGAACCAATCCGACCATCGATTCATCCGGTTTAATTGAATAAATTATTAAAAATAAGAAAAATAGAAAATAAAATAGAAAATAACTTATCCAACTAATCAGTTCTTAGTTTATAGTTCAATCGGTCCAACCCCTTATTCTGGATCAATACCCCGACCGATTCTTAATCCAACCACTTTGACTGGTTGTCCGATTCTGAAAATAATTATTTTAACTTTATCCATGATGATTTTACCTTGACACATGACACTTTATAATTAGTTCGAAAATTTCTTTATCTACAAATAAATTACAAAAAGCTGATGAGACTTAGAATAAAAAACCAACAACAACCAAAAAGGAAAGAAAAATGGGAAACACCTTAATTATAATTTTCATTCAATTTGTTAATAGTGTTAAAGGTAGGTTGCTAGATGCTAACTAGAAATAGTTAATATCAATTCATTAAAGCATTCAAAACATAAAATAAAATCGTGAAAGACGACTACACCCAAGCATACTAGGAGACATAACCAATGCTCGTAATATAATTGTTAAGGTAATATCGTTTGTATTTGTTGTCAATGGCTTTTGCACGCAAAACAAAATGTATAAACAAATATTGACTCACTGGCCTAAAGTTTAACTAATATTAAGTTACATTATGTTGTCAGATCATAATTCGAGAATGCAACTTATATTAGTAGGTGATATAAATAGTCTGTAGTCTAAAGAATCAAAATTGAGCAAATCAATTCAAGAACTATTATATTGTCGATCAAGTCCAATTAGAAAGATACTTTATCTTTGGTATTAGAGAGGATGACTCCTAGAAGACAGAGTCATAGATATGATTGTTTGAACTGACAATATATCAGATAAGACCCAAGTTGAATTTATCTTAGATTCGTTTATAGATTTATTTACTTGTGACATTCATAATGTGACATACCTCAATCCTGATTAAGTAACTGACAATACGTGTGTGACTTGCATATTTGTTGTACTGAAAACTTGAGTTCAATTGGTAATAGAGTTGAAAGCTGGTATGTAAGGTATATGACTTCTGCATGACATGACTTCATTTACAGTAGTAGAATTTATAACCCAATAAACGTTAAATGGTATCCTCTCATAGGCATTACATTGTTAATGAAAAAGTAATGTGACCACAAGTAATTTGTCTAGGACAAATGATTTAATTACTATTTGTTAATAATTAACATTTTCATAAAAGAAGATGTAATGGTTAACATGATATAGGATTACATGGTTGATGGAAAAAGTAATGTGACCACAGGTCATTTGTCTAGGACGAATGATTTAATTACTATTTGTTAGTAACTCACATTTTCATAAAAGATGTAATGGTTAACATTAGATAAGATTATATTAGGTGAATGAATTTAACCCAGAAAGATTAAGGATATCCTGTGAGGATAACACACATAAGGTCATTGAACGAGCATAAATTAAGTTACTTTCGTAATTGTATATAACGAGGAGAATTTAATCATGGTACTTTTAGTGGATTGACTCTATGACTCAATAAATGTTGTAAATAATAAACGAAAAGTTAGAACTTAGTTACAAATTATTTAAATCTTAATTACATATGTCCAATCGATCCCTCCGCTAGCTTGGTACGACCCTTGAAGATTAGCATTTAAATTGATGAGATGAATAAAGGAAAATGATGAATTAGATAAATAGATCACATTATCACAATCCACAGTGAATGCGTTTTCTCTCTATGAGCAAGTGATGACTTAAAGATTAAATTAATTTCTCCAATTTGTTATTCAATTGATTGCAATTAAATAATTAGAGTTCGGAGTAAAAATTAAATTAAATACTCATCATAGTTTTATTGAAAAAGATAATTAAATTTATTTACTCATAGATTCTAGTACTGTAAAGTCGTCGTGAATTTAAAAGAATTAAAGTTTGGTTGAGAGAATAATTTAATTAGGAAAATTAATTAATTTTTTAATTATTTAAATAAATAATATTTTAGAAATAGAAAACTAAGTTATTGAGTTGGTAAAATTATATGGGTAGGTTTAAAGACTGGATAACACATATAATCCTAGAGGGGGTGTGCCGCCCACCCCTTGTGGTCCTAGTGGGATTATAATTTTTTTATTAAATTATTAATAATTTATTTCTTCTTGTTCAACTAAAAATCTTATAATTTTCTCTAAAAAAAAGACTAAGGGCTAGGTCAAATAAATGATACTAATCGTCATCATTCTATCAAATTTTAGTGAGATTTATTCTTTAAATAAATTTTAACTTTAAGAGAGTTTTTTTTCTAGCCTATAGAGAGTAATTGATTTTCCCCACTAGAACATCAATAATTTTTTCATTGCATTCATTGATTCGTGAGTTGGAGGCCAAACTATAAACAAGTCTAGGTTCAAATCTAACGGAGAAGAGTTGAGAAATGACCTAGACTGCCTATTCCTAAACATATGTATGAATTTGGTAAATGGTTTATTGTTATAAATAACACAACTGCTTGATTTTAGAAAGAAAAATTAAAATTTCATTGTGTAACAAAATCAATTTCTAAACCCAATTTTTCCAACAAAAACATGCATAGATCAAGAACGTGAGGTAGCTTTGCCTTGTCCATGCCTCATATTTCAAATTCTTGTGAAACAAAAGCCATATATTGTTGAAAAGGATGAGATATATGAGGATAAGTTAGTTGAGTTTAAGTCTTCCTAAAAATGGACAAAAAGAAAAACATGTCGTAGTAGATGTGGAACTGGATGCCATAGTTGATGATAGTGAATAAGATGATGAGCATGCATTAGTTGCTACCCCAGTCACAACTAGCTTAACATCTAGCGAAGTTTCGAGTGTAGCACAAACTAGGCATATAGAACATTTGGATGAAGAAGTTGTTTGTCTCGAAAATAATATTAAGTATCATGAGTAACAATTGAAGCTTCTCCAACATTAGATGACTCAAGCTCTTTGTTACAAGATGGATCTACTTAGGGACTTTAAGATCTTTGTATATGTGAACAAAATAGGGGAGTGAGTTCATAGAGGAAGTTTTTAGTTTTATGATTTTTTTTTTGCTGAAATTGTTTATTGGTTCTGTTAAATTTGTTTGTTAGTTGTTTATGGTCATTTTTCAAAAATAATTTGGATAGTATTTTGTTGGGTTTTTTTTGGGTGATGATACTTTGATACTTTTATTTTTGGGACTTTTAATTGATGAGTTGTCCTTACCTCATATTTGCTATGGTATTAGATTACTATGCATTTTGATTGTTAATGTTTTTGTTATTCCGCATTAATAGTGAATTCAATAGTTTTAATTCATTGTTGATTGGTTGGATTAAGAGGGAGTATTGAGTTGATATTGGTTGATGTGTTGTTAAGTTTATGTTCCAAATGCCAAGGGGAGATTATTAGTGCCAATTACAAGGGTAGATGCAATGCCAATTGCAACGTAAGGAACATCTGGCAAGCCATTGGAAATTGCCTTATTTGGTTGGCATATTTTTACCAAAACAATTTGAGCTTTTAATTGTTTATCTTTGAGACTTTTAGTTGCTTATTATTGAAGACATATCGTGCAAAAATCAAGCCAAGTAATGATTTTATCAAGATTTTCAATGTGATTGAAGATCCTGTAAATAAGAGATTTGATCTCTAAGGAGTTTGATGTTGAAAAGATCTTTGCCAATATGTTCTTTATTGAATACATATTCGAAGGTTACTTTTGAGGAATTAGATATTCACATTGATTGCATTTTTAACAACCCACATTATGTTTATATATAAGAGGGCTTGTTAGGTTTAAAGTGTGTGAAAAAAGCACTTGTTCATTGAGGAACTGATTTTTTATTCATATTTTGTACATAAATTGTTTAGTCAATCTACAACTAAGCTTTTAAAGGAAAAGTCTTAGAGGGAGAGTGGTTTAGAGTAAAGTATAAGATCGAGGTTACGACTTGGTGAGTGAGTGAGTGGTTTAGAGTGAAGTATAAGAGTGGGGTTACGACTTGTGAGTGAGTCAAACTTAAATCATATTTTAATTGTTGATTTATAGTAGATTACCCTCTAGGCAAGGCCCCTTAGACGTAAGGAGATTTTGAATTATGTAGTCAATCTTTGTGCCCATTTTTATTTTATAACTAGAAGTAAGTTCATCCAATTGCAAATGAATGAATATCTAAAAGGTAAATTCAATAATTTTGCAATGTGATAAGAAAAAAAAGGCACCATCTATATCTTACTGTAAGCAAAATGTCGAAGGGCATATTACTACTCTAGAAGAAAAAGTGATATATAGGCTCTATAAGAGACACCTATACCACTCGCCACAAACTACATATATGCTACCATATTTTCCAAGACATTTCACAATTAGAAAAAATATGTTGATTAGTTTCCTTTTCTTTACAACAGAAAGAAAAATATGTTAATTCCTGAAAAATAACACTGCACTTTACCAATTCAACTTTTGTAGGTATCCTATTCTTAAGAAGTTTCCACACGAAAACTTCAAACTTTTGGCAACACACAATCAACTTGAATAAACTTCCAACAACCTATACTTGACGCGATTCTATAAAATACACTATAGAAAAAAGATCTAGGGTTGTTAGTTGTGTTGTTAGATCCTTTCCAAAGCATGTAATTAAGAGAGGTAGAACTAACAGATTGAGCATCAAACATACAACAAAAATCAAATCCATTGTTGTACCTTCCAATCGAAATGATTCCTTCTCATAGTCACATTCCATTTCTATTTTGAATACAAAGGTAACTAACTTCGACCCCTTCCTCAATTTCTTGGTTGATAAAGTATGTATTCGTAATAATAATTTCAAAATAAATAACCCATTTATCTATCCAAAAAATGCATTTCCCATCGGTAATACTAAGCACCAAATCTATTTGGAAGACATTATTGATCACATTTAAAGTTGAAATCGAGTTAGGAATGACTTTTTAAATCCATGATTTACCTTTGTAAGAGTAGAACTGATTCAACTCTCGGAACCTAATATAGGAATATTATGTTTGGTGCCAAAGCGATTTTGGCTAATCACTAAGAAATTTGACCGTTTAAAGATCAAATTTTAACTTATACAACTCGTTATTATCATTACGGACATTTGGGTATATTATTGGTTAACCGATTTCATTTGGAAATGTAACAAATATGATTTTCACTTAAAACAAGGGGCAAGTATCAATACTAAATCATAAGGTATCGATACCTAAAACAAGGTATTTGTACCCCTAACAAGTATCGATACTAAAATCGACTTCTGGAATTGAAAATTTTTTAAATCAAAGTGCAAGTATTGATACCTTTACCTCAAGTATCGATACCAGGCCTTAGGTATTGATACCAAGGTGTGGTATCGATACCAAATTGGCATTCTGTTTTCGGAAATCTTGAAATCAAGCTCTAGGTATCGATACGTAGCCCCCTGATATCGATACCTTGAGTTAATTTAGTTAAAATACCTTGAAAAAATTGCTAAAAACCTCAACAAGATTATCAAATCAATCCAAAAACTTAAAATCATTAATATTCCAATATGACCCCATGTATCCATAATTCATAACACATTCATTTCTATAAGCATCAAACTTGTGGAATCAAACTTTAAACATACTATAATTTTATATAGTTCAACTTAAACAAAGTTCACACAATTAACGATTTAGTCCCTTTTACTAAAATCTACTTGTTAAGCCTATATACATGCCATACCATCATCAAAATATAAAATCGTACTCTTAATCAAGCTTGGAGATATGATGGGACGAGCAGGCCTCAGACCACTTCTAACTTCTTTTTCGATTTCAACCTATGAGTTAAAAGAAGACATGTTAAGCTAAAATAGCTTAGTAAGTAGTACAAGAATTTATCGTAAGTCTAAGGGTATATTCTGAAACATAGTATTAATAAATAAATTATGTACATATTGAATGTCAATTTATTATATAAATACTTGTAACATTAATCATACTCGTTCAAATTTACACTTACTGATTTGTATTTCGTTCGCAAGGCCTAAAGTAGGTTTAATAGAACAGTTAGGATATACGAAACATAACGGAACATCGCCGAAGTGAACAACAAAACATCGCCAAAGCGAATAACAGAACACCACCAAAGCGGATAATAGAACAATGTCGAAGCGGATAAACAAAGAGTGCGCTAAATATTCCTTTATAGCATGCCACTACTATCCTAATAGTTTTAATTTTGTCTACTTAGGCTCAACATCAAATATATTATCTTTGCATTCATTTCAATTTCATCCATATTTTATAAATTATACATATAACTTTCACCATACTAGGAATATTCATAACATAGTTACTTTTACTTATACTTTACTATACCATTTTATTATTAACATTAACTCTCTTATAACATATTTTACCTTCATTACAATTTAGTCATTTTTAATACCTCTACATACTTTTAAAATTAAATAATCTAAAAAACAATTTCTACTAATAATATTTTAAAAAATAAGATTAAACCTTTGTAGTACTTAAAACCAAGGCTTGATTGTAGAGTTCCTTCTTTCTTCACTCCTTGGCTACACCTTTTCTTTTGTCTACAAATTGGTCCTCTTCTTTCTTCTCATTTACTTCATTTCCATGACAAACATATAATATTTACTTGTTAACACCATAACCATATAACATATCAATGCACAACTAACGAAACTAACATGAGTATCATGAAAAATCTTCATCTTCTTACCTTGATTTTTTGATGTTACAAACTAACTCTAACTTTGTCTCTCTTCCTAAACAATTATTGACTTTCTTTTCATGAAATTAATGTATCTACTAGTCTCTCTAGTGATTTAACTAAGAAAACATGAAAGGAATGTGAAGAAACAAGCTTAAAGGGTTTAAAAATGGTGGAAAGGGCTTAAATGGTATTAAAATAAAAGTTTGATGGAGAGAATGTAAAAAGTGATGGTTTTGCTTCCCAAAGAATGATGATGACTTTCATATTTTTCTTCCAACTTTTACACCTTTCCATTATAATATCTATTGACTAAACAATTAATTTAATAGTTTTTCTATTTAGTTCACCAATCACCAATTGCCACAATTTAATCATTTAACCACTAAGTTTCCATAATTATGTAATTTACTAAATACCTCTTTAACCTTTAACTTTTTTTTTTTTACAATTCCTTCCATGATTCAAGGCTTATTTAGATAAAAGTTGCACCTCTAGTCCTTCCTCCTTTTTCATTAAATCTATGTCACTAACATAGATTTTTAATTTCACACTTTTGCCCCACTACTTCCCATTTTCCTACAATTTAGTCAGCACTACAAATAGTCATTTTCTTACAATTTAGTAAACACTACAATTTCTAATTTGATGTCCTTAACAGTCATTTTTTATTATCACCTCCCCGCTACAGTTGTGTTTGAATCCAAACACGCAACCCATCACTGTTTCTAATATCATTGTTACTGTATCTAATCTCATAGGCATTGCTATTTTTAACTTTACCGAAAGTAAACACATCGTCCATCCAAACTAAGCCTAAGTTGAATTAAATACCTTAAAAAAAGCATTCATTTGTATGGAAATATTTGATAAATTTAATGCCGGTGGAATGCTTGTAATCTCTGAGTTTTAATTTATAAAAAATGACTTGTAATTCTAAGGTTTAAAAAGAAAAACCAAAAAGTAATTAAGGCTTTGTTTGATTTTTTGAAAATTATTTTAATTTTAAATTTCATTTTAAAAAATATTTTTCATTTTTTTATTTTTTAAAAATTGAAAAATGGGTTTAATAAATAAAAATAAAAAATCATTTTTAATAATAAAAACATATTTGGTATCTATTTTTCTATAATAAAAAGGTGAAGAATAAAAAAAATCGGTACATTTATATGGATTTGAATTAGGGTAACATGTTTGACATTAAAAACGGTTAAAAATATATATTTTGCATTTATATGTGTTTTGAATGAGTTCGAGTTCAATTAAAGTTCAAAAAAATCATTATTTTCTAACTTTTTCAGTTTTAGAAAATATTTTTATTAAAAACAATTAAAATCTTTTTTTTAATTTTGGTATATTTTTATTTTCCAAAAATAATTTTTAAAATGTTAAAACAAAGAAATGTTTCCATTTTTTATGAAAACGAAAACCATCCCTATATTTTAAAACCAAACAGATTTGAAATTAATATTTTGAGTAAAGTAGGAGTTAGAAATGTTTGTAGTCAACTTTAAGAGGAGTTATTAGGATTTGAATTGTGGGTTAATATCAACGCAAGTTAGTTGTCTTTGAACTAATGATTTGTTGGCAAGCATCTTCAAGCCATTTAAACTTAATATTTTAAGTTAGAGATAAATATAAATTTTAGTTTAATGTGTAATTTAGTACATACATTTTGATTTTATGTAATTATACATATAAAATTTTGATTGTGGTTTATATTTTCACATAAAAATTTAATTTTAATTCAATTATACGCATTTAAATAAATAAATCAAATTATTAAATGTAAAATGGTGATATGTCAATAATGTCATTAGTAGTCGGTGAAAACTGAATCAAATTAAAATTCATGTATAACATAGCAAATTAAACTAAAATTCATGTCTAATTTTGATATTTATCCCTTAAAGTTAATATTTGTATTTCTTAATATTTGGAATAGGGATGAGGATGTTAATATTCCTAGCAAATAAAACTCTTACTCACGAGATTAGGAGGGTGTTGGGTTAAATCCTTAATTTTCCTCTTTTTTTTTTTTTTTTTTTTTTTTTTTGTGAAATAAATTTAGTGGATGAACTCTCTAGTTTTATGCCATCAACCATGGAGGTGGCAGTCCTTCGATATCTTAATTAAGAAAATTTGGAATTTACTATGTAATTTTTAATTTTGGATTTTTAGTTATATAAGTTTTATCAAATCAATGTTCAAGTTAAGTTAATATTTTATTTAGTTTGTTCGTTTATTTAAATCTATTTATTTATTATTCAGGAACATATATTATTTATTTATAAATACATTTTATTTTATACCAATAAATATTTGTTTAATATTTATGAATAAATTCACTTAAAGAGTTTTTGTCACACTATATTTTAAAGGTTGAATTATGTTATTAACCCTTATATTTTATGAAAGTTGTAGATTTAATTTTTATACTTTAATTTGATCAACTTTAGTATTTGTACTTTTTAAATCGATCAATTTTACTCCCACACACTCTTTGTGCAACGCCCTTGACCTAATACGATTCGTCGGATCCAGATTTTGGGTGTTACATTTTTCATTACAGACTTTTTACTGACTTATAAAATTTTACAACGAAATTAAAAAAAAAATATAATCTTTTAACTGAATTTGTACGAGGCACAATATATAATTACATTCACCATGATGGACTTTACATGATAATAGTATGACTTAGTTACATAGTTCTAATCATTTACTTCTAAGGGTCATCACTGGCTCGACCGTATTACTGACATGGTCTGTATACAATCCTAAGCCTTATAAACTAGTCTCTCAGTTGTTTACAGTATTCACATCAGACTTGATCACGCCAGCTCAAGCTCACTCTATATGCATAATAGCCCAACACTCCCCTCCTTAGGCGTATCCCTGACGTCATCCCTCCTGGCTTAGCCTCGATCAACTTACCTGTGACATAAGAACATAGAGGTAAGTTCAATAGAAATTAGTGAGTAAACCCTTATCTACCTGAGTCTCATCTCGGAACTTCTTTAATTCAACTCATTATCTCTTATTTTTCAACTTGAATCTGGCAGATACATCCTTTAGATTGTATTCATTATACCATGGGTGTCATGCTTCGCACTGAGGTAATATCTTGCCTTTCATATCTTATGTACTACTCTCACGTTCCTCATCTTATTCCTTCATGATTCCTTAACCATTCCCGTTGTAAAGGGCCTTACAGACAGAATACTTTTGGTTCATCACTCATGCTGGCACACTGTTCTTACCTTGATACTATACGGGGTTTGCCTTAACACTTTATACAGAGCTTTTATTTTAGAGTTCACCATACTTATTGTTCCTTTAGAAGACTTTATATGTCATTTTATCAGAGTTCGCCATGGGTTCCTTTCTTTACGTTCAGAGTCCGTCATAGAGGCTTTTTCTTATGTGATCGCCACATGGATCGTTCTTTAGACTGCACCACACAGGCGTTCCTTTTTAGAGATAACCACAAAGGCTTTCGTGTCTAGAGTTTTGCCACAGAGGCATTTCCTTTCAGAGGTTCACCACATAGGCTTACCTTTCCTGAGTTTTTCCACAAAGGCATTCCTTAACATTTAGTACTCGCCCCAAAGGCTTTCCTTTCCAGAGTTTTTCCATAAAGGCATTTCCTTTCAAAGGTTCGCCACATAGGCTTACCTTTTCTGAGTTTTTCCACAAAGGCATTCCTTAAAATTCAGTACTCGCCATAAAGACTTTATTGTCCAGAGTTTTAACATAGAGTCATTTTCTTTTAGAGGTTCGCCACATAGGCTTACCTTTCCTAAGTTTTGCCACAAAGGCATTCCTTAAAATTCAGTACTCGCCAAAAAAGGCTTTCTTGTCCAAAGTTTGCCACAAAGACGTTTCTTCTCCTGGTGATTTAGGCGATAAGGATTTGCCTAGACTCACACTTCGTGAGGTTTTCCCCTCATCATCTTAGGACACACAAAGAACCACATTAGGTAATAACCTTCATTAAAATTTCCCATATGATGTCATAACCCACTAGTTACGATATTACACGATATGGTCTTTAGTGTCATGGCCATAGACTTGTCCTTTCAGAGATTGGTGTTTTTAGTCTTGACAGATCCCTTTGACGACTTTGGAGATAGGCACAGACTCATCATGCTTCAGCTCATCATACAATGACTTGATCATGACAGACATATTCATGCTTACCAGACACACATTCACTTCCTATCAGACTCATTCTTACTTTCAGACATAAGCACACCATAGTCATTCAGATTCATAAGTCTTACATTTCTTATCAGGTTCGTCATATCACACTTTACTAGTTTCAGTCTTATGCTTTGGCCACTTAGCATTAAAGTTTCTAGAAGGCATGCAATGCATGTAAGAGTCAGTTTAAAGAC
Source organism: Gossypium australe (assembly GCA_005393395.2). Lineage (NCBI taxonomy): Eukaryota > Viridiplantae > Streptophyta > Magnoliopsida > Malvales > Malvaceae > Gossypium > Gossypium australe. Next base: position 116,622,377 of record CM016617.1, on the reverse strand, counting down.
TCAACTCACACCCATGTACAAAAGCTTGATCTCTAGTCTCGTATATCCATTCACGAACTCTTAGAAATCACTACCTATATGACATAGAAATACTGTCAAAACTTCATTCGTATAGCCTTTATTTCGTCTGAAAACTATTCAACCTTAATGCCAGTCGTTACTCCTATATCTTTTCATTTACAAACATAGGCAAGCTTACCCTTGCAAAAAGCCACATGTGAGTCTAGACTACTTACCCCGGGTAAGGAAACCATCTTATACATTAATTCCGATCCTTAGTTTTAGCTTAGCAAGTAATTCTTTATCAGCTTCAGAAGCCAGAAATTAATGGTTGTTATCAAATAGATGGGAGAAGATAACTTATTTCCTTTTAAACTAAGTTACAATACTTTATAGAGAAAACACATGCTTTCCTAGTAGAGCTTGACATGTGTCATTAACTTTCAAGACTGCTCTTATTAGTGGCTAGAGAAGAGTATTCTAGAATCCAAAATCTTTTCATATCTTTGATTTGACCCATCGTTCCATCCTAACTATCTTGTTAGTACGTAACTTATACCTTAACTGGACAAACTGGGCGTACCGTAATTTGGCGACGTCTTCTTATAACTCAAAAATCCTGAATGTCTTTGTCAATCTTTCCTTTTTCACAATCACACTTTCAGAGATCATTCCTTTCCTTACATCCTATCGTTACTTATGCGCCCTACTAGTGCGCCAGAAACATCATCTTGGAGGATAGGACCGCGCTAATCGGATTTTTTTTTGAGGCACTCGTCCAGACACTGGATTCGCCAAATCTGGGTGTTACGTTTTGAATTTTGAAAGTTTAGTCTTGATCCAAATAATAACAACTAAACTTGTTTGGTTAAATTCAAGGGTAAACTACCTAGATGGTCACCCAACTTTTCAGTTGTTTTCATTCTGGTCACCCAAAACATAAAACTTTCATTTTGGTCACCGCCGTTAAGATAATCTTCCACTTTAGTTACCTGGTCGTCAAGTCATTAACAACGTCTGACGTAACACGCCGCCTCATTTCCACTTTAGTCACCTGGACTATTGATGTGGAAAAAAATACATGTGGCAATGAGGTGGCATACTACATCAGACGTTGTTAATGACTTGATGGTTGAGTGATTAAAATGAAAGATTATCCTAACGACGGTGACCAAAATGAAAGTTTTTGGTTTTGGGTGACCAAAATGAAAGCGCTTGAAAAATTGTGTGATCATCTGGGTAGTTTACCTAAAATTCAATTACTAGTCCTGTATTATCATATAGTTGTAGATTTGGTCAATATTCTCCAATTGGATAATTCCAAATCTCTAAACTTTTTGAAATTTAAAATTTCAGCTTTGGTGCAAATGACTGTTGTTAATCCATTAACTGGATTTTTAGTGAGTAATATGTGGAAATAATAATCTGACATAACATTACACATGTGATAATTTTTGTGGTGCATTAGATTTTGGAAATAGCAGAACTTAACTTAATAATTTAACAATTATCGTTTAGTAAGGTCTGAAATTTTAAAATATGAAAAGTAGAAAGAATAAAAATGACAAAATTTAAAATACAAAGATTAAATCCACAACTTTCATAAAGTAGATGGATTAATAGAAAAGTTTAACCTATTTTAAACTATTTGAACTCTAAAATTATTTAGAATATATAGATGAAATTATATATTATGTTTTCTAGATTGATTTTCGGGTAACATTAGACATATACATTTCGAAAATTTTCTTTGCTGCTAGACAGTATGAATTTCTGGTCACCAGAAAAATTGGAACGGACTGATTCTTTATTCTAAACTAAATAAAATTAATCCCATAAATCATGCCTAGAGAATCTCAAGGGATTAAAACAAACATGATCTCCTCCTATAACCCATTGTATTTAAAATCCACTATTAATCGTTAAATCGAATTTTATTTAAATCCCCATTCAATATAATTATGTGAAACTCATTTTACATTACTATAACTTAAAAATCCATGAAGTTATGATATTCTAAAAATTCGTTTTCATTTTTAAGAATTTAATCTCTCAATTTTATGAATTAAAAAATCTGTTTTTAAATTATATATAACCATGTAATATTTTAATTAAAAATCTAACGATATTAATTATTTGAACTAATTAATAAAATTACAAAAACATAGAGACCATATTATGTTAAAAAAGAAAGTATAAAGATTAGATCTCAAATTTAAAATTGAAAATTAACCATTTTTCATAAAATGAAAAGAGTCTAGATGTCTGCATGTGACTTAGGAGGAAGGACTTTTGGACAGTCCTTTAATATATAGGTATAGATTAAAACAACATTTTTATAAATAATTTAATTGTGTGACAAGTTACATATAATATCAATTTTTTTTTAGATTTTGATGGTTTCAACCATAAAGTATGACCTTATAGGATCTTGTAACATTGAGAGTAATATTAAACCAATTCTAACATTACAAACAGTGAATGACATCTAGTAATGCATTACTATTACCTAAGTTGCAAAAAGTTATGATTTGACATAACATTTCTATGATAATATCATTGTATGTTATATCTCTTTGTCCATGATACCCGGATTGAACATAAGTCATGTAATAGTCATACTTGTGAAGTCTAATCTTTTGTTTCTTGAATCTTGAGTAAACAAAGATATTCAAATGAGTTTGATATCTCATATAAACTCATTTCAGTATGGTCATGTAATTTTAGTGTCACTCGATTAAGGGGTTCGAGATATCGTTCTCATTATGTAGGAGGGATAAATCTTACCTTGATCATGCACATTCCGCTATATAGATTGTAATATACCTAACAACAATATTTATATTGCAACCATTCACAGAAGACGTTTGACTGTCAATGTTAAAACTATGATAACCCCAAGTCTAAGAATCATACATACAATTATCACTATGAGAAATGTCGTGATTATTAGATAATAATTCAAGAAGCATCTTTATGGCAGATTAGTCCAATATATTCTCTACCATATATTGATTTGTTGATTTGATATTACATATCCATAACAACATATTATCATCAATCAAACACATATTAGTCTCAATGCATTATTGTTATCCAAACCTATACGGAAGTAAAGACTTTCATTTAAGACTTTATTATTAAATAATTCATTTAACATATAGAAATAAAGACTGAAAATAATAATAACAATATTTTTATTAATAAATTAGGTAAATAAGTATATTATTATAAGGAATAATCCAAGACCGCCAAACACATTTGGTATAATTATTAGAAAAGAGTATAATTACACTTCCATTCGTATTTCTAGACACATTTTTATATTTTACTTGTTTTGTTTTTCTTTAAAAAGAAAAAGAGAAAAAAAGAGGGTGGGGGTGGGAGATTCTAATTTTGTGGCCCTTTTTCTTTTCCAAGTTGCTATTGCTATTGAGTCACAAAATAAATAACTCGTGGACTTAATAGTATATAAGCAAGTAATAATGGGTATTTTTCCTCTTCTCCCTATTCTAAGAAAATAATTTAGTTTAATCGAAGTTAAAAATTGTTTTAAGAGAGTTGAAATAAATTTATAAAATTTAAAAGGTTTAAATAATTTTTTTTTAAAACCACCTCAATTGATTTATTAATTTTTAGAAAGATTAAAATAAAAAAATCATTAATCAAAATGCCTAAAAGACTTAAATTGAATAGGTAAACTTATGATGGACTAAAAATGAAATTATCTCATATAACCAAGATGGGCCCGCTTGGTTTTTTTATAAAAATAATATAAAAAATTAATTAATTACGAAAATGGGATGAGAAAATTAATTACGGAAATGGGATAGGGGAAATTAATTGCGGGAATGAGCTGTTTGTTGCAGTCTTCATTGATGTTGCTTGACATACCGGTGGCACTACCCTCATATTTAGGCAATCATGACCCAATCGTTAGGCTTTAAAAAAAATTATTTTTTGTTGTTGTCACTGTGTCAGGTGATATCGATATGTATTCATCAAAATACCGATGAAAATACAGGTATACATGGTGAAAAAAATAAAAAAGAATAATTTTTTTAATGATGCCGCTAGTTTGTCAAATGGCATCGATAATTTGTTTTTTTTTTTTTGTAAAAAAGGTCTTGACAGAAAAAAAGTTGATACAAGGAAAAAGAAAAGTTTTTATTGGTGCCGCACACACTGGCGGCATAAGTGGTATTTAAAAAAAAAACTGTTGGAAAAAAAAGCTGAAAGGAAAAAAATATTTTGGGTGTCGCCAATGTGCCAAGCGACATCGGTTAAAAAATTCAGTCCTGTGACGCTATCAGGCAACATCACCCCCTTTATAAACCTCACTCCCTCAACAAAAAATCTATTTATGTTGAAGAGAAGAAAAAAACTGTTTAGTAGAAGGGGAGAAAACAAAAAAAAAAAAAAAGAAAAGAAAAGAGTTAAAAAAATTCTTCAGCAATACGAGAGAGAAAAAATTGGTTTACGAAACCAAGAGAGAAAAAAATAGATGTTAGAAATCAACATTTGAATATCAACATATTTCCTTTTCATTTTAGACTTCAAAAATCAAATTCGAGTTTATAAGGTTAGTTTGTAATTATTTTTATGTAATTTTATTTTATTTTATTTTGATAATTAGTAATATGAGATGCAAGTAATATTTTTTGATAAAAAATATTTTTGTTGCTATATTTTTTTAATAAGAGCTAATATTTTTGTAATAGAAGCTAATATATATTTTATTTTTAATTTATTTTATAGATTTTGTATCGAAGATTACTAACCAATTTTTCGGATACGTTCATTTCGAGGTAGTAATTTTACAAAGAACAATTGGTTGTATATTTGAATCTCACCAACAAATAGGAATGATGTTTAATAAGAATGTAAAAATTGCTCGACGTTGTGGGAAGAGGATGTCCAAACTATTTTGCAAATTTCCAGTTTCGTCAAATCCGTGCAAATATACAGAGATAAAACTTGTAAATGATGAAAACGTAGAGACTATGATTGCACTTTATTGCTCGACTGGGAACGTGGACACTGAACTAGTTGAGTTTTTCACTGAGTTTGCGGATGTTGAGCTCGTTCAAAATGTCACTTCATTAAATCAACAATATGGAATTCAAGACCCGTGTACGAAGGTCCTGAGAGCGTCTATTGGTAGGCAATCGTTTGTACACATGTTTGAATTTGACTTGAATGTTGGATGGACAGAACTGTGCGATTATGGAGCGACATCGACATGGGCCGAGAATCCATACAGTGCTCCAATTATGTATAACAACCTTAGTCTGAGTCCCCATTTATAAATACATTCGTTGGTGATTGATACCGATGTAGATGGTAAAGAAGGACCCGATAATGATGGTCGTTCTGATCACGAAGGTGAAAAACCCCATCTGGATGAGGTCCTGGATGATATCAACGGCAATGACGCAAACGATGATGAAAATGTATACGCCCCTTCGGTTGGGAACCCAACTCGTGGCATTGTCATACACAATAAACCTAGAACCTACATGTTGAGCGTAGATCTCGGTGCAGCACATGCATCTGAGTTTCTTGAGTACCCAAATATAATACCTTCTTACCGGTTGGCGGTAGATTCGAATGCGAAAGAGTTGTTTGTAGGTTAATAATTCAAAAACAATGAGGAATGTATAATTTCCATAAAGTGATATAGCATGAAGGTATCGGTAGAATAAAAAGTTGTTGTATCCAAAACAACATCATATATTGAAGAGTATTGGAGGTCTATAGAAGGGTGCAACTGGTGGGTACAAGCTGCATTTATCTAGAGCTCGCAACTATTGGAGATTCGGAAATTGTTGGGCTTCATACATGCACTGCTGTATGGATGATGCAAGACCATAAAAAACTTGATGTGAAAAAATCTGTAACTACATCATGCCACTGGTGAAAGACATGCCCACTATTCTTGTATCGGTCTTGATTGTTGACATACAAGCCTAGTTTCAGTATAGAGTGTCATACAGGAAAACATGGTGGGCTAAACAGATTGCAATAGAATAGTTCTATGAAGAATGGCATGCGTTGTACAATGAATTTCAGGGGTGGTTAGTCGCGATGCAAGAGCATGCCAAGACATGCCCACCATTCCTGTATCGATCTTGATTACCGATATGCAAGCCCGATTTCAATACAGAGTGTAGTATAGGAAAGCATGGTGGGCTAAACAGATTGCGATGGAATAGTTGTATGGATATTGGGATGCATCGTACAACAAACTTTAGGGGTGGTTAGTCACGATTTAAGAGTACGTGCTAGGGATTATGGTTAACTTGCAAACGTTGCCTTCTTACGGCCCGGACGACCAACTACAACAGGGGAAAATAACTTTCTACCTCTTGTTTTGGACATTCGATCCATGCGTTAGGGTCTTTTCCTACTGTAAGCTATTTGTACAAGTTGATGGGACCTGGCTATACAAGAAATATATGTAGATCCTCCTTATTACAGTTGCACAAGACGGTAATCGAAACGTACTACCATAGCGTTTGCCAATGTGGAGTCCGAGAACATGGAATCATGTTATTAGACAAGATAACATTTGCATCATTTCTGATAGATCGAAGGGGCTAGTTGCCTTGATTAAGCATTCCGATGTTCCGTGGAGATTCGTCTACTGCATCAGCCACAATGAGGTTAACTTCCATAAGGACTTCAATGATGCAGATTGTCGTAAACAAGTTGTGAACATGGGTAATTCTCTGTTTCATATTTTTTAATCTTTTATACATTTAGAAACTAAAATGAAAGATAACATATCTTATCGGAATACATACGGAGGGTATGAGCTAGAACAATATCGTTTCAAATAGAGGCTAGCGAGGCTTCAAATTGATATGAATGGTGATACGACTTGTGATTTATAAGAGTGTTTTAGTAGCATGGAGTCATGGAAATAAGCTCAAAATTTCAATAACGGGTCTCGATATGATCATATGATCACCAACCTGGTAAAGGCTGTTAACTCTGTCTTGAAGCGTACACGTTATCTGCCAATTTTAGTTGTTTTCTTAGCTATATTCTACAAGCTGGCAACCTTGATGCCAATAATGAGGCTAAAACAAGTAAACCAGATGGAGGCGGGACATGTGTACTGCGAGGAGGTTAGGAAGACGATGAATGTCAATGCCCGGAGAGTTAGGTCGATGTCCAGACGATGTAGTATTTACCTTATCCCAAAAATATGTCTCAATCATCTGTCTGTAGACAACAAGGATTTTAGACTTCCCGATCCTTGGACAAGTAAACCATTTGAAAATAAATCAAATTTGTTAGATAACATTTTCATAAAAAAATTTCTTGATCAAAGTTATTATTATTATTATTATTATTATTATTATTATTTACCTATTTACAAGCGTGAACACATGTTGGTGACTCACTAATGCTGGAAATAGCATCCTGTACAGTGCCTAAGACTGCAACAGTATCAGACATTGCCTATATCTTGTGTATTGTGCTTTGTCGCCAGACAAATCTCACGGTACAACATTGCTAATATTGTCGAGCCCCAACTGTATGAACGGGAAACTTGTAAATCAGCTAATAGAGGCAAGTACATCGAGTGAACATTATTATTATTTGCGTCCGGCATAAGTACCCCCTATTAGCTGCAGTATATACGCCGAAGCAATGCACATCTCCCACTCAGTGGCACTACATCCTGATCAATGTTGTTGTTTCAAATCCGGCAGTACCAAAGTATGACAAAGTGCGTTCGTCCGGCTAGTACTCGCATTGTCCATAATAAATTACAACATTAGTTAAATATGCCAATTAAATAAATAATGATGTGTAACTTTATAAATATATCTGTGAAAAACAAGTAACAAGTATTTTTACTGGCACATTAATCATCATTGCTGTGTGATCAGTTACTCTGATCAAAGAACTCATTTCGATATCTACACAAATAATAAAAATTTTAATCATCAACTAAAAAAACAATTAAAATAAATTACCATAACCCATAAATTTTCAACTAAAATTTAAGTATCTTTATTAATATATATATATATATATATATATATATATAAACACAAATCGACTATAGCGAACAACCCATTACTGTAATTAATTTTCCCCCATCTCATTTTCATAATTATTTAATTTTTATAATCTTAAAAATTAAATATAAATATTATATAAAATATTATAATATTCAAATTATTATTACAAACTAAAAAAACTTACATTAGAACTATTTTAATCTATCCCTACACCTTAAACACAAATATAATCTTAAATATTAAATCTAAAAATTAACAATAATTTAAAATATAAACATTTATATAATATAAAAATTATTATAATAAACAATAAAAACATACCTTAAAACAATCAAACTTTCGCCAACACAAACCAATTTTTCCCAGCCAAATTTCCACCTGCCAAATTTTATTTTTTTTAATCTCAATTTCGAACAGAGTTTGGGGAGGGCGGAAAAAAAAAAAAGGAAAATGGGAAAAAAAAATTATAGGCTGGTAGGAGGGAGTCCAGCTTTTTTCTCTTTCAATCCAATTTTTTTTTTTTAAATTTAGTGATGCTGCTTGACACACTAGCGAACCATTAAAAAAATTAAATTTTTTACTTTTTCCACCGTGTATATTTGTATTTTCACTACATCATTAATTTTTTTTCTCACAGTGTATACTCGTATTTTGACGGATACTTTAAAAAACACGTAAGGGTGTCGCTTGACACAATGGTGACACCAATGAAATATTTTTTTAAAAGGCGATGGTTGGCCAAAAAAGATGAGAGATGCCACCGGTGTATTAGGCGACACCGGTAGAAACCGTAACAAACAATTCATTCTAGTAAATAATTTCTCCCTAATCCATTTTTATAATTAATTATTTATTTATAGAAAAAATCCTAAGGAGATGGTGCAAATACAAAATAAAAATAGTTAAAATAACAAATAACAAATATATAATTACTTTAAAATCTATATTATAAAACTAAGATGTAAATCTGTGGTTGGGATTACTAGTGTTTTGTTTGGGGGGTAGCATGCGTCTATAAGTGAGTGAGGTTGGTGAGATTTTACTTGGTTGAATTCGATATTGAACGTCATATTTACTTTACTCCAAAATCTAAATTCATCACTATATTTGCTGCTTTGATTTTTAATTGAGATTTGTATTTTTAATATATTGTTAAAGGGCCATTCTTATCTACAAATTCCAGTCTAAAGACTTAATTTATTGATAATAAAATTGGAAGATTTTTTAAATCTTAGTTTAACACTAATAAAACGAGTTTGGTATAGTTTTAAAAATCATTTCAATTTAATCA